>JAUMJK010000767.1:0-487285 GCA_033558105.1 Coccyzus lansbergi | reverse complement strand
GCTGTGACTGAGCGCGCGGGAGAGGGCGTGGCCTCGGTGGGGAAGCTGGGCTGTGATTGGAGCGCGGGGGCGGGAGGCGTGGCGTCACGGGGGAAGCCGGGATATGATTGGAGCGCGGGAGCTGGGGGCGTGTCCCGCGGCACGTCCGGCGGCGGCGCGAGGATGGATGGGGAGGTGTGGCCGTCGCAGCGGCAAGCGGGGTCTGGGGAGTCCGGTCCGCGGCTGCGGCGGCCGCCCCGCCCGCAGGTCATCACCGAGGACAGCCCAGCGCAGGAGGCCAAGGAGGGCAGGTGGGGCTCGGCGTGGCTCCCCGCCCCGCGGAGGGAAAGGAAGGGAGGGATTCCCGTGGCGGCACAGGCCCGGCCTGGGCGGAGGAGAGGGCCCAGCCCGCGTGAAGCTGTTAAGAGTCCAGAGGAGGTCATGAGGGTGACCCGAGGGCTGGAGCACCTCCCGTACAAGGACAGGCTGAGAAAGCTGGGGTTGTTTAGCCTGGAGAAGAGAAGGCTCTGGGAGAGCGTAGAGCAGCCTTCCACGACTGAAAGGGGCTGCAGGAAAACCGGGGAGGTTCTCTTTCTCAGGGAGTGCAGTGATAAACTGCGGAGGGACAGTTTTAAGCTGAAAGAGGGGAGATTAAGATGAGATCTTAGGGAGAAATGTTCTCCTGTGAGGGTGGTGAGGCACTGGCACAGTTTGCTCAGAGAATCTGTGGCCGTCCCATCCCTGGAGGTGTTCAAGGCCTAGTTGGATGAGGCTTTGAGCAACGTGATGCAGTGGGAGGTGTCCCTGCCCGTGGCAGGGGGCTTGGAACCGAAGATATTTAAAGTTCCTTCCAACCTAAACCATTCTGTGATTCTATGAGATCTGGTGGGACATGCGTTGGGAGGGGATGAGGGGAGGCCCTGCTCTGGGCAAGACAGGGTGGATGGGGCTGGCTGGGTGCCCCGGGCTGAGCAGGCTGCTGTGGATGAGGGAGCAAGGCCTCTGTTCCCCTCTCTTGGCTGGCAGCACTGGTTGATGCTGGGTCACCCCTGGGTGTCAACCTGGGGGTGTGCTTGATCTCCCAGCTCCCCAGCTGGCCGAGGGAGCAGGGTCTTTATACCTGCTTCTACTGAACTGCTGGAAGAGCTTTTTACCAAAATTAGAGTTTAACTTGTGTCTGATGAGTTTATTTTTTAAGGAGTCTTTTTAAGTGTTGTTTATCATCTTGAAGGATTTCTTGTGGATGTGGTTAAGCCCCGTGTAGTTCTGGTTAGTCTGTTTAAATTGTGCAATAGTTTAAAGAGTAATCTGCAGTTTAAAGACCAATATCTATGTGGCTGAGAGAGAATAACCTCATAAACAGTCCATTTGTTTGTGACTGATTTAAAGAAGGTTCTATTTACATTTTCTGTTTAGAAATTTCATCAAAAATTAGCTTCAATGTAACTAAAGACAATAACTGTAACAATAAGAAAGTGGTGGTGTTTGCCTTCTGCTGAATAAAGTAGCTGATGACCTACAATACGTTGGTTTGTCACCTGTTATGTCTCTTCTGGTTTGTGCACCTTGCAGATTGTTGTCTCTGCCCTTCAGGGTCATCGGGATGAGAGACCATGTATGATGGCTTGCATATGTAGCTCATGTTTTTGAAGAAGAGCATCAGCGTCTTTCAGCTGGGGCATCCATGACTTCTCTGGGCAACTTGTGCCTTACCACCATCACAGGAAAACATTTCTTCCTGATATCTCATATAAATCTGCCCTCTTTCAGCTTAAAAACATTCTCCCTCATCCTATCCCTGTAGTCCCTGATAAAGAGCCCCTCCCAGCTTTCTGCAGCCCTCTTTTTGTACTGGAAGGCTGCTCCCACGTAGATGTGCAGGTGGAAAAGCAGTAGGCTCAGGTACTGAGTGCTGGGGAAAGTTTGGTGACCCACAGCAGCAGTGCTAACAATGCTCCTTGGAGTGAGGTGCGTTGTCTGTAGCTTTGAGCTAGCAGCAGTGGCAGCTCTTGTCCTGCTACGCTATCAGCATCCTTGTTACTATTCCCTTAGCATGACCTAATGATGGCCTATTGCGTACCATGTTGGACTGGGGCTGGGCTCCATCCCAACCACCTGCATCTGCTGCCAGAAGAGCAGGGTTGACAGCAGCTGTGTCATCAGGAAAGAGCTGTGATGGATTATGAACGTTGCAACCTCTGTACATTGTGGATGCAAGCAATGACCAAATCCATTTCGAGTTTTGTGTGTTCTATCTACTACTGCGTGCCAAGTTCTGTCATTCCTGTTCTATCTACTAATCCCAAAGGTTACCTTGAGGCTGGTATAAGTACTGCAACTGTGTGTCATTAGCTCCCTGGAGATGACATTTGTGCTCTGGGCAGGAGTTCATCTCCCTGCTGGCTGGATGATTGGCTGATGAAGGACAAAACAGTGGAAGTTGTCCAAGGATTAATATAAAACCGTCAGGCGCTGCTTGCCTTTATTTAACTGATACTGCAAGAAGACTGGCTGTGCTAGCAAACAGTTTTGAGTCTTCAGAACTATGGGAGCTGTTTTTCCAGTTCAAGGCTAGGATTCATTGAGCATGGTTCTGTGCTTTCTGCTGTAAATGCCTGATTAGTACCTCTGAACTTGAGAACAAACCCTGGCTTTCTCTTGTCAAAGAACATGTTTTACTTTTTTGTTCAGTGTTTTGATGGGTGAATAGAAGGTGCTTACTTTCTGTTACATGCTGGGGCTTCAGTTTCAAACCAATTCTCACTAAGACAAGCAAGTATTCATTTAACTTCCGCTTAAGTGTGTTGATTTACTCAACTTTTTTTTTTAGGTATTTTTTAATCCAGACTTTTTACTGAAGTGGAAAACATTGCTCAAAATGGACATCAAATTAAAAAAAAAAACACCCAACCAAACATCATCACCTTTCCTTCTACCCGAGTTCATTGTGGTTTTTATAGTCAACTTGTAACTTGTAGCATGTTTGAAACTTCTAAGTGAAAATTCTCTACCTAATATGATGCCAGAGACTGGATAAATATCCCTTGCTCTTATCCTAACCAGGTCAAAATTGATCATTCAAGGTGGTGTTTGGGCAAATATACTTCTGGTTCCTTTTTTTAAGAAAATAAGCTGTTAAAGAATTTTAAAAGAATATGCATCTTAGAAGAGCTTAACATGCTAATCCTATTTCTCGTCTCATTTTGGCAGTACTTACAGTGGCAAGGTGTTCCGAGTCACCTTCCTGACTTTGGCTGCATCTCTTACTGTGCCTCTACTTGGAGTAACTGTTCTGCTGGATAGTCCTATAGACCCTCAGCCTATAAGGTAAATCATTGCTTCTGCTTTGAAATAAATGTTATCGAAGAGTAACTTTTGGCATGTGTTCTGTGGTTTTGATTTTTTTTTTTTTTTGAGCAAACAAGAGCCAAACGGGTAAATTTGTTCTAACTGGGTTAAGGAATCAGGGAGTGATTGCACTGTTATCCATCACCATGGCTTGGCTCACATACCCAATCTGTTTCTGAGATGTTTTGTGCAACCATGTGTTGCTGCTGATCACTGAAGGAGCCGAATTACCTCCTCTGATCATTAATCTAGAAAATTATTTTCTACTGTCGAAGCTGTCAGTGGAGCTTGTGGTTACATATGTGTGCTCTTGCCTTCTGTGAAACACAAACTACATTTTCAATAAGGACCAAGCTGTACCCTTGCTGTCATAGCTCTGTCGAAGAGAAGATGTTTATTTGAGGGATGGAATTGAAATGGGTAACCTGACTGGGTAGATTTCACACTTTGTACCAGCGGAATCACGTGGTGATGTTACCTTTAAGTGCAGATCTCATAAAGCAGTGCAGCTGGGTGATTTCTGCTCTGACTGAACTCATAAATGTCTAAATCAAGGTCTGTACTGAATGTACAGCCTAACAGTGAATGAGTTGCATGAGAAGATGTGACCTATGTTGTGAGAAGTTGTCTGTGAAACACTTTGGCAGTGTAGGATGAAGTCAGACTGCTTAGTGCTCCTGGCATTTTGAAATAAGTGAAAATGCTCAGTCTGCTACATATTCATGATTACCTTGATAATTCCTTGTTTAAAAGGAGCAGGGCTACTGTAAACATGTCGAGAGTTGAAATAAACTGTCATTGTGCTAGGGTAGTAGTTACAAGTCTTGCCAAGAGGCTATTAGACATAAGCTGCCTCGTTGCAAATCATAATGAAATGTCTTCTGCTGTGGTTGGGTTTAACAAAGGCCATTTCCCTGAGACACATTGCAGCTGAATGGTAATTCTGGAAGCCATGGGGGGTATGTGGGGCAACACTGAAAGGAGTATCCTGGGCTGCATCCAAAGCAGTGTGACAAACACGGTGAGGGAGGCAATTCTGCACATCTACTCTGCTCTTGTGAGACCTCACCTGTAGTCCTCAGCACAAGAAGGACATGGATCTGTTAGAGTGAGTCTACAGAGGTCTGTGAGGCCACAGAGATGATCTGAAGGCTGGAGCACCTCCCATCTGAGGACAGGCTGAGGGAGTTGGTGTTCAGCCTGGAGAAGAGAAGGCTCTGGGAGACCGTAGAGCAGCTTCCAGTACTGAAAGGGGCCACAGGAAAGCTGCAGAGGGATTTTTCACCAGGGAGCGCAGTGATGGGATGAGGGGGAATGATTTTAAGGTGAAAGAGGGGATATTTAATTGAGATCTTAGGAAGAAATATCTTCCTGTGAGGATGGTGAGGCACTGGCCCAGGTTGCCCAGAGAAGTCCTGGATGCCCCAACCTTGGAATTGTTCAAGACCAGGCTGGATGAGGCTATTAGCAACGTGATCTAGCAGGAGGTGTCCCTGCCCATAGCAGGGGGTTTGGAACTGGATGGGCTTTAAGGTTCCTCCTAACCCAAAGCATCCTATGTCTACAATGCTTTTCCTATTATATGGTCCTGGTCTAATTCTGGTCTCGGGAAACAGTGGTTTTCATACTCAATTTCTTACTTCAAGTCCTGTTTATGAAATGAGGAGAATTATTCTTCCTGCCCAGATCACTGGCTTACATTGTTGTACATTCTTAATTAGCTCCTCAGCCTCACTGGCAGAAGTGGTTCCAGTCTGTGCAACTGATAGGATGATTCCGTGTGATGTTTATGAAGTGTTTTGAAGAAGTTCAAGGAGGTGGGTGCTCTCTGGATCAATCCCTTCAGTGAAAGAATGTGTAGAGATTTAGTTTGCCAATGGTGGTGTTATTCCTGGAAGCCGCTTGAAATAATAAAGCATAAGAGGGGGAGGTAAAAACAGATGTGATCTGTGAAATACATGTGAAATTCCTGCAACTCTGGCTTATTTAAGATTCTTTTTGCACCTGTCTTACATAGTGCTGGTCCTGGGGAGGTTTTTCTGCTTGCAAACATGACTGTCCAAAGTTCCCAGTGAACGAGTTCGTTTTCTGAAGCCTGCTACGCTTACCTAAACCACTATAATGCTTGAAGAGTAGGGAAATGGAGACAACTCTTCTGTAAATCTTCTTTGCACAGGAGCTACCAATTCAGTTGGCTTTGCCACTCTATTAATGTGTAGAATCATAGAATGGTTTGGGTCAGAAGGGACCTTAAAGGTTATCCAGTTCCATACTTAAAGAAAAGCGTGCTGTCTTTAACCAGACAGAAAAAAAGTATGTAGTTTTCTCTCCTTTTGAAATGTTTGTGTTGTGAACCTACTTTCCTCATTTGTCATGGCTTCTAAACTTTGCACTTTTAGATGACTTTTACTCCAAGTCAGTACAACTCTAGAAATTATAATGATTTTTACCATATAAACAGTTGAGTTGCAGTGTGATTGGTGACAAATGGGTCCTGGATCCCGTGGATGTGGGCAAGTTTTGGAGTCAAACCTCATCATTTTAAGACTCTACAGGTAGAAGGCATTCACTAATGGTTACGTAAGGAGTTATTGAAAAAGAGAGTTGCAAAATTCCTTCAAAATTTAAGAGCTTTAGTGTACTCTTCTGAGCAAACCCCTAATGAGCTTACCGCCCTAGGCCTGTACGCAGCTTTGAGTAATAACTTGAAATCCTTAACTTGTGGAGGCT
The DNA here is from genome assembly GCA_033558105.1 of Coccyzus lansbergi. Taxonomy (NCBI): domain Eukaryota; kingdom Metazoa; phylum Chordata; class Aves; order Cuculiformes; family Coccyzidae; genus Coccyzus; species Coccyzus lansbergi. The sequence goes on along the minus strand of JAUMJK010000767.1, from coordinate 481,228 downwards.
GAGGTGCCTTGTGTGTGAAACTTATTTGTCAGCAGACAGGTGTTGAAGCACAGTGCTTTGGAACCTAGCATTTAAGTTGAAGTTGTCTTACACATCATCTTCATTTCTCTGTGTCTCTGGAGATGGCTGGAACTTCACTTGGCTTGAACCTAGCTATTCATGTGAACAAGGTCTTGGAAGATTGGACTATGTTGTGTCGTTTTGAGATTTCAGTTCAAAACTCTTTATGTGCAACGTAATCCTTTCAGCTGATCTTTGTGGGCTACATTCAAGTCAGGAATGAGAATACATGTTTCCATTTGGTATAAAAGCATGTGTCTTCTTAGTGCTCAAACTACGGGAGCACTTTTTTCACTTTTGTGAAATTGTAAAATAATCATTAATTAAAAATCATATTTGCTTTATGCTGAAGATATTATGCACTGTCAGATCTCAGAGTAGTGTTAAATGACAGGCTTTTAAATTCTGAAACGTTTTTGTTTAGAAATTTGTATATATCTTCTTAGGAAAAGTGATTTTATATGAACAAATCATTCAGGTGAAAAAAGAAGCAGTTATTCTTTTGTGTTGTGGCCATGCCGAGATCTTTTGCCTTTGTGTAAGGCAGATGAGCTGGGAATGTGCTAAAATTGTAGAATCCTTGAGGGTGGAAAAGACCTGTAAGCCATCACCCCAGTGTCACAGTGTCTACTAAACCGTGTCCCATGGTGTTGTGGCTACATGTTTTCTGAACACCTCCAAAGATGGAGACTCCACCACTTCCCTGGGCAGCCTTTCCCAATAATTCATCACTCTTTCAGTAAAGAAGTTTTTCCTAATATCCAGTCTAAACCTCCTGTGGTGCAACTTTTGAGGCTGTTTCCTCTCATCCTATCACTTCTTGCTTGGCAGAAAGAACCAGCACCCACCTCACTACAACTTCATTTCAGGAGTGTGTTGTTGGACTTGAAGCTGTATAGATTTCCGTATATGTCTTTGGAATACATAAATGTAATTTTTCTGATGATCAGAACTGGAAAATTATCCTTGTCAGCTGGGTTTTTTCTTGATATATACTGTAAAACAAAGGTCAGGTTTGCAGAAGTTGGCAAACTGGGGAAAAAAAAATATCAATCCAATATATTGCTCAAGAGTGTTTGCAGATTTGCATGAAGGAACATGAAGTTTGTGCCCTTTTTTGCAGTTTGAAGGAGCCTCCCCTCCTGACAGGCGTACTAGAGCCCAATGTCGAGTTACGAAAAGCTGAGCGGCTGTGGGAAAACCAGCTGGTTGGACCGGAGTCCATTGCCAATATTGGAGGTAAGCACTGCCAAAATAAACTTTTAAAGAAGGGTCTTTGAATGTGGCTCTGTTGATTTGCTCAGCAACTTATCTCTTAGATAATAAACTCTCAAGCTATTTTGAATATGGAGGTTTTAAAAAAAAAAGTGACTGTGTTTTGCAGCAAAACCTGTCTGCTCTATATTTCTTCTCGCCTCTTTCACCAGTGCAATACTAATCTTGTTGCCAGATTAAAAATACCTGTCTTCTGGGACTAAAAGCATCATTAATGGAGCCTGGGGGCTGCCTATATCTGGAGGAGATGGTCCTGTTTTACATTTGGCCTGCTGTTAATTAGGAATTAATATTTACAGAGTGCTGTCTACGCTTTTAATGCTTGCTGTCTCTGAGTTTTGTGGTGCTAATTTTTGCTTATATCACAGAAAAAGATCATAATCTGATAAACAGCATCTGTTGCATGTACTACAGGTGCCACCTGGTACTCCTCTCTTATGGCACGTCTGTTTTCACCACATCATGAAGGCTCTGAGGAGTTTCCCAGTGAGGTGGCCAAGCTTATAATGAGTAGACACTCACTTAGCAAGAAAGCAGCTCTCTGCAGGGGCTGTTCCCTGTGCCTCCTGAAAGGGGTAAGGCTGGGAACTGCTCTTGACATAAATCCTTGACTGTTTCAATGTGAAAAGTAGAAGGTGTGAAACTTGAAAGCAAGGCCTTTATTGAAGCATCCTTCAGTACAAGATGTGCTCAGTAACAGTATCATTTATTTCTATTCTGCTCTATCTTATAATAAATTAGTAAAATATTAAAAAATTTACTTTAACCGGCAAGAAACTACTGTAAATTCCTTCTATTATGCTCTGTCTACCTATTTCTGTTAGTGTGTTGAAGGGCGTACCTGAAGCCACTGATTGCTTTCTGTTACCTATTTTCATCAGTCTCATTGAAAACTCTTTAAGGAAACGTTCCTGTGAGGACAGTTGACCTGTGGGTGAAATAGTCAACCTGTCTTGGACTAAGTTCTGTATGAATAAATGTTGGAGTCTTTTTATATCACTGTAGAAGAGTAATTGGCAAACTTAAAATGTCATTCAAATTGCAGGTGGAAAAGTCCAAGCAGTGGGGTCTACTAATCCAATGGTCTTTCACTTTGGTTGTATAGAAAGGTTTGTGTTGTTTGGGAATCAGTCTTAACGCTGTTTGGCATAAATACAGTGATTTGGCAATGCTTTTAGCTCTGGCTTCTGTAATTCTTCTCTAGAATGGATACAATACGGGCATCGGTGGGTGCTTAGCCGCCTGTGTAACTGTATGAGGATGAGAAGCTCTATGTGGTCAGTCTGTCTTTAAAGAGTGGTGAGATGTGTGCAGCATCTGATCATATGTTATGGTGATGTAGATGTTTGACTAGAGGGATGAATCAAGTCATTAAGTTGCTATGTCCACCTTTAACCAAACTTTTGGAGCACTTACGGGATATAAAACTTATCACCCCTACTTATAACTCCTAAGGCTTAATTTCTTCCAAATCAAAGAGAGGAAAAAAATTATGTCAAATATTCTTATTTACCTTCAGCTTCCCCTTTCCCTCTTTGTTCCCCTGCTATGACTGAATAAGACTCTGTTACTATATGTTAAACGTGAGCTCTGCTTCATGCTATGAGATGTATTGTGTAGAAGGATGTTTGCCACGCCAGTTTTGTCGTCAGGCTTACCACGTTGGTTGTTTTTGTAGATGTGCTGTTTACTGGAACAGCCGATGGGAAGATTATCAAAATTGAAGATGGAGAAATACACACAGTAGCCAGGATTGGCCATGGTCCTTGTGGTGAGTGACAGCACCTGAATGTAGTGTGTCTGAAAACATCTGTGTCAGGGCTTGTGTTGATTAAACTGTTGTTCTATTTGGATTGCTTGTGCAAGTGCATATTGTAGAATCATAGAATAGTTTGGATTGGAGAGTATCTTAAACATCATCCACTTCAACCCCCCCTGCCATGGACAGGGACACCTTCCACTCCATCAGGTTGCTCAAAACTTCATCCCACTTGGCCTTGAACACCTCCAGGGATGGGGTAGCTGTGACCTCTCTGAGTAATCTGTGCCAGTGCCTCACCACCCTCACAGAAAAACATTTCTTCCTAAGATCTCATCTAAATCTCCTCTGTTTCAGCTTAAAACTATTCCCTCTCATCCTATGATGAGCCAGCAGTGTGGCCAGGTGGCCAAGAAGGCCAATGGCATCTTGGCCTGTATTAGAAACGGTGTGACCAGCAGGTCCAGGGAGGTTATTCTCCCTCTGTGCTTGGCACTGGTGAGACCGCTCCTTGAATCCTGTGTTCAGTTCTGGGCCCCTCAGCACAAGAAGGATGTTGAGGCTCTGGAGCGAGTCCAGAGAAGAGCAACGAAACTGGTGAAAGGGCTGGAGAACAAGTCTTATGAGGAATGACTGAGAGAACTGGGGTGGTTTAGCCTGGAGAAGAGGAGGCTGAAGGGAGACCTTATTGCTCTCTACAACTGCCTGAAGGGAGGTTGTGGAGAGGAAGGAGCTGGCCTCTTCTCCCAAGTGACAGGGGACAGGACAAGAGTGAATGGCCTCAAGCTGTGCCAGGGGAGGTTCAGGCTTGACATAAGGAAAAAATTCTTCACTGGAAGGGTCATTAGGCAATGGAACGGTCTGGCTAGGGAGGTGGTTGACTCACCTTCCCTGGAGGTGTTTAAGGTGTGGGTGGATGAGGTACTGAGGGGCACGGTTTAGAGATTGGTGAAAATGACTGGACTCAATGATCCTGGGGGGGTCTCTTCCAACCTGATGATTCTTTGATTCTATCCTGCACTTTGATAAAGAGCTTCTCAGTATTCCCCACTTCCGTTGATATTTCTGTTTTCTCACTGCTACATTGCAGTTATTCCTTGTTGAATTCCACCCCTCTTTCTGAACCACTTATTTGCTTCATTTAATGGCATTTAACTGAGTGAGGAAAAAGTGATAGTGGCTTGTTTGTTAACAGAACTATTTCTGTGGGGAAGCTCAACACTGGGCATCTTAGTACCACCTGGTTGCTGTTTGTTGAGACTGTTGGTTTTACTTATGGTAAGGATATGGTAGCTTACATGAGGTTCTGCAGCCCTGTGCTGGTTGCAAGTTAGAGAGAAATTATGGGTAGGAACTGTTGTTGTGCATGTAGCTCACACTTTCAGCATTTTAACTGTGTAATTTTACACGGACGTTCATATGATTGGGCTCTGGACTGATTTGGAAGAGCTCTCTTGCCTACCCAACAGACAGGAGAGCCCTGGTGCTGACAGCCAACAAAGTCTGCTGCTGGCTGATAGGATGCTGGACTTCCAGCTGCTCCTTAGGTGTGAGTGTGGGTTGGGATGGGTATGCTCATTTCTATTGGACTTGTACAGCTTGGGAGAGGTGGGAAAGTTACACTGTCCTGTTTCGTTGAGGCCAGAAATGTAGTGGGGAACTTAGACTTCTTTGTTGTCCTGCTTGAGCTGGGGAGGGAATTGGAAAGGCTGTAGACTAGTACCTTCTTCAGAAGTTTATCTTGGTCATCTGTCAGACTACAGATGTTCTGACTTTCTAGTTCTTCAGGACTCAAGCAGAAATCACTTTTTCAGGTTAAGAACTTTCTCCTTCTTCCTCCTGTAGAAATCTTATGTGTCTGTCTTGAAACCGGCTGTTTCGTGACAGCATTAGACCTATGTGTAAAAAGAAAGTTTCGAGGTGCACGTGCATGTTTTTATTTTTCTTTTCTATCTTAAAGGAAGCATTTAATTAAATCCAATTTTCTGGCATTTCAGCCCTGCTTCTGTGATCTGACTCCTAGCCTGGGAAATTATAGGATTATCTCTGCAGTGGTGGAAACATGGGAATACATGTTCCACTCACAACTAGGAAAGAAAGAGTAATTTCTTCAGTGAATGTGTGCAGTGCTGGCCATAGAGTTTTGTTAAGCTACCCTCTGACCTGTGTAAGCTGCTTGAATGCCTTGTGTTTATTTATATTTAGAAAACCATGTTAAAATTGTTTCTTAAGGAACTCGTGAAGATGAGCCAACATGTGGAAGGCCACTTGGCATCAGAGTGGGGCCAAATAACACCCTTTTTGTGGCAGATGCTTATTATGGACTGTATGAAGTTGATCCTGGTACAGGTATGACTTTCCTGCTCAGTTCTCTTCCACTGACAAATCTGGGCTTTATTTGCTGTTTTGCCAGACGTTGCAGGCAAAATGATGCCTGCCTTCTTTGTAAAGTGGTTTGGAGCAGTCTGGGTGAAATATACCATGATAATTTGATATTAATTTTACTATAGGAAATACTTCCTCTCTCTATATATCTGGATCAGAGCTACCGGTGGCTTATCTCCTGATGATGTATGCTTTTGGTTGTCAAAATTGGTACCTCAGGATCCATGAATAAAGCTCTTAAGTAGCTATTTCAGTTTTCATACAGAGAAAAAAAAACAACAAACATTTCTGTTATGTAAAGCTTTTGTGTATTTGCTGTGCTCTTGTTTCTGCCTTGATCTTGCTGTGTGGTAGTGAAGAGCTCTTAACTTTCCTGTGACCCTAATCTACAGCAAGTGAAGAAGAATGTATTTTGGTATGGCTGAAGGTCAAGTGGCTCCTTCCTGATGAGGAAGGTGCTGTTGCATCATGTCCTTTGTTGGACATCTCTGAGCCAGATTTTGGTTTTAGCAGCTGTGCTGTCAAAAAAGAATAGTTACTTTCATGTAGGGTTGATTTTTTTTGCTGACAGTTAGCATCTCCAGATTGCCTTAAGGTGGAGAGAGGAAGGTGAACAAACACTGGGTGAGATGTAATTGAGGAGCTCAGACTATGGCTCTGGATCAAGGTGTCCCCTTTGGATGACAGACAGCTACCACAGTAGCACTGTCATGACAAAAAGAAGTGAACAAACAAACCCAGACCCTGTGCCCAAGTAAGACTTCAGTGGATTTTGGTTAATTTGTAGATATTTGACCTTAATTTGTCTGATCTTGTGTGACAGCAGTTCAGTGCACCTACTGGTGTGTTAACATTTAGAATGTAGTATTCCTTGTATGTACAGATTTATGGGGAAAGATGAGGTAGTGATTAGCTTGTCTGCATCCTTCTACAAGACTGGGACCTAAGTCTGTGCTTGGCTTGATAGGGGCTTCAGAAATCTGAAGAGTCTGGTACATCAGTAGGGAACATCATCTACTGTTCCAGTTTTTCTGAAGAGTATTTTCTCAGGGTCATTCATGTTTAGTATTGTTCCATTATGACCCAAAACCTCATTACTTAACAGAACCATGAATGGGGAAAAAAGTGAAGTGCCTTTCATGTTAGTATTGAACTCATTTCCAAGGCAGGATGTACGAAAGATTGCCTAGTATACCCTTTTATTTCCTCCTTTTTGTAATCAGGTGAAACAAAAGAGCTTGTGTCAACCAAAACGCCAATTGAAGGTCAGAAGTTAGCATTTGTGAACGATCTTACAGTGACCCGAGATGGGAGGAAAATCTACTTCACCGACTCTAGTAGCAAATGGCAAAGACGGGATTACTTATTCTTGCTTATGGAAGGCACAGATGATGGGCGGCAAGTATCGCCTCCTCGAGGCATTTAACTTAATGTAAGCTCAGCTGTAGGAATGGAGTTATGGAATCATGGAATTGTTTGGGTTTGAAGGGACCTTAAAGCTCATCCAGTTCCAACCTTCCTGCCATGGGCAGAAACACCTCCCACAGGTTCAGGTTGCTCAAAGCTTCATCCAGCCTGGCCTTGGACACCTCCAGGGGTGAGGCAGCCACCACTTCTCTGGGCAACCTGGGTCAGTGCCTCACCACGCTCACAGGAGAGTAATTCTCCCTAAGATTTCATTTTCCCTCTTTCAGCGTAAAACCATTCCCCCTTGTCCTGTCTCTGCACTCCCTGTTAAAGAGCCCCTCTCCAGCTTTCTTGAAAGCCCTGACTTCACTACTTCCTTGGACTTCAAGTTTTTTCTCTTTATGAACCACCTGTGCAAACACTGCATTACCCAGGAGAGGGTGAGGGAATGAGATCCTTCTTTTTTCTTTGAGAGGACTTGCGTGGAACATCTGTTTTAAAAGAGAAGGTGTTAGTGTTATGCTCAGCCCAAATCCTTCATGAATACTGCCAAAACAGGTTGCCCAGAGAAGTCCTGGATGCCCCATCCCTGGCAGTGTTCAGGGCCAGCTTGGATAGGACTTTGAGCAGCGTGATCTAGTGGGAAGAGTCCCTGCCTGTGGAGGAGGTGTCTCTTTTAACTCAAGTGGCTTAGTATTTTTCCTGTGTTCATAAACAAATGCTTGCTGGCTGTTCCGCTTTTCTGTCTTCTACGCGTGTGAGAGAAGGTAGAATGCTTGGAGAGTGAAACCGATACTAATAAATATTTTGTCTTTACTCAAACCCACATATAATGCTTTCTTTTTAGGCTACTTGAATATGACACTGTAACGAAAGAAGTGAAGGTCTTAATGGTGGGGCTGAGGTTTCCCAATGGTGTCCAGCTCTCTCCTGCAGAAGACTTTGTCCTGGTCCAGGAGACAACCATGGCTAGAATTAGGAGGTGAATATGCCTCTTCAAATTCCGGCTGCTCTCAGCTTAGAGATTATTTAAATAATGAGTTGAATGATAAAAGAAAACCCCTAAATGCTCTTCACGCCTTCTTATCAATGGCAAAGAAGGTGGCCTTCCTTAATACCTATTTTTTTCTTTCACTGTTAACATCTGGATTGCATCATCTTTCCATAATGAGTTTAGTGAAGTAAACTGACTTTCTGGAGAATGTAATAGTGCTGTGTTTCCCTGTACCAAAATAAGGAAAAGATTTTTCTTTTAAGTGAATTCCTTTTGGGACTTTTATCTATTACTTAAACTAATTTAGTTAACATGTCCTAATCCTACTGTCTGTAATTGCAGGTATTATGTGTCTGGGCTGATGAAAGGTGGAGCAGATATGTTTGTTGAGAATATGCCTGGCCTTCCGGATAATATTAGGTTAAGCAGCTCTGGAGGATATTGGGTAGCTATGGCAGCTGTCCGGCCCAATCCTGGATTTTCTTTGTTGGATTTCTTGTCTGAAAAGCCATGGATTAGAAGGATGATATTTAAGGTAAAAAAACCCCAAAAAACCAAAAAAAACCCACCAACCCTTTAGTATAGGAATGGAAGTTATAAATATTTGTTTGTCCTGTTTCTTCCTCTTCCCAGGAAGATTTTTAAGATCTTTTTTAGTTGTGGTTGTCCCCAAGGAGAACAGTCCTTACATAACTATAGGTTGTAAAGCTAATGTTAATGTTACCTTCTCAGAGTAGCAGGTAAGTTGCCTTCCGTCTTGATCTCAGGAAAGAAAGAGACCTATCCATGTAGAAACACAGGATCTATATTGGAATATGTGAGGACTTCACCTTTGTACCAGAAATGCCTAAACTACTTATTACCAGGTGTCCAGAGAGTATTTGGGAAATATATCCTCTTCTAATGACTGCCCTGGGCATCCTAAGAGACAGTGTGTGTGCTGTATATGCTGCTAGATGACGCTACGTTCTGACTCAACATGCCTGTTATATCACATCCTGCTTTAGGATGAGCATGAGCAAGCATACTGTGTTTTTTAAGGGATATCTGATGCTAAAGAAATGGCCTGGTGCTTTTTCAGTCATACAAAGACTTGGAAATATTTCCGTTCTCAAAAAATAAACCAAACAACTGCAATCAATATGCAGTGTGTAGGATTGAAGTCCCATTTTGGTTAAACAAACTCTGTGCTGTCCCTATAAAACCTGTTGTCCCTCCTGGTGCAGTGCAGAAGCCTTAAACTGATGCTGTCGGGAGCAGAGCATAGTGCCTGCTGGTTGACATCAGTACAGCAGAACAAGCTGATGTCTTAGAAACCTAGAATCTTCTAAGTGAGAAGGGACCAATAAGGATCGAGTCCAACTCCTGTCCCTACACAGGACAAACCCAACATTCACACCATGTGTCTGAGGGCATTGTCCAAATGCTTCTGGAATATTGTCAGGATTGGTGCCATGACTACTTTGTACTCAAAACGTGTGCTTATGTTCTTGGCTGCTTCTTCCAAGGAGACCGCTTAAGTGTCTGAGTTCTAATGGTGGAGAATAAAATGTTTTGTTGTTAATTCTCTTTTTTCCTTTTTTTTTTAGTTGCTGGGTCAGGAAACTGTGACAAAGTTTGTGCCCAAATACAGCCTTGTTGTTGAACTTAGTGAGACGGGATCCTACAGAAGAAGCTTTCATGATCCCAATGGAGTGACGGCAGCTTATGTTAGCGAGGCACATGAGCACAATGGATATCTCTACCTGGGCTCCTTCCGCTCTCCATTTATCTGCCGACTCAATCTTCAGCATGTTTAACTGTTCATCCATAATGAAGTGCCACTGTCCTAGAATGCTCCAGAGGTACGAAGGAAGAATAGGTTTGAGGCAGTGTGTGACCAAGGACAAAGAGTGAAAGACAGTCTGGTAACATGTAATAGGACTGTTGGTTGCCACAGGAAAGCGCACAGCTCACTGTATGTGTGCTCTTCCTTGTTTTAACTGCCTTTGCTTTCAAATTGGCACATGTATTTTAGTATCGAAGGAGTATGGTGAGACACCTTCATATTCTTTGTAAGTTATATGCTCCTTAAAGAAAATCCATTGCTATTCCACACTCAATCCTCTTTGGAGTCATATTAAACAGACATCATGTGTCAGCTGTAATGCAACTGTCTTACACTGGAAGGATTTGTGATGTGTGGAATCAAATTGTGTATGATTTGGATTGAAGAGGATGTCTTGCATGTGTTTATTTCTGGTTTAGAACCTCCTTTTTAGGAGTGATTACACTGAATGTTCTCATGTCATACAATGGTGCTGTGCTAGAGGCAGCAATATCCAGAACATGCCTAGATATCTAGTTACTCCATTCGTTTCTTCAATTCCAGCCTCTGTAATCAACAACAGAAACTATAATTAACTGTTAATCAACATGCAGAATCAAATTTGAACATTATCTCTGGACTACTGTCTTTCTTTATAGCATTGTGGTTGGCTAATGAATGAAAGCTGCATTTTCTCTTTTATTAAAGACTGGTTCCAGTGGGGTTAAAAAGGGTCACTTGTATTTCCTTTGTATTTACCAGGTCCTGTAAATCAGTAGTGGCCATTCTTGAGGGACATGGGAGTGAAGAGGGTGAGCTGCAGGAATCCTCTTCAGCATGTGTTTTATGGAGAACTAGTAAAGGTTTTGGGAAAGGTTGGTGGAGATGAATGAATGAAAGGGCCCCAGTTAAATCTGGTAATAATGGCTTTGGTGGAAGATCTTGGAATGTGGTAGTAGCTCACGGCTGCTTTCTGACATCTCTGGATGAAATGTCTTACTTCCTCCGTTAAGAGTTACTCTGCTTGGTAAATGCAGAGAATGCTTTTCTGTCGACTACTACTAAGGAAAAGTTGTTCTGTTACATTTAAAATAAGAAATTTCATCTTGAAGAACTAAAAGGGTTACTTCAGCAGCTGTGTGATTTAGTGGAACGATTCCTGTTCTGGGTTTGTAGATTTTGCTGCTTTTTCTCTTTCTGCCACTGGGTGATAGTCAAACATAAAGTTACACTTCTGCTCAATTTCCTCAGCTTTGTAAAGGAAATAAAGATTTGCTTGATATATAATGAAAAGCACCAGAGAAGGGAAAGGTGATGTTAAAAGTGTAATCTGCTTTCACTGTCCTGTTTTTGTCCTTGTTAACGCAGGGAAATGCAAATGGAATTGATTTTCTGCTGTTAGTGCTGCTATTACCTTGTTCTGTGTTACTACCAGACTGTAGCAGTTCTGTGGTAGTAGCTAATGGTTGCTGGGTTCGGCTGACTTGTTCCTGTACTGGCGTGGTGCTGCAAGCCCTTTAGGTTACTGGATTTGGGAAGGAGCTTAGTAAGAGGCAAAAGCCTGATGGATGTTGCTGGAGGCTCTTGACTGTTAGTCCAGCAGAACCCTATCTTAATAGTTTGTGGATGGAGTAGGAATGATACTGTGTAAGACTGAAAGGGTGGAGAGGTATGACCTGAAGATCCGGGATGCTGTGGGAGGGAACGTTGAAGGGCTGAGAATGGGACATACTTGCAGCATCTCTTTCTGGGGAAACCCAGCAGAGGGCAGGCTCTTTAGGTGAGTTACTTTGCCAGCCCTTGGAGCTGTTTGTTCCATTCTGGTGAGACATGAAAGTTGAACATGATGGGATCTTAAATTGGCTTTGCAAAAGCAAGTACATTCTGAAGCTTGTTTTGTGCTGGTGCTTTGGTAGCCCTAGGTTAAACACAGTTTTTGCCTTTTGTGTACTTACATCTAGTGATTCACCTGCCAGTGTATTGAACTGAATAGCTGTGCTGTCTTTTGTAGCAAAGCACACCTTGGCTGTTTTGGAGTGCCAGTCCCTGTGTAACATACTGTCCCTAAAGTTATGAAGTGGGAAATAAAATAAGTTGTAGTGCTGCTAGTGCTCAAGAGGGTTACAAGATATGAGCAGGAGTCTTTTTTGGAGGTTTTTTGGTTTTTTTCTCCTCTCCACCACCTCACTCCTTTCTGGCCACTGTTGGAGACTAGCTTAGTACACTGATGATCCTGTAATCCCACCAGAAAGTTCTTGTGTTTTTCGGTTCTCTTTGAGCTTTTGTTGCAAGTACAGAAGCCCCAGAGGTCATGTGAGTAATTTGCTTTTCCTGCTGAAAGGGAACAGAATAGCAAATATGAGAGGTATCTAACAGTGTGGCTTTGTCTGGTGTGAGTTTTGATTGGTCTAATCCAAACTGTCAGATGGTGGCCAGACATAGGTATTTTGGGGGCAGCAGCAAGAAGAGTAGAAATTGTTAATCACAGAATCATAGAATGGTTTGGGTTGGAAGGGACCTTAAAGGCCGTGCAGTTCCAACCCCCTGCCTCAGACAGGGATGCCTCCCACTGGATCACATTGCTCAAAGCCTCATCCAAGGCTGACCTTGGACACCTCCAGGGATGGAACATCCACCACTTCTCTGGGCAGCCTGTTCCAGTGCCTCACCACCCTCACAGGAAAACATTTTCCCCTCAATCTAAATCTCCCCTCCCTCGGTCTCTGCATTCCTAGATAAAGAGCCCATCCTCAGCTTTCCTGTAGCTCCTTTTATTACTGGAAGGCTGCTATAAGGTCTCCCAGAGCCTTTTCTTCAGGCTGAACAACCCCAACTCTCTTAGCCTGACCTCATGTGTGCTCCAACTCTGTGATGAGCCTCCTCTGGACTCCAACAGATCCACATCCTTTGCTGAGGACTTCAGAACTGAAAGCAAGGCTTCAGGTGAGGTCTCATGTGTGCAGACCGGGAGGATCCCCTTCCTCAGCAGGCTGGTCACAATTCTTTTGATGCAGCCCAGGATATGGTTGGCTTTCTGGTCTGCAAGTACACATTGCCAGCTCCTGTTGAGTTTCTCACTTGCCAGCACCCCTAAGTCCTTCTCTTCGGGGCTGCTCTGAATCATGGCAGACCTGAAGTCCAGAAGCAGCTTCCACTAACTCCAGTGCCCTTGGTCACTGGAGTTGTTGCCTTCTGAGCTCTTATCTTAATCCTGCAGTAGCAGGAAGGGTTGTTCTGCCAAGTGCCACAGTCAGGAAAGAAGGCAGGACACCATGAAGGCATTGGAACTGGCTGCACAATAATCTGCCTGGAGGAATTTGCCTATGAAATCCAGCAAGTCAGCAGTGAAAACTGGTGCTGTAGCACAAAGGAAGCTGAGCTGATGCCTTGGGTGCTTGAGTTCTCTTTTGGCCTTGGTATCTCACAGATGTTCATTCACTACTTTTCCATTCTGACTGGTGGAGTGATTTCTTTGCTGTCTGGTCGTCTCCAGCTGTGCAGAGCAGGCTTCTAGCTACAGCTGCATTAGAAATAACTGCAGGCAGACCAAAGACTCTGCACTGACCCATGGGCAGGACAGGAATTCTGGGAGCAGGGTGCAGAGGCAAGCAGGAATTCATGCCCATAAAGGTCTCTGTATTCTCTGGTATCTTGCCGTGCATGACATTGTTTCTGCCCTGTGCCTTAGACATTTTTCCTTGTTCTTGTCTGTGCTTTGTTGAAAAGCAGCAGAATAGCTGTCAGTCTAAATGAGTTTGTCCAAAGGTTAAGCCTTTAGACAGGGTGTGCATTTCTCAGTTTAATTTCTCAGAGTGAATAAAGCCTGTCAAAACAGAGCCTCACAAACGGAACTCACTGGGTAGAGGTCCAGTCAGTCAACAGTTCACTGTGAAAAATAAAGACAATTGAAGGCTGTAAGGCACTGAATGTAAACTATGGTAGTGACACAACTTAATGTGATTCTAAGAACAAATTTTGCTCGGTGATAGGCCATTATTTTAAGCTGAAAGAGAAGAGATTTAGATGAGATCTTGGGAAGAAGTGTTTTCCTGTGAGGGTGGCAAGGCACTGGCACAGGTTGCCCAGAGAAGTGGTGGCTGCCCCATCCCTGGAGGTGTTCAAGGCCAGGTTAGATGAGGGTTTGATCACTCTCATGCAATGGGAGGTGTCCCTGCGCATGGCAGGGGGATTGGAACTGGATGGGCTTTAAGGTCCCTCCCAACCCAAGCTGTTCAATGATTATTATTTTATAATGCTATTATTATCTTATTTGTCATAAGAACTTTAGCATTCCATTCTAACTGGAGCTTTATGAACATAAATCTAGGTCAATATTTTCCTCAGAAGGAAGTGATCTGGCTGTCTCCTGTGTTTTGAGAGTGACCTGAAGCTTGCCTGCAAGTTTTTTCAGCGCTGTGCCCTGCAAGTTAGAGCTAAGCCTGAAGCACAGGTGGCAGGTGAGGCACCAAGGTCTAAGAGAAAGTCAGTATGTTTGATGCTTCCTTGTGAGAGACATGTCTGGCCCAAGCTTGCCAATGCCTCTATGCCACTGAAATTGAAAAGCTGCCAATTACTGTTATGATGGCTGCAACTTTGGTGGGGAACCAAGGTGGAACTGCAGTACCAGGAAGAGGTGTCACTGTACAGTTTAAGGGTCTTATGACATATATCTACATACATCTGAATGTACGATGTGTCCAAGGAGACCATAAGTCTGCAGAGCTGAAAGGAATACCTTTCCTGAGCTCAGACAGTGTTGGCTGTGGTGCTGTTCTGGGTCTTGATGGTCCATCCTTTGTATGCAGAAGTGGGGTGGTCTGCTGTAGAACCCAGGTGAAACAACTTGACTGACACACAACTCTTCATTACTCGACAGAAGGGATACTTAAAACTAGTATTTTTGTGGAAGCTTGGATGCTTTTAATCCCTAATGGTTCCTCCCATAATAACAGAGCAGCATTAAAATGCCCCTGGAATGAACAAGCTGGCGTAAACTCTTCCTGGTGCCAAAGTGAAGGCTGCTTTTACAGGCTCATTTTGCTTCCACAAAGAGTGAGTCAAAGGTGTGTTACAGTTTCAGCTGGATGGTGACACATCTGCCTTGAGCAATGGGGAAAGCTGGGGTAAGTCAGACTTGGAAAAAAAAAACAACTCTATTTTCTCACTTGATGGTATCAGTGCAGAAACATGACACTTTTTCAGCTCGGAAGCTGGTTATTTACTGCAGACACATCATCCACACTGAAAGGAGGAGGAGCATTCACAACATTATCCAAAGATTTTGTCAGGGCAAGATTGTTATCTGGTGGCAGGATAAAGTGGCTATGGCTCCCTAAGAAGGAAGGAAAACCTCTCTGCTCCTCTCCCAGTGGAGTCTGAGGGTATTTCCTGTGTCTTACCCAAGCTTCTTTTGGAATAGACCATGGGATGTGGAATTGGAGAAGAGTGCTTGGGTCTCCCAAAGAGCTTGGGGAAATGTTTGCTTTAGCATGAAGCCTTGCAATAAAAATGACTAAGGAAAAGGAACTGAGCTGGAGTACACCAGAGCTGTGCATTTTAAAGATGTGTTGTGGTTCGCCTTGTTGGTGGAACAGATTTTTCTGCAGGGCACAAGTATCAAGAAGATAGGACAGGAGGAAATGGCCTCAGGTTGTGCCAGGGGAGGTTTAGTTTGGATATTTGAAAAAATTTCTTTACTGAGAGAGTGCTGAAGCGTTAGAAGAGGCTGCCCAGGGCAGTGGCGGAGTCTCCATCCCTGGAGGAGTTTAAAAAGTATTTAGATGTGGCACTTTGGGATACGGTTTGGTAGGCACAGTGACGTTGGGCTGATGGTTGGACTGGGTGATTTTGAAGTCTTTCCCAACTTTTATGATTCTACGATCATAATTCTGAAGCTATATAAAATGCTAATTCACCACTGACCTCCTCATCCCTTTTCTGGAGCAAACTTCTCCTGTAGGAGACCTGCTGGAAGAGAATTCAAAGATTAGTATTGCAGTATAAACAGCTGATGAATGTGATTGCAAAGCCTTAACATAAATCAAATTCCTTTAAATCTGAGGCTTCTTTGTGGCAGTAACCTTTGCAGGTGGGATTATGACCTCCTAAGCATCTTGTGCCATCTGCTCATTGATCACAATGGAGAGTTGATGATGCTGATACTTGGACATTCTCATCTAACTTGCTTAGAAAACAGAGTACTGTAAAAGAATAAGCTCATGGGGCATCTCATTTTTGCTGCATTGTTTTATGTAGGAACTGAAAAAGTGAGCCCTAAGTGATTGTAGATGGCTATATACAAGTTTCTTCCTCCAGTCTCCTTATCTAGCTGCTGCCAGTTAAACCTTGTCTTGGTCATGTGCAGCTCCATGCATGACTCTCCCAACTGTCAGTGCATTCAGGAGGCCCATCAGGTACAACTGGTATAGAAGAGCCTCCCAGGTCTTAACATGGAGCTGCTGATGTGAAGAGAATGCTAAATGGAAAGTCTGTCAGTCAGCATTGCTTTATATTTTGGCGCCAGGGAGTTTGTTTCCTATGCAATTTAGAAAATAGGAGTGTGAGAGAAAATATTTGCATAGCAGAGCTTTTGAGTAAATGCAGGTCTCTCTCTGAGGATCTCTGGGCACTGTAAAGCTCTGGTGAAGGTTGTTTTAAATAGCACAGTGCATGGAGGGCTTAGTGTGCAACCAGTCCCTCCATGCGGCAGACTGTTAGGGAACTCTGGTTCAGATCAGGGTAGGTATCTTTGTAAGCAAAAGAATCAAGGAAATATATCATACACTGAGCACAGTGCTTCCAACATACCAGAGAGAGATTTGAAGCTGAAGGGAGCATCTCCTTCACCTTGTCTGGAACAATCCTGTGTGAACCTGTACCCTTGAAGCATCCGCTTTGGTTATCTCAGAAGTTCTTAATGGGATTGTTTCCTCTGCCCCATCATTTGGTGCTGGCAGGAACAACTTTCTCATCTCTCCTTGCCCCCTAAATCTTTACTAGGAATATTTATTTTTATTTAATTGTCTTTGTACCCTGGAATAGATGCCAGACCCTCAGCAAACTCTGTAAGGTCATTGTCAGGGATTAGTGCTGTAATGAATTGGTAAACAGTTAACCTTGCTGCATATTCTGTCAGAGACGCAGAAGGCAGACACTTTGGCTTTTTCACTGCTGGATGTTATTTCGATTAAATGGTACTTAGCTGCAGTTCTTTTAGGTGAGTGCTAGCAGGGTCCTCTGATGTAAGACTCCCAAATTGCATAGATCCTTCCTCAGCAAAATGCTCTTGAGGGGTACAGAAAGCTCAGCTGACTTTAGCTCTGCTCTTTTCTTTGGTGCTTATGATAACTCTTATGCAGGAGGGATGATGGATGCTGCTATTCCAGTCTGCTTTTCTTATTGCAGTGTTACAGTAAACACTTTGCTGCAGCTATAAACATAAGGCTGATCTGCCTTTCTCAGGAGGTACTTGCCTGCTTTCACACTGTGGTGGTTGCAGTGAGCTCATCTGCGTTGCAGGAAATGCTGGCAACAGTTTTATGTAAAACATGCTGCCATACAAGCCTGTTTGACCAGAGAGATCCAACCGATCTTGCTGCCTTTTCCTTGAGAGAGCAGGAAGAGCATGATGGGTTTGTCAGCCTGCAGGATGCCAGGTGCACCATTTAACTCTTGTTTAGCACATGTGGAAGTGACTCAGTGAGGGCACGGTGAGATGAAGCTCTGTGTCCCAGAGACTCAGAGTCACGCGTGGGAGACTGTTGAGGTGTGCTTACTGCCTTCTTGCTCCCGTTGTGGCACGTGGAAAGGCCAATGACGTCTGTTATTGAGCACCAAGCTGTCCTGCTGGCTGAAGGAAGAAATGTGAATCTCTCTGGCCTGTTTTGGCTGGAACTGGCGGCATGGTTGGAAGTCCCTGACATTCTATGAAGCACCCAGCTGCAGTGGAAGAGGGATTGCGATCACTGCTAACCCCTTTGAGATCAGCCTTCCAGTACTGAAACAGAGTCCAGGAAAGCTGAGGAGCGGGTCTTTGTTGGGGCTGAAGGAATAGGACAAGGGAGCGTGGTTTTGAACTGAAAGAGGGGAGATTTAGACAAGATATTAGGAAGAAATATTTTCCTGTGAGGGTGGTGAGGCACTGGCACAGGTTGCCCAGAGAAGCTGTGGATGCCTCATCCCTGTTGGTTTTCAAGGCCAGGTTGTATGAGGCTTTGAGCAATGTGATCTAGTGGAAGGTGCCCCTGCCCATGACAGGGGATGAGAACTGAATGATCTTTAAGGTCTCTTCCAAACCAAACTGCTCTATGATTTCTGGGCTGTGGGTGTGTTTCAAGATAGCCATACTCTTGCCTTGAAGAAAGAGCAACTCAATCTCATGCATTCGTGACTGGTATGTGTAACCTTTTCCCAGGCACTGGAGATATTTAAGACTTTTGTGTGCGTGTGTGTATCCCCAGGCAAAACATCCCTTTGTTGTAAAACTTTCAGTAGTACTGTAGTCACGTGTGCTGTGGTTTAGACTTGTTTACATCATAGCTGTGTGAAGATTTATCACAGAATAAAGCAACTCCATCAAAGTTTCCTGTGTGCATTCACACCACTTGGAAGCTTCAGTGACAGGGTGGATGGCTCTCTACTGAATGAACGACAGCACACCTTTATCTGCAGTTTAGTTTTGAAAAAAAAAAAACAAACAAACAAACAAAAAAAGAACAAACAAACCACAACCAGATAGCAATGAATTCAGTCAAGGCAGGTCTTTTCTTTGTTACTCATATTTTGAGCATATTTTTTTAAGGAGTAAAACAACCATGTGCTTTGAGAGAAAAGCTCTGTAGCGATTTTGTACAGTCATTCCCGCTTCAGTTTTGGCCTCAGCAGTCCAGACAAAGAAAAAGTCATGGTGGTAGATCCACTGTAAGGCAGGCTCTCATGGGGGAGGAGTAGTCAGTGACAGCGAGCAATGGGAACATATGCTTTATTTAACCAAGGCGTTATCCAGACCTCAAAATAGCATCTCAGCATCTGCAAATAGAAAAGGTATTGGTGATGAGGTGTTGGAGCATGTCTGGAGAAGAGCAATGAAGCTGGTGAAGGGGCTGGAGAACAAGTCTTACCAGGAGCAGCTGAGGAGCTGGGGTTGTTTAGCCTGGAGAAGAGGTGGCTGAGGGGAGACCTTATCGCTCTCTACAACTACCTCAAAGGAGGTTGTGGAGAGGAGGGAGCTGGCCTCCTCTCCCAAGTGACAGGGGACAGGACAAGAAGGAATGGCCTCAAGCTCTGCCAGGGGAGGTTCAGACTGGACATCAGAAAAAAATTTTCACGGAAGGGGTCATTGGGCTCTGGAACAAGCTGCCTGGGGAGGTGGTTCAGTCACATTTCCTGGAGGTATTTAAAAGACAGGTGGACGAGATGCTCAGGGACATGGTTTAGTGATTGGTAGGAATGGTTGGACTTGATGATCCAAGAGGTCTTTTTCAACCTGGTGATTCTATTGTTCTGTTCTATGATTCTATGAAGTTAAGGTGGCTGCTGGCTGTGGGCCATGATGGGGTGGGAGAGAATAGGATCTTTTTGTCTGTCTCCTTCATTCTGGGAAAACTACTATTTGCCAAGTAATCCTGTCTTAGATGGAAAGCCCCTGCAAGGATTTTCTCCACCCAGGAAGTCTATCTGTTTAGTACATACACTATATCTGCCTGATTTCACTTATTTGTCCAGGAATGTGAACTGGCTGGTTCAACTCCTTGCAGATAGGAGTTTGGCCTTGGAGCTAGAGAGGTCGCATGCTGCTGATACTGATAACCCTGCTTCACCCTGGCTGGTTCTGCACAGAGGAACCTGGTACCTATGTGGGGACATGGCAGAGCAGGTCTGAAAGTGTACAGCTAGAAATGGTTAGGAACCACCTGCAGGTTACTGGGTACCCTGAAGGAATCAGACGTGTACCTGTTGTAGGGATTTTTTCTTCTGGAAGTGACAGCTGTCCAAGCTGGAGTGCTCCCTCTTCTCACACACGGTGCGTCCAATTTCCACGTGGAGCATGTATTTCAGCCCTCTGACAATCTAGACAAATTATTTTCCCCCTTTAAAGTAAGGGCAGGTGAAAAGGCTGCCAAAATTGTGGCTAGGAATCAAGTGCTACATTGTGAACTGTGTGTGGTGGTGTGGGTAAAAGTCGTTTGTGCTAAATTACCAGGATGGGGCAGAGAGATCCCTCCTGTATATGAGATGTTTAGAAGAAATGTTTTCCTGTGAGGGTGGTGAGCCCCTAGCCCAGGTTGCCTAGAGAAGTTGTGGCTGCCCCATCCCTGGAGGTGTTCAAGGCCAGGTTGGATGAGGTTTGGAGAAATGTGATCCAGTGGAAGGTGTCCCTGCCCATGGCAAGGGGATTGGAACTGGATGATTTCTAAGATCCCTTCCAACTCAAAACATTCCATGACGCTGTGATATCAGAACATACTGTTTAAACATGCGTATTGGTCCTGAAGAGGATCAGGGTTCCCATGTCTTAGGTGCTCTGTAGGAAGGTCAGTTGGTAAATAGTTTGGAGTACAACCAGAAATTTGGGCTCTTCTTACCTGTACCATGGCTTTGTTGATTTGTAATTCCTTAAACAGAAAGATGTCGTTAGAACTGTTGTTGTATCTGTAAACTCCAAGGCGAGCTGCCTGGCGAACACCAGGATTGTTGGTGTTCATCGGGACAGGGAAGCCAGGTTTTGTGGTGGAATGAGCTGGGGGCACATTTGTGGCTGAAACGACACAAAACATGAGTGCAAATCACAGAAGGTTCAACTTCAAGTCTTGTTGTAAAACTGTATAATATTGCTTGGACTACAGTATAATTTTGATAGTTTATAAACCCTGGATGGCACAGCCCTGCTCCTCCTAGTTTGCACACCAAGACCAACTTGCAGACTTAAGTCTTTCCAGATGGTATCTGGAGTTTTTTATTTTAGGGGGATTTAGGTGGTGATAAGGGTGGTGGGAACATACTCTCCCTCTGTATGGACATGAATCTGTTAGAATGGACCCAGAGGAGGTCACAAAGATGATCATTGGGCTGCAGCACCTTCCATACAAGGACAGGCTTAGAGAGTTGAGGTTGTTCAACCTGGAAATGAGAAGGCTCTGGGAGAACTTAGAGCAGCCTTCCTGTACTGGAAGGGGCCACAGGAATGCTGGGGAGGAGCTCTTTATCAGGGAGTGCAGGGACAGGGAGAGGGGAAATGGTTTTAATTTAAAAGAGGGGAGATTTAGATGACATCTTAGGAAGAAGTGTTTCTCTGTGAGGGCGATGAGGCACTGGTCCAGATTGCACAGAGAAGTCCTGGATGCCCCAACCCTGGAGTTGTTCAAGACCAGGTTGGATGGGGCTTTGAGCAATCTAATCTTGTGGGAGGTGTCTCTGTCCATGGCAGGAGGGTTAGAACTGGATGATCTTTAAGATCCCTTCCAACCCAAACCATTCCATCATTCTATCCATGCTGATAAAGGAGAGAGTATCCCTGTTCTCCATCTGGGTGTAGGGGTAGAACTTGAACCAGCTCCCCCCTGTCCTGGAAAACTGGCTGCTTTGGGTGCTTAAGTTCTGTTGCCCTGACCTAAATGCCAAGGACCATGAAATGGAGGAGCAAGGTGTGTAGGAGTACAGCTGCCACTCATGCCAAGACCTGTCAATGCAGGAGGTGGCTTGTTTATTTCAAGCTGTGTGTAGGGGTAGACAGTGTACCTGAACATGCACCTGCACACAGATGTACACACAGACCTTGTACTAAATTTGCTGTGAAAGTCAAGCTTTTTATTACCTCTAGCTTGTTTTTTCACACAGACACTAACAGCCAGGCACGGAGCATAGACTACACATTTTAATACAGCTTGTACTGAGAAATCCAAGTAGAAGAGAGATGAGCAACCTGGTTATTCAGAGCCTATTTTAAAACCCCAAGACTCCGATTTTATATCCCATCACTGGCACAAGAGGCTGCAAAAACTCAGTTTTCAGGTTACTGACGTATGTCCTTGTTACACTATCACATCCCTCCCCCAGCAGATGGTCATGGCTGCACCTTCTTGTAACACTGCTCAGGGGGCTGAAGTTTTGACCTGCAAAGGAGAGACTCAGTTCCATGACCTTCCCTCAAGGCAAGGATGTCCAAAATCACATCTCCTCCTGGATGATACCCCAACTACTTTAATGATTGCCATGTTCTCTTGCAGGTAGGAGCTGAGAGACCTGCCCTATGCTCAAGAGGGGCAGATGTTCTGGAAGTGGCTTTGTGTCCGGAGTGTGAATGACAAGCTTTCCTGTCCTGTGTCTCTGATCTATATTGGGACCAGGTGTGCAGCCAGTGCAACCTTACAGCCCAGAATCCACTTCTCTATGGGATGATGTTTTCCCACCGCAAACAGGAGTGGGAGTTGAGAGTCTCAAACTTGTGACCATGCAGCCTAGGATTTAAGGTATTTCCCAGGCACTGCGTCCAGTGCTCAGCTCATGGGTAAGGCTTCCCAGAGCACCCCCTTGTCCTCTTGTCTTGAGCAGGGTTCTGCCTGGGTGTTAGGGTGATGGCCACAGAAGGCCATGCAGAACCTGCCTCTAGTCAGAAATGAGGCTTGGGACAGAGTAGCCCTTGGTTTGGGCTTTGCTGCCCTCTTCCTCAGGGATGCAATGCCCTGTGCCGTCAATGCCAACTCTATACCAACTACCTTGTAGGAATAAGTTTTTCCTGAGCTCACCTAGCAACAGATAGTTCAATGGGCTGGGCTCATCTGGCTGCTCTCCAGGACCTTATTTGAATATGTAGTTACTTATGCCTGTTGGAAAGTCACGTGGCAGTGGTGGGGATGTTGACAGCGGATACTGTGACTTGGAGGAGGAGATAACCACAATCTTTTTTCTATCACAGCACAAGATACCTTTGTGGCTTCATAGCCCTTAACACCTCTTGAGTCATGGTAACATCTTTTCCAGGCATGAGGTAGCAAGGTTAGTGAAGCTGGCTGAAGGACGTGAAGTGCAGACACTTTATAGGAAGAAGAGAAGGTCTCTGGGGAGACCTTATAGCAGCCTTCCAGTACTGAAAGGGGCTACAGGAAAACTGGAGAGGGGCTCTTTATCAGGGAGCGCAGGGATAGGACAAGGGGGAACAGTTTTAAGCTGAAGGAGGGGAGATTTAGATGAGATATCAGGAAGAATTGTTTTCCTGTGTAGGGTGATGAGGCACTGGCACATGTTGCCCAGAGAAGTCATGGATGCCCCATCCCTGGAGATGTTCAAGGTCAGGTTGGATGAGGCTTTGAGCAACCTGATGCAGTGGGAGGTGTCCCTGCCCATGGCAGGAGAATTGGAACCGGATGACCTTTAAGGTCCCTTCCAACTCAAAATTTTCTATGATTCTATGAAATGCGTTACACAAAGCAAAAATCAGTCCTAAGTGTCCTTGTTCCTGACTCAAGTACCTGGTAGATCCAGCAGTGTTATATGTGTAAGACTTCTGAAATCCAGAGAGATGGGGTCACAGTCTTGAAGGCTGGACCATGTGTTGCAGACAGGCTGGTAAGATACTATATGTTGTAGGCAGATCAAGATGTTTTAGCTCCAGCTTTCCCCAAGGAGTGCTGGGCTTTTCACCTCCTTTTGCCCATTGAAATTTGGTGCTGAGATGACTCATACCAGTTCAAAATAAGTATAAAATCTACTAAGACCTTGTGAGTGAACTTTAGCCCTCTGTTTTCCTCTGGTGACCCAGATTCCTCAAGACTAGGATTTTTTCTTGGTGTGCTTTGATTCTTGTTCAGGGTGGCCACTGCATGGAGCACACACTGCTCTGAAATCTCTTTTGCTGTTTGCAATAGTTTCCATCACTGAATTTCCCATACCCAGATACATTCTAGTGTGAGGCACCTGCATTTCTGATTTTTTTTCTCCACAACCTTTCCTGACAGCTTCTTCACTAGCTTGGCCCCTGAGAGCCATTATTAAGAAGTCAAATGTGTGTAGGGTGATAGTCCCAGGCCAAGAGCAAAGCAGAATATCCCAGGGAGTGAGATAACAGTGCAAGTCTCTAGGCACAGCAGTATTGGTGAAACACCTGTGGTACAGGCCTGGGTGGGAGCAGGGGCACTGTCTGACATGGCCAGGAACTGATAACACTTGGAGACCCTGAGAATGTGCTCTCATAACCTGGGAAAATAGTTCTTACTGCTCTCCAGGAGATGCTTACATCAAGAACGTTTGTGTTTCAGACTCCATCTTCTTGATTCTCAGTTTGGAAAAGTAGGAAGCAGAAATTCTGGCCCTCCTACTTCTGCCAGATGGTGGTAGAGTAGGTCATTGCCTTGTTCAGAGTTCATAGAATCCTAGAATGTCCAAAGTTGGAAGGGACCCACAAGGATCATCGAGTCCAGCTCCTGTCTTTCCATAGGATAACTTGAACATTCACACCACGTGCCTGAGGGCGTTGTCCAAATGCTTCTGGAATATTGTCAGGCTTGGCACTGTGACTCCTTCCCTGAGGAACCAGTTCCAGTGCTCTACCACCCACCGGATGAAAAAACTTTTCCCTGTTATACAACCTAACCCTTTCCTGGCACATCTTCCTGCCATTCCCTCGGGTCCTGTCTTTGGTCACCAGAGAGAATAGATCAGTGCCTGCTCCTCCTCCTTCCCTTCTCAACGATTAACAGGCAACTGCCAGTTATTAAGCAAGAGAAGGCTGTTCTTGCAGAGAAGTGTTGAACGCTCCATTAAGAGGCCTTCTTTTGTGTTTTTCTCACTGAGGGATAATTTGGAGGCCCTATTCCTGCTGTATGAGGCGGTAGTCCTGTGGATGCTCTCTCCCAGCCCTGTCCTGATGCAAACACGCAGATTTCAACAAGTTGCTGCTTTTTTTTTTTTTTTTTTTTTTTTTTTTTTTATATGGAGTATTTTCAAAACCTCCTCCCCACTACTAGGAGTAAGGCTAGGCTTTATCTTTGCACTGAAGACGCAGCAGAGTTCCTGCATGCCTTTTTAACCCTGAAAGGAAACCACAGCTGAAACAAGAAGCTGTTGGCTGACTGAACACCCTCCCTGAATGCGTTAGTACTTTCTGCATACGGGAGCCAAAGTAATGCTGAAGTAGAACTAAAACCTTCGGAGAGAAGACACTCCTGTCTGCAGCTCCCATTGTAAAGATTTAAGGGCAGCTGCAGTTTGAAACTGCAAACAGTTTCCTTGCTCAGCAAAGAAAGAAACGATATGGAGTAATGTTTCATTAAAGTTAGCTAATCGGCGCTCGAATGCCCATCTGTACTTAGCACTCAAATTGTTATCCACAGTCTCTAGATTTAATCATCAAGGTCATGCAGAGTTTAAACACTGACAAATAAGTTAAAACCATAAGTTGACTTTAAAATCCTTAGATGATGTCCCTGGATAACACAATTCGCTACAAGAGTGAGAAAAACTTTTTAAACAGTTGAAGTTTCAGCTGCAGCCTGAACCCTGCAGTGACCATGGGCAACAGCTGGAGAAGGGCTATTTTTTTGGTCATAGAATCATAGAACACCCAGGTTCAGCGTGTTAGGAAGCAGCACTCACAGGACCCAAAGCACAAGGAAACCAGAAATGATTTTCTGCTCTTACCATCTGAAGTCCTGGTGAAGCCCCAGAGTGCTAAACAGCAGAGTGTGGTGAAGCTGCAGGTGAAGTTCACTGCCATCTCCACCACTTCAGAAGAGGAGCGTGCTGGTGAGAGGACTGACTGCCCTTCTTCCTGCAAGGGAAGATGTAGTTCTGTGAGTGCTCTTATTGGCTGTGGTGGAGTTGTGGGGAAACAAAAAAAAAAAACCCGCTAAAACCTTCTGCATCATCATAGCTCTGATACAGACTTTGTCTCCTGGTGATGACCACATACCTTGAAGTCAGCATCAGATGGGGACTTTCGCTTCGTGAGCCTCAGGGGTTGTGCAGAAGATATGTGCGATGTAACACTGGTGTGGGGGTGAGGAGAGCAAAGGTCGTGTGCTTAAAGGACTTTATCACCCTCTATGACTGTCTGAAAGGCGGTGGTAGAGAGGTGGGTGCTGGTCTCTTCTCCCAAGTAAGAAGTAATAGGATGAGAGGAAATGGCATCAAGTTGTGGTGAAACTCAAGTGCTGGTTTATGTATAAGCCTTCTCTCAAGTAACAAGTGATAGGACAAGAGGAAACGGTTTCAAGTCGTGCCAGGGGGGTTTAGATTGGATATTAGGAAAAAGTTCTTTACTGAAAGAGTGGTGAAACATTGGAACAAGCTTCCTTGGAAGTGTTTAAAAAAAAAAGTGTAGATGTAGCACTTCGGGACATGGTTTAGTAGACATGGTGGTGTTGGACAGGATGAGCCTAGAGGTCTTTTCCAATGTTAATGATTCTATGATTCTAAAGTTCATGGGGGAAATTTAATTCCTTAGAAATGGGCAGTGAGCCTGGGGGATGTAGTTCTGACTTGCGTATGGATGTTTTTGTGGGGAGAAACCTGACAGAGAAGATGAGCGCAGGGACCTGCTTCCCCTGATGCGAAGATGTGGGGTTTGGGTGAGGGAGACAAGGAAATTTTAGGGGCGACTACCTGAGGGGCTATGTGGAACAGAGTCAGTAAGAAGAGGATTTTGGTTTTGGTTGCAGAGAATACTGTGCCCTGCATTTTCAAAAGGCATTTTTACAATAGGAAGGGACTGTGTTGGGCTCAGAGGAGGTGAGGTTTTCTCCTGGTTCTCCCCAGAGATCAAGAGAATATGGGGAGAGGGCCAGTTTGGCAATCTGTAACTTCAAGAGATTTTCTGCACTGGGCCCCATGCTGAGGAGTTTGAAAGTCTGTGGTAAGGGCTTAGCTGCCAGACCTTGTGATACACTTGAAATAACCATCTGCTTGATTCAGGAGACTGGGAAATGAACTGATGTCTCACTGAAGGGCTGAGAGTGGTGGACCTCAGTCTGTGTATGTACTCTTATTTAGCTTGATCAGGGAGCTGATAGTTAACTTTCAATAATCCCAGCAATGTACTGTGCTCCTTTCTGAGCAAAGACCTCTTACTGCCTGCAGGAAAGCCCTGACACAGGACAGCGTGGGTAGCATGTGAGAGCAAGCAGGAATGGGGCAAGCATGTTGAGTCATGTTGATCATCAATCCTGCTTGCATAGAGCTTTTGAATCAGACACCAGACCCTGTGGAAAACCTTGAGAGAGAATATGAGGTGTCCATATTGGTTTTGGTTTCTTTTTTTTTGTGTTCCCCCCCCCTTTAGCCCCTTTACTTTTTTCTTCATTTGGAGCTCACACAGTGGCCTGTCCCTCAGCTGTGGCAGATGGAGGGTCTGAATTGACTATCTATCTCCAGCCCCCCCCCTTTCTTCTCAAGAACTGTGCTTCACAGTTCCCCCCCTCACTGAGAGACTCTGGAAGAGTGTCTTTACAAGTCTATAGTCAAGTCCTCCGACATACAAGACCCTCATCAGCAGATCCCGACACACCTCTCTGTGTTGCAAGAGTCTGTTTGTCACTCTGACACGTGATGCACCAGGAAGGGGTTCAGGCTTCCTGCAGGACCTCCATTTCTTCTCTCTTTGTATACTGGTGAGCTCATAGCCTTTTGATTTGGGTCAAAAGGAGCTCAGTGTGAGGGATCTGGGGAGATTTTTCTAGAGTGTGGGTTCTTTCCTTCCTTAAAACAAGTGTCTTGAGACACTTCAAGGGCAAACTTCGTGCAGAACAGAGTTGTCCCCAGTGGAGTGGCAGTGGCCCTATTTCAGTCTCATCCAAACCCAGCAACACCTTGGTCCTTTGTCTTGCCTTGGAGGTTACTTTATGGCATTGATAGAACAGCTTTTGGGTATCTGATGGTTGGCCACCAGGAGTAGAGGGGCACGTGCTCTCCCTGTCAAGGTACCTGTGCTCATGATATGAATGACCTGAAAGTGCTGGTTGATAAGAAGCTTGGCATGGGCTGGCAATGTATGTTTGCAACCCAGAAAGCCAACTGCATCCTGGGATGCATCCAAAGAAATGTGACTAGCAGGATGAGGAAGGGGATCCTCGCCCACAAATCCGCACATGTGAGACCCCACCTGGAGTCCTGCTTTCAGTTCTGGAGTCCTCGGCACAGGAAGGACATGGATCTGTTGGAGTCCAGAAGAGGCCATGAAGATGATCACAGGGCTAGAGCACCTTCCACACGAGAACAGCCTGAGAGAGTTGAGGTTATTCAGCCTGGAGAAGGCTCTGGGAGAACTTAGAGCAGTCTTCCTGTACAGGAAGGGGCCACAGGAAAGCTGTGGAGGAGCTCTTTATCAGGGAGTGCAGGGACAGGGAGAGGGGAAGTGGTTTTAATTTAGAAGAGGGGAGGTTTAGATGACATCTTAGGAAGAAATGTTTCTCTGTGAGGGTGATGAGGCACTGGTCCAGGTTGCCCAGAGAAGTGGTGGCATCCCATCCCTGGAGTTGTTCAAGACCAGGTTGGTTGGGGCTTTGAGCAATGTGATCTATGGGGGAGATATCCCTGTCCATGGCAGGAGGGTTGGAACTGCATGATCTTTAAGGCCCCTTCTAACCCAAACCATGGTTTATACTGCCTTCTGCTGTCCTGCTGTGGTGGCATCTGTTACTGCTTGGGTATGTGAGGACCTGCTCTAGGACCTTTCTCTCCTGAAGAGCACAGTCTCACCTTCAGCAACGTTTATAAAGCCAGGTAGTGACTTCAAGAATGCTCCATGTATCTGCAGAGGTTACATTTTTTCCTGCCTTCTTACCTTTCTCCTTTCCATAAAATTGCCCATTTACAGCTCTTCCAAATTAGCATTTTCCCTTCTATAATTATGTTGAGGAAGTTTCTCCTAGGTAGTAACAGTGTTCACTAAAGAACAGTAGCATTCATAGTGCTAGGTACTATTATGTGAAAAAAACCCAGCCCAACAAAAACAACGACTAGAACTTCACCAAAACCCTCCTCCTCTTTAATAACTGACAGAGTGGGTACTTCTCCAAGACTACAACATGCAAATATTTATTATTTTTCTCTGGGAGTTTTTTCTTCCTTTGCTATGTCTCATTCCAAGCATGTCTTATCTCCTGGGACACTGCTCTGTGCCCTAAATCCACCTGCAGGAGTAGTGGAGTAGCATTAATGTCTCATCTGATGTGAAATCCAGGAAAATGAGGCAAATCCTATTCTCATTTCATAGAATCATAGAATCATGGAATGGTTTGGGTCGGAAGGGACCATGGAAGTCATCCAGTCCAACCGCCGTGTAATGAGCAGGGACACATTCAAAGAGATCATATTGCTCA
Organism: Coccyzus lansbergi; assembly: GCA_033558105.1. Lineage (NCBI taxonomy): Eukaryota > Metazoa > Chordata > Aves > Cuculiformes > Coccyzidae > Coccyzus > Coccyzus lansbergi. The sequence continues at coordinate 452,231 of JAUMJK010000767.1, read as the reverse complement.
GAACCCCATCCAGCCTGACCTGGAATGGTTCCGAGGATGAGGCATCTATGACCTCTATGAGCAACCTGTTCCAGTGTTTCACCAACCTCAGTGTAAAAAAATTCTTCCTAATAGCTAGTCTAAATTTCTCCTGTTTTAGTTTAAAACCATTACCCCTTGTCTTATTGCTACAGGCTCTTGCAGAAAGTTTTTCCCCATCTTTCTTATAAGCTTTTATACTTTCTTTAAGTATTGAAAGGCCACAATAAGATCCTTTTAGAGTCTTCTCTTCTCCAAGCTGAACAGCTTCAACTCTTTTAGCCTCTCTTCACAGGGAACGTGTTCCAGGCCTTTGATCATTTTAGTGGCTTCCACTGGGCCTGCTCCAACAGGTCCATGTCTTTCCTGTGCTGAGGACTCCAGAACTGCATGCAGGACTCCAGTTGAAGTCTCACCAGCGCAGCGTAGACAGGCAGAATCCCCTGCCTTGACCCACTTACCACACTTTTGATGCGTCTGCTTTTAGAGCGGGAAGTGCTGAATTCTTCTGATTAATTACAAGGGCTGTCTGCCTTTCGGGAAGCAGGAAGAGGCCACTGCAGATGAGACAGCTTGCTGGAAGGAATTTCCCATCCTGGTCCTGCTCAAATGGAGGAAGGCTGTGTGCTGTGACGCTGCTGAAGTTTGTGATAGGAATGCTGTGCTCTTGAGTGCAAGAAATAATTCTGGGTTTTTTTTTTTTTAATATCACTGAGAGCAGGAAGTTTTGGGCACGAGGGTGGAAAGGAAATAGACTCAAGATATGGTTGGTTTTCTGGGCTGCAAGTACATATTGCCAGCTCATGTCTCATGCACAAGGATGGGAATTTCATCCACTCCCCCTGCAATGTATGTGTAGACCACCTCCTCCAGATCAGAAGAGAGCATGCAGGGCACTCTGCAGGGTGATTTCCACTCTGAATATCCCACTATGTGGCTGCTCCTGTGTGGGTAGATATCCTGAACAGGGAGAGGATGAGAGTAAGTGGCAAGGAGAGGCTCACTGATTATCCCAGGGTAAACAGAGCATTTGCTTTAAGCAAATAGTTCTGACCCAGTCTAAATCAAGCATTGATCTGGGTTAAATAGATCTTAGAAGACTTGCATGCCCAAAGAAACCTTGTGTTTGTTTTTACGTAAGGGAACTTTACTGCAAGTGGTGGGAGACCCAATCTGCAAGGCAATTTGCAGAGTCTGTTCATTCTCTTGCTGTTACGTTATTAGTCTTGGAAGCGATGTGCAGCTGAGGGGATTTTTAAAAAATTTAAATAAAAGAAATCCTACAGCTTTTATTATCCATTAATCAATGATGAGATTTTCTTTTCCTTTTCTGTTGAAGGAGCAAATCCACAGCACCCGAAGTTTGGTTTTCATGACATTTGGTGCATGAGGTTGACTTCTTCAGCATCATTTTTTGCAGCTGGTGTTCAAGGCAGACCTTTGGCCACACAACACAACACAACCCAGTAGTTGCCACTGTGGCTTCCTGGAGTAATACCAGTGGGGTCTGCAAGGGGTTATGTTGGAATTACAGTCCTGTAAATGCAATCAGCATCTAGTCCTGCACTCACAATATTTCATTTTCAGTTCCAACTCCCTCTTTGCTCTTCACGGATCAATGGGGGACTGTAAGAAAAAAATCATCTCATTAAGGTTTGCAGGGGCTTGGAGGGTGACTGGAGTGTGTTTGAATTGTGCTTTCAGAAGTTTTAATTAAGACACATTTACCAGTGTCAATAGTTGGGGTTTTTTTTCCTTTAATCTTTTTTACATATTCCAGGCCTTCATCGGATCCCCAGGGCAGCTAATTTACTTGAACTTGCTTTAATGAAGGATCTGAGCAAGAAGACATATAGCTGGAATAGAGAGATTGCCACATTTCAGCTTTTGGCAGACTGGTACATGGGAAAATGTGTGTTACTGTGGCAGAGGGGCAACAGTGGATTTCAAGCCCTAAAGGTAAAAGAGGTGGGCATGATGTATTCTTCTATGCAGGAGACCTGCACTTTGAGGATGCTGAAGTGTGTCAAGGTGCAGAGAACCACTAAATCATAGAATGGTTTGGGTTGGCGGGGATCTCAAAGATCATCCAGTTCCAACACTCCCTTAGCAAGTTTGAAGATGACACAAAGCTGTGTGCAAGTGTTGATCTGCTGGCGGGTAGGGAGGCTCTGCAAAGGGCTGGACCGCTGGGCTGAGTCCAATGGCATGAGGTTTAACAAGGCCAAATGCCGGGTCCTGTAGTAAAGCAGATGCAGAGATCAATCTGATCAGTCAGCAAGCACCTTTATTCAGCTTAGCTGTCTCTCTATATAACCCATTCGGTTACATAACTGTGAGCCCATGAGAGTGACTACAGTGTACTATTGGCTAAAGGTAGCTGTCCATAAGGCTATTACCAACATATTATTGGCTAAGCTACCATGCATGCCAAGAAATCAAGTTATACTAAAGTTAGCTATGTTGACAGTTCATGTCCATTGTTTTCCTTTCAGGTGGTACTCGTTCCCACTGAACTAGCTGCTGGGTTCCTCCCAGCTGGCCTGTGTTTATCTTTCAGCTCTCTGCTTCAAGGTCTCGTTAGAGTTGTTTAGTATCAAGCAGTCTCACAGCATCCAGGCCTTGTTCTCTGTAAAATCTTCCCACAGGGTCCTGCACTTGGGGCACAACAACCCTATGCAGAGCTACAGACTGGGAGAAGTCTGGCTGGAAAACTGCCAGGAGGAGAGGGACCTGGGGTTGTTGGTTGACAGCCGACTGAACATGAGCCAGCAGTGTGCCCAGGTGGCCAAGAAAGCCAATGGCATCCTGGCTTGGATCAGAAACGGTGTGACCAGCAGGTCCAGGGAGGTGATTCTCCCTCTGTACTCAGCACTGGTGAGACTGCTCCTTGAATCCTGTGTCCAGTTCTGGGCCTCTCACCACAAGAAGGATGTTGAGGCTCTGGAGTGAGTCCAGAGAAGAGAGACGAAGCTGGTGAAGGGGCTGGAGAACAGGCCTTATGAGGAATGGCTGAGAGAGCTGGGGTTGTTTAGCCTGGAGAAGAGGAGGCTGAGAGACCTCATTGCTCTCTACAACTACCTGAAAGGAAGTTGTAGAGAGGAGAGAGCTGGCCTCTTCTCCCAAGTGACAGGGTACAGGACAAGAGGGAATGGCCTCAAGCTCCACCAGGGGAGATTTAGGCTAGAGATTAGGAGGAAGTTTTTCACGGAAAGAGGCATTGGGCATTGGAATAGGCTGCCCAGGGAGGTGGTTGATTCACCTTCCGTGGAGGTGTTTAAGGCATGGGTAGATGAGGTCCTGAGGGACATGGTTTAGTGTTTGATAGGAATGGTTGGACTCGATGATCCGATGGGTCTCTTCCAACCTGGTTGTTCTATGATTCTATGATTCTATGGTATTTCCAGATGTTTTGCAGACTGATTCACTGCATAGTCACTCAGCCTGCACAGGTCCTCTGGAAAATATACAGAGTTTTTTTAGGGACTCAGATCTGGTCGGTCCTTTGTCCAGGCTTTTGCTAGCTCCTCTGCCCTGTTTGCACTCACTATCTGCTGGCATCCTTACTGCTGCACTTACTCTACATGTTTTAAAATAAGATAATCACTTCTGTTTCACGGGGAAAATTGACTGACCTTATGGTTCTGGACACAATAGAATTATTTGCTATGGTGTCCAGTGGGAAAGGGTGCAGGGAGGCTGCAGAGGATCATATCAGTTAAAAATCCATCCAGGTGGCCAAAGTAGATGTCACAGTGAGAGTTTGTCTCAGACTGGCAACTGTTAAAGATTGCTTTTTACATGAAGATGGTTTTTAATGTTCAGGCTCAGTCTTTGTACAAGGTATGAAAAAGCAAGTGCAAGAAAGTGAGGTATACTGGTGCTGCAATATAAGCCTGTGTCTGCAATGCAGTGTGTGTGCAGGTCTCCCAGTCTGAAGGAAGACAAATCTGTGCTCTCTAGCTGTGTTTAAAAATCTCATCCGTAACTCCATGGAGCTTCTCTGTTGAGCAGGTAACCAGGTTCTCAGCACCACTGAGACTCGGATCTGACAGCCCCAACCTGACTTTACTGTGCTGTACTCCTTTTTTGCCACCACTGCCAGTGCTTACCTGGTGCTTCAAATCCATGAGGAGCAAGTGTTGCCCTTACTCCAAAGGCTGATTTGAGGTGGGGCAAGATGTGGAAAATGCTACGTAGAGTGGGAAGATGGTGTTCTCCTTGGGATAGCAGAAAATTGTTGTCCTGTATGTAATCTAAACAAAGCAGAGCAGTGTATATTACCTCCATAACATAGCCAGAGAGATAGCTTCGCATAGCCCCTCTCCTGTGAGAGGTACATATAAGAGCCCAGGCTCAGGGTAGCTAATGAAGTCCTTCTCCCTTTCTGGCCACTCTGCATCTCCCTGCAGTTTAGGCAGAGACAGGAAAGCCCCACTGCCACCCAACAAGCATAAAGCAAGCATTATCTACTGAAATCCATCACTGGAAAATGTGGTTGAACCCCTTCTACAGCAACAAAAGTGAAGAATCAGTCAGGGCTTAATTGTTGGTCCTGAATGCAACAAGACTCCTTCCACAGAATTCCCACCCCTGCCTTTTCTCTCCCCCATAAAGATAATGTGTGCATTTTCCTGCATTCAGCTTTTTTTTTTCTCTCCAGCGGTAGATAATCAGCTTAATAAAGAAAAATTTGTCCTTACAACACAACAGAGGTGTAAGGGAAAGAAGTCCGCCTTAAGGAAAGAAAAATGTTACTTATTTATAAAGCAAAACAGTTGGGTTTGCACTCACAATGTTTAGGGAGTCTGGGGAATGTGTGTGAATAAACATTTACGTCTTTCCCTGTGGAAGAGCATTGTGGGGCTGTTGATACAGCCTATCCTCCACTGCTTATGGAAGCAGGAGATGGACTCATAGAATGGTTTGGATTGGAAGAAATCTTGAAGATCCAACCCCCCTGTCATGGGCTGGGACACCTCCCACTGCATCAAGTTGCTCAAAGCCTCATCCAGCCTGACCTTGAACACCTCCAGGAATGGGGCAGCCTGTGGGCAACCTGTGCCAGTGCCTCACCACCCTCATGGGAAAACATTTCTTCCTAAGATCTCATCTAAATCTCCCATCTTTCAGCTTAAACCTTTGCCCCTCACCCTATCCCTGCACTCCCTGATAAAGAGCCCCTCTCCAGCTTTCCTGCAGCCCCTTTCAGTACTGGAAGGCTGCTCTAAAGTCTCCCCAGAGCCTTCTGTTCTCCAGCCTGAACAACCCCAACTCTCTCAACCTGTCCTTGAAGGGAAGGTGCTATATCCCTGTGATTATCTTCATGACCTCCTCTGGAATTGCTCTAACAAATCACTGTCCTTCCTGTGCTGAGGACTCCAGGTGAGGTCTCACAAGAGTGGAGTGAATTGGTAGTTATCCCTTTCATTGACCTGCTGGTCATATCTTATAATTTGTGTTCTCAGTGTGGCCGAGCTCCACCATTTCTTCCCAGGTCACAACCAGAGCTCCTGCTCTTACTCAAGGGTGCCTTTCCTGTACAAGACTGTTGTGGTCAGAATCTGTGTGTCAGTGGTGGGGGTGTTGTCCTGTAGTCCTTTAAACTGACTTTGCTGGGCTATGTCTGAGGGTGAAAGCTCCTTGAAACTCACTGTCTCAAACGTCCGAAGCAGGTGTGGTGATCAAGTCTTCTTATATCCTTCTCTTTCTTCAGAGTGCTGACCTTTCTGAGGCAGTGGGATGTCAGACTTGGAGAGTGTCAGCAGAGACTGGTGAGTGGCTTTCTTTCTCAAAACCAGCCTTGATATAATTATTCTGTCACAAGCTGCCCGAGAAGCTCCATTGTCAGGATGAGTGACAAAATGAGATTGAGACCTTGCAGAGTTTCTGTATGAGAAAGAAAGAACTGGAGAATTTCAAGTGAACAATGAGGTGAGAGAAAAAAATCCAATGGATGCTCAGGGAGGCTGCTTTTCTCCTACTTGGTGTGCTGAGGAGTGAGAGGAGATGGGGCTCACAGCCTTGAGATGCTTCCATCAGTCCATAGTTCCTCTTTTGATGTTACGCCAGGGCTTTGGTCCCCCTCTGTTTCTCACCAGGCTTGTGCCAGCGGTGCCCAGCTAAGAGAGGGGATGGGTCAGCGGCAAGTGGGACTTATCACTGCCCAGGGTTGTGTCTGGAGTTGGTTGGGGTAACGTCATGGCTGTGAGTCTGGCTGCTGGCACTGAAGATAGGTGGTGAGGGGAGAATCACCCAAGTCTGAGGCACTGAGTATTGCAATCAGCACTTATTTAGGCAAAAAAAATTCCCCTGAGCCGAAGTTCCTGAGAGGGAAAGGAGTCATCCATCATGAATACCCTGTGAAGATGAGGGACAACGTAGATGACAAGTGATCTGTCACTGGCAGGCCAGCAAGGTGCATCTATCAGTTTGTCCATCAATACCTCAGGAAAAGTAAGACTTGGAGATTTATAGGGTAGCTTCACAAGCTTTAAGGTGGCTTAGGCAAGTTAGCTTTGGCCTGGGGGAATATAAATGTCTTTTGCATAGTTTCCCTTATCCTATAGGATGGGTATGGCTTTGCCTAATGAGAGGCATCACCAATTAACCTCAACATGTGTGCTCTTGTCAAGGGCTGCTTACTTGCAGGAAGCCATCATTCAGAAAGCCAAGGTACCGATACATTTGCATGAAAATTCAGGGAAGCCGTGGTGCCACTGAAGACCTGTGAACATTTATCTTTTCTCCCTTATGTGATTTTTTTTTCTGTAAAACAGCAGGGTAAGAAATAAAAGGTGGAAGAGAACTGAGATCAGAGGTTCTAAGTTGCACTTCTGCTCTGAATTGGGCTAAGGGTCCAGGACCCTGCATGCCTGTGCTGTCCTGGGGAGAGGGATCCCTCTTGGGGTTGATGAAAGATGAGATGTGTTGAACTTGGAGCAGGCAGAGCTTGGCAGAGAAGGCTAGATCCTTTGGGGATTTAGCCAGAAACAAAGAAGTGCTGGGAAGGGACTTTTTATCAGGGAGTGCAGGGAAAGGATGAGGGGAAATGGTTTTAAGCTGAAAGAAGGGAGATTTAGATTAGATTTTGGGAAGAAGAATTTTCCTGTGGGGGTGGTGAGGCACTGGCACTGGTTGCCCAGAGAAGTCATTGAAACCCCCTCTCTGGAGATGTTCAAGGCCAGGTTGGATGGGGCTTTGATAAACCTTATGGAGTGGAATGTGTCCCTGCCCATGGCAGGAGTGTTTGGAACTGGGTAGGCTTTAAGGTCCTTTTCATCTCAAACCATTCTATGATTCTATGAATTCATTTCCCTCCCTATGGTCTCTCAGGAGTGGAATGGGAATGGCATCGTTCATGAAAACACTCAGTGTTGAGTTGAATGTGAGCCTTCTCTTAATGCAAATGCAGTTTCCATCCTAGAGCTTCCTTTAGATCTAATTAGTGTCAAATAGTGAAGAATCTCCAACAGCATAGTGTATCTGCCCAAGTCAGCTCTGAAACCACTTTGCTAAACTCTGCAGACCTCCAAGAAAACCAGAGCCAGTAACTAAGAGGGCTTCCTCTTGCTTTACAGGGCTTGTGACCTGTATGTCAGTGCTTTTTTAATTGTCTGTCTTCTATAGATCAGTTTAAATGGGAGCAGCACCTGAATACTGAAAGCCAGTTCACGAAGGGCTCCTGATGTGTGTGTAGACAGGAAAACTTTTTGCTTTGCTTTGGATTTGTTTCAGTTTGTTATCCAGAAAGCGCAGCTGTTAATGAGGAGCTGTTGGGAATTGAGCAGCCAGCTGTCAAGCTACTGGGAGGCTGTGTGTGTCAGTCCTATCACACAGAACCCCGTTCAGAGGCTTGAGCTCTATTATTATCAGTTGCAGACAGTGTGAATACATCAACAATAACTGCTGGTTGCCCTGACACTAGATTAGGCTTGAAAACCTTCTCCCAAGCAATATCCAGGCAGTACAGAAACGCGTATGTTAGTGTGTCAGGCATATCTTGGGCTGGAGTAAGTGTGTGTGGGGGAATGCCAGTAAACCCTATCACTGACTCAGCTCGTCTAGGAGGAATGAAGCCAAGCCATCACCACTCGGCTTGGGAAGACTGACAATGAGCCTGAGAGGGCAAAATTGCAGGTTACTGTTGCCAACAAGTGCCAAGTGAGAAAAGAGACCTACAGAAATACAGAGATTGGGCAAATGCTGGCTTCAGCTGGGAGGAATTATAAATCTGGGGGGTGTGGGCTTTATCTGGATAGAAGGAACTGAGTGACCACTGTGACCAGCCTGACTTTGGAATCATAGAATCATGGAATTGTTTGATTGGAAAAGACCTTTGTGACCATCAAGTCCGACTGTACCTGTCCACTACTAAAACATATCCCTGCATACCTCATCTACCTATCTTTTAAATACCTTCAGGGATGGTGACTCAGGCCTGGTGAATCAGGGTTGCATCTCTTCTGCAGTGCTCCTAGGACAGAGTCCACATTTGTTTGGATGCATCTGGAAGAGAAGTGCCAAGAAGTGAGTTTTTTAACAAATCAAGCAGAAACCTGCACACCAACTTTCCCCTAGGGCCTGGATGAGCTGGGTGGGAGGAAGGGCAGATTTGGCTGTCAGTAGCGTTAGCACAGTAGCTTGACTAATAGGTTGTCCAATTCCTCTCCTGAACTCTGTTTTTAAGGAAGTTTTGTTCTGGACAAAATGGAAGCTTTTCTTGAACCACATGAACTGGAAAGGGACAAATCTCTGTGGCAGTCAACTCCCCATGGGATGATTTTATGCAGGGAGGGTTATGGTTTGGAGTTCCTTATGTTGTTTGGAGTTGTCCCTATGGAGAGTTGGCTGTGTAGAGTTGTCTCATGGAGAGCGGGCCACAGGCAGTTGTCCTAGGTCCTGCTAAGCAGTGAAGATAAAGGAATCTTTCACTCCCAGCTGGGGCCATGAGCCAGAGCTCATTATTATCCAGAAAATTAATGTGGCCATTGAATAGGGTAGGGGATACAAGGTTAGTCAAAGGGGAAGATGTAAGATCATAGAATCATAGAATGGTTTGGGTTGGAATGGAACTTAAAGGTCATCCAGTTTCAGCCTCCTTGCCATAGGCATGGACAACTCCCATTGGATCAGGTTGCTCAAAGCCCCATCCAGCCTGTCCTTGAACACCTCCAGGGATGGGGCGTCCATGACTTTTCTGGACAACCTGGGCAAGTGCCTCATCACCCTCACAGGAAAACACTTCTTCCTCAGATCTCATCTAAATCACCACTCTTTTAAATTAAAACCATCCCCCCTCATCCTATTCCTGATCTCCGTGATAAAGACACCTCCCCAGCTTTCCTGTGGTCCCTTCCAGTAATATCTGTACAGCCTTTGGTTTTGGACAGTTCTTCACTCTTCAAGGACATCTTCATACTAGAAGCTCTTTTTAAGCTATTTCACTGCCACTGCTAACCAGAAGACCATTCTCATTTTAGAGAAATATTTACCTTGTGTTCCCACAGAGGTCAGATGAGGTTTTCAGAGAGCAGAAATTCAGAGCTAATCTGTGGGAACTGTAATTTAAAATGTCCCAGCTTTTAGATGCTTCTGTTTTTTATTATTTTTTTTTAATTTTATTTCTACAGTATTTCAGTAATGTTTTATTAAAAGAACCCATGCAGTGTCGGAAGCTGTCCTTATTAATCTGGAAATGGCCTGGGCTGTACTGTGTGGGAGCTTGGCTCACGTTACTGGTTACTGTACAGTGCCCACATGCAGAAATGCAGTGATAAAGGTGTAAGAGCCCTTTTACACGAGGACAGTTGATTTTGCTTCCTGAAGCAGAGGGACCCATATACTGTTGAAAGTATTTTTTGGCTTAATAACTTTGTCCACATGAATTACACTCAACAGGCAAAGCAAAGAGCTCTGACCTGCAACAAGGCTTCCTACCCAAAGCCTGAGTACATCAGTGGTGGACTTTGAATAAAGCCTGTTGGCTGTAGAGCATAAAGCTTAACAGAAGGCAGTTTTCCAGCAGGATCTCTTCCAGCCTGGTGTCCTCATTTAATGCATAGTTATCTCTGATCTATTTGCTTTGTACTGATGGCTGAACTGCTCTGTTATCTATACATGAGCTCTGGTACTTAGAGGTGCTCTTCACTTACAGCTTCGGATTTCGCTTATTATTTGTACTCAGGTTGTTCCTGTCTACATCATTAAAAAGGAAGAGAAGTTTCTTTGCCCACCTCTTCCCCTTAAATTTCTGTATTGCTGAAGTTTATGATGCAGGCATTCGGAGGGTAATAAATTCAGTCATTTTTGGTCTAAATGTAATTCCTTAGTAATTGCTATCTATTTATTTTTATTGGTAGCAATATCTTAGCTTTACGAATGCAAGATCTGGGCTCTTCTGGCAGTGTCTTAGGGAAGGCTTGCTTAATAAAAGTAAAAATGCATTTGGGATGGTTTAAATTAGTGGAACGCAGTGAGCTCTCTTTTTTTTGCTGAATGTGGCAGGATTCATTCCCCAATGAGGCCATGAAAAGATGCAGGGGTTGGAGAGTAGGATGAAACTCTTGTGTCTGTGAAGGTTTAAGACATCTCATCAGCTTAAAAAGCAGAGCTGGCATCAGATCCTGAAAGGATAAGTGGGGTGACTGTTTTAGGTTTGTCAACAAGCAGAGGCTCCAACCTGATTTGTGATGTTCCCCTTCTCTTCCACTGCAGGGGAAGCCATTGCATGGTTGCTGATGGCCTTTAGGGTGGGCTCTTTCTGGGTTCCAGTTTCCTGATTCCAACTAAGCTTGGCTCTAGAATCAGTAGTTGTTGTTTGAATTTATTCATCCCTTCCATAGTTTTCTTTCTTATCATTTGACCTGTCCACACTGAGAATTATAACCCTTCAAAACTCACTCTGACCCCTCCCTCCGCAGGCAGCACAGAGCATCTCTTTAATAGTCACATTGAGCAAACTTTGAGAGAAGCTCTGGGTAATTTTAATCTCCATTTCCATCTCCATTCCACTATCAGATCATTAAAACAAGGCAAGTACAGCATCTCAGGATAAAAATAACAGACACAAAAGCAGCTCTTTAAATATTAGCAGCTTTAAAATGAATGTTTGATAAGATTCTATGCCAACTTTTGATTACTGGTGCCTTTTACAAAGTTCAGCTATAAGTTCTGAATCTTTTATTGTACATCTGAATCTTTTATTGTACACATTTATTGCTAGTGCAGTTTGGCTTTTACACCCTGAACAAAAATGCCTCTTCCTTGGTTGCCATATGCTACCGAAAAGGGATAAGATTTTAATTACCAGTCAATGAAGTCCCATCACGTTTTTCATGGTAATAGACCTAAAATAAGTTACTTTTATTCACTAGTTATATAGTGCCTCTTAAAATGTCACTGGTTAGGTACACGCGGTCCAATTCAAAAGCCCAGATCTGTGCCTGTGACTTTTTATTTAACAACGGGGAAAATCAACTATGGTCACCTTTGAACAGTTCTCTTTTGACATGACACACAGCTGCTCATGATGCTGCCAATGTCCAAAGCAATTCTACAGATCATTTTCTGAAAGGCTGTTGAGGATCTTTGTCAGTTTGACTTTCACATCTTCTCCTGACAAAAACTGGGTTCTTTTGAGCACTGACTGGATCTTTGGGAAGAGAAAGCCAGATGTGGGGAACAGGGTGGGTGCTCAAGCACAGAGATATTGTTATGAGCTAAAAAATGTTTCACAGACAAAGCATTGTGGGTGGGTCTGTTGTCTCAATGTGACCATATTGTTCACTCTTGCACACCCACATTTTTCTAATTAAGGGTAAGAAAACAGCTCTATTTGACTGTGCATCCACTTGCACAGAGGAGGGCAAAGAGGCTGGTGAAAGTTCTGGAGAGCAAGTCTTCTGGGTTGCTGCTGAGGGTACTGGGATTGTTTAGCCTGGAGAAGAGGAGGCTGAGGGGTTACCTTATTACTCTCTGCAGCTCACTGTCAGGAAGTTGTAGTGAGGTGGATGCTGGTGTCTTCTCCCAGGTAACAAGTGATGGGAAGAGAGGGAATGTCCTCAAATTGGGAGGTTTAGATTGGATATTAGGAACAATTTCTTTACTGAAAGAGTGGTGAAGTATTGAAAGAGGCTCCCCAGGGCAGTGGTGGAGTCACCATCCCTGGAGGTCTTCAAAAACTGTGTAGATGTGGCATTTCAGGGCATGGTTTAGTTGGCATGGTGATGTTGGGCTGATGGTTGGACTGGATGAGCCTAGAGGTCTTTTCCAACCTTAATTATTCTGTGACTCTGTCACTAGTGAAGAGAGAAGGCTGACTGCAGACTCTCATCTTTCCTGTGACTTGCTCTTGAAAGGTGCCTGCCTTTCTCTCCCTGGAGAGGGCATGGGAATGGGAACTAGCTGACTCACATCTTGAGCAGCTCCAGCTTTCACATGGCATTTAGAAGTCACTCCAGCGATGTGAAGGTGACACAGAGATATCCATTTAGACATTGCTGGGGTAAATCGAGTGCTAGGATGCGTGCAGACAGCGCCCCAGAAGAGTGTGAAAGAGAGTGAACTGGAGACATAGAGGCTAGAGCTGAGCATGGAGGTGCTGCTGCAAACACAAGAGCCTATGGATAGGGTGGTTCTGTGACCCTGCAGACCTTCAGCTCAGCAAGCAGTTCTGGGTCGTTACTCTGCACTAATTAAATTTAGCTGGGCAACTCCTGGGGGTGTTTCAGAGTGCATGGGTGCTGCACTGTTGGGGCGGTTATGAAGGAACATTGTTTTGTCAGAGCCTCAGGCTGCACTTGGCTGGACGAACATCAGCAGCAGAGAAGCAGAAATTGCTTCCATTAGGAACGAAATGGGTCTGCATCTGCGGATGACAAATATGCTAATTCTGACAACAGAGGGCATGCTGACACAGTTCTAGGAAGTTGAATACGGGCAGATTCAGCACTGTGGACACATGTTTCACAGAGAGATGAAAATCCTGTTATATTTACAAGTTACCTTCCAGGAGAAATTTGGTGTGCTTGCATGATCCTGAGCAGGGCTTTACTGAGCTTTGTGGGGCTCTTCCCAGCATGAGAGTTAGGGTTGTTCAGCCTGAGAAGAGAACGCTCTGGGGAGACCTTAGAGCAGAATTCCAGTATTTAAAGGGGGCTACAGGAAAGCTGGGAAGGAGCTCTTTATCAGGAAATGCAGGGATAGATGGGATGAGCGGGAATGGTTTTAAGCTGAAAAAGGGGAGATACAGATGAAATCTTAGGAAGAAATGTTTTCCTATGAGGGTGGTGAGGCACTGGCACAGATTGTCCAGAGATGTTGTGGCTGCCCCATCCCTGGAGGTGTTCAAGGCCAGGTTGGATGAGGCTTTGAGCAACGAGCTCCAGTGGGAGGTGTCCCTGCACATGGCAGGAGGGTTGGAAGTGTCTCTAAGATCCCTTCCAACCCAAACCATTTTATGATTTTATGACGATTCTCTGAGCAGACCTCAAGATTTAATTTGGGCTGTAAGCAAGTCAAATGCTATTGGAGGTGCAGAAGCAGAAATGGGTATTACACTGTGCCTGCAGCAAGCTGTGGGGAGAGGAAATGGCCGTGAATAAAAACATCAGCATCTGGCCCAAAGAGACTCCCTTGCAGCCAGCAGGCTGACAGCAGGGAAGTCCATGGGGACAGCAGTGCTTAGCTTGACTCATTGATCGTGGCAGGCAGCTGATCTAAATTCAGCTGTGGTGCAAAGCCCTGGGTGAAACAAGTGCAAGGGCTGTGAGTGTTTGCTAGAAAAATAAACAGCATCATTTGCAGCTAAAGAGGTGCACAGGGTGTGCTGAATGTAGGCTGTTGGTGTTGAGAGCAATTTACTGGATGAGGGGGGTTGTACTGACTGTGTCCTGAGGCAGTGTCATGAATGGTGGTGAATGATCTGGGTTTCTCCATCTGGTTGTGCAAGGAGGTCTTGATCCAGCCAGTGGGTTCTGGATGGGGACAGTAGATTGCCTGTATGAGGCAGCTTACAGGATTGGGACTCCATCCTGAATTTAACCCTAATACATATACCTGCTTTGATAATGTCTGTTTACATACTGTCTGTGCTGGGCAGAGGACACTTGGAACGTCTCATTAAGAAAAGAGTCTCCTTGAGGCTTCCCTCCATCAAATATTGAACTCTTTGTACTGTCTTTGAGGTTCGTGTCTGATTTTTTAAAACGTTTTTGTGCATTTTCCACAGAGATTAAGCCAAAGCATTGGTCCAAAATGTGGCTGGAGAGGACTAGTTGTATTTCTTAGTATTGGAGTAGCTATATTTCTTCTTTCTTTAAATCAATCAGTCGGTGCAGCACAAGAAATAAATGTCTTCTAGTCTTTTTGAATGTTCTGTGCTCTTCAGGCTTATGGCAGTGTCTCATAGACAACAAATCAACGCAGTCTGTTCCAAAAGCTGCTAAAAGCAAAGCTTCTGCAATATGAGACTCCAGGTAACTGGGACTGTCAGGTAGAAGTTGATTTTAAACACAGGGTCATTGAATCATAGAGTGGTTTGGATTGGAAGGGACCTTAAAGATCATCCAGTTCCAACCCCCCTGCCATCAAATGTGCAGAGACACTCTTGACCAGAAAAGACCCGGAATGGTCCCATCTGCTATGTGCTCACTATGCCCTGTCACCTGGCTGGGCAAAGCACTCTGGGAACTTAGGGAATATGCCCTAAGACACCGTTGTGTGCATACCTCGAGGCCAAACCACCACTTCTTTCCTCAGTTTCCCTTCTGTGGATTGGCAATCTTCTCCCACTGCCTTCAGGAGTGTATTCTAGATGAGGCTGGGGAAAAGACATGATGCTTCCCAACACCTTGCCAGGATTTTGCCTGCATCAGCTCCTCAAGTTGCAGCTTGCTCATCGCCGACAGTCACGCAGAGAAGGGACAGCCTCATGCTCAGCGCTGCTGCAGTTATTGCCCATTGCAATAATGTTGTGTTTGCTGTCTGAAGCGGAAAACGGATCCTCACCCAGGCCGCTAGATTCCCATAATAGTGTGGCTTATAACCAAGAAAGCTTTTGCAGTTTTTTGCAACCTGTTTCACAGCCCATCTGGTTAGCCCTGCTGTAGCTTTGCAGGCAGGTGGAGAGCAGACATCCAGCCCTAAAGGCTTAAAAGGTGACTTACAAAAATCACATTCTGCCACAAGGGAGACTAAGAACATCTCTTAGTGCATATTTGGCTTAGAAAAACAAAACAAGCAAAGCAACAGCAGCAATAACAATAATTCTTAGAATCACAGAATGCTTTGAGTTGAGAGGGACATTTACAGGTCATCTAGTCCAACCCCCTGCAGAAGCAGGGACATCTTTAACCAGATCAGGTTGCTCAGAGCCCACATCCAACCTGACTTTGAATGTTTCCAGGGATGGGGCCTTCACTAATTCCTTGGGGCAACCTGTGTCAGTGTTTCACCATCCTTGTTGTAAAAAAAAATCTTTATATCTAGTCTAAATCTCCCCTCCTCTAGTTTAAAATCATTCTCCCTCATCCTGTCACAACAAACCTTGCTAAAATGACTGCCTCCAGCTTTCCTGTAACCCCGTTCAGTACTAGAAGGCTGCTCTAAGGTCTCCCTAGAGCCTTCTCTTGTCTAGGCTGAACAACCCTACCTCTCTCAGCCTGTCCTCAGATGGGAGATGCTGCAGCCCTCAGATCATCTTTGTGGCCTCCTCTGGACTCCCTGTAACAAATCCATGTCCTTCCTGTGCTGAGGCCTCCGAACTGATTGCAGGGCTCCAGATAAGATCTCACCAGCATAGAAGAGAGGTGAATCTCCTCCCCTCCCTTACCCTGCTGCCCACACTGCTTTGGATGCAACCCATCTGGCTGGCAAAAAAAAAATCCCAAATAAGAAAAGACCCTAACCCCTGCTGTGGACTTTCAAAGGTTCTTTGTGATTGCTTCTTGTACTAAAAAAGGAATTAAGTCTGTGCTGCCAAGGCAGACTGCAAATGGGTATCAGAGAGCTAGGACAACAGTGGGGAACTCATGGGGCATTGAACTAAGCCATCTACTACTATTTTGCCATTGCTAGGAGGAGTCCGGGACAACCAAAATGCCAGGCTCTGCAAAGGGCACACCTGCTGACAGTTATATGCCTTTCATAGCTTTCTGACTGTGATTGCTCAGCAGGAGAGAGAGGTGGCAACAATTTATGCCATTAACTGGAAGCCTGGGATCCATGTGCACAGCATCTCCTCCTGTCAGCTGTGGCTGAATTTCGAGCAGTTACATTTGAAGGATGTGGGAAACAGCAGGCTGTATTGTGAGGCTGGAAAGCAAGATAGGCTGTTGGAGAGGTGGATGAACTGTGGTTTATTGTAAGAACAGAGATTTACCTTCAGCATTTGGGACTTTTACCTGTCCCAGGAATGTCTCTGGGGTTCTTGTTCTCCATGATCTGTGCAGAGGTCGGGCAGCTTTACTGGAGGAGTGTGCCTGCCCATCCATGGAGACCCAGAGGTTCTGGGGATTTCCTGAAATGGTTGTTACTTCTGGGAATGACAGCAAGAAGCAGAGAAACTTTTCCTTCTTGTGTTTACTTGGGTGATAGAGGCAGCTGGTGCCTAGCAGTCCTAGAGGTACCACTTCTGCCTTTGCTCAATCTGTTTGCAACTACCTCTTGGATCCCACACTGCACAACATCTTGCACCAGCCCCTGGGATGGAGGCCTCTAGTCAAAGTCATAGAATCACAGAATCACAGAATGGTTTGTGTTGGAAGGGATCTTAAAGCTTACTCAGTTCCAGCCCCCTCCCACTGGATCAGGTTGCTCAAAGCCTCATCCAACCTGACTTTGAACCCCTCCAGGGATGGGGCAGCCACGAGTTCTCTGGGCAACCTGTACCAGTGCCTCACCACCCTTACAGGAAATAATTTTTTCCTAAGATCTCATCTGAATCTTCCCTTTTTCAGCTTAAAACCATTCCCTCCTGTCCTATCCCTCCACTCCCTGATAAAGAGCCCCTCCACAGCTTTCCTGTAGCCCATGCTACTAGACACAAAGATTGTGCTGCAGGGGTGAAGTGGAGAGTCCTAGCAATAACCATACCATGCTTCTTCACTGACTGTGGGATTGTGAACTCTGCTCCTGGTGGGTGACAACACAGGAGAACATGCTTTGTCCTTCTACAGGGACAGGCAAAGTGGGTAGTCATGGATGTCCATCACTGCCTGGGGCACCTCTGTGGATACTTCTCCCCCCAGGCCACAGAGGAGCTGAGGGCTTGGTGCCCAGACACTGTTGAGGTTACTGAAGACACACCAGCTTTCTACAGAGCTTGCTCAGCAACTTCACTGTGGCTATACCTATTTACTGTCACATGGGAACATGCCTGCTGCCCTCAGTGATGCTGGGAAGTTCACTGGTGGCCGTACACAGTCTGTCTTCCAGCTTGACTGACAGGGGTAACTCCCAGGCTGCTACAGGCACAACGACCATGCAGGCAAAGTAATAAATGAAACAGTGCAAAGCAATGTTTTCAGGCACTCTCCAGTCAGGGTTACTATTTTATTTTTAATATTCCAAATATGTTTTTTGACCAAGGCCAGTCTAGGGCTTTATTTTCCATTGCGGACTTGGTAACTTTAAAAGAGGGACAAGATGATTATCATGGGTCTCATGGAAAGAGCAACCCTGTGATGGGGCATTTCAGGAAGCCTGTGAGATTGTGTAAACTTATTACCGGAAGTTTAAAGGAGGTTATGGGAATGTACAAAACATTATGGAGCAGGGGCAGAGAAATGAGGGATCAAATTGAACTGGGGAGAAGAAAGCATGGGTGAATGGGTAGGAGAGGGGATAAAAGAATTGAAGTGTGTGTAATCAGGCTGCTGAGCCCTGTCTGCACTTCACCCTGGTCTGTCCTCATATTAAATGTAATTAATAAGGTTTTTTTTTCCCTTTCTCTCTGTCCCAGTGCATGTGAATATGTGTATGCTTAAGCAGCAAACTTCAAGGCAGAGAAGCTGGTGTGTGGAAGACCAGAATGTGAAAAGCCCAAGGCTGGACAAAGAGAGTAAGTGAGACTCATGATCTTGGTATGGAGTCTGGATGGAGTAAATGTCTGGAGTGGGAGGTTTCTGCTGATGCCTCTACGTCTATGGATGAGGAGAATGAGGAACAGTGTGTGTTCCCTGGTGACCTTCAGTCCTAATCAGCGGAAGAGGAAGTGGGAAACAGGTGGGACTGCTCATGTTGTTTGTGTTTGTGTGAGTTCCGCTGATGGTTTTGTGGGGTTCACTAAAGGCATTGTTCCTTGTTCCTGCTGGTCTGTGTGGCCTTGTGTTTTGTGTGCATCTGCATCTTTGGGACATGTGCTTCCTGTGTGGTGACATCCACAGACTGAAAAAGTGGCCAACGGACTGGTGAGGAGAAACTCCTTGGGTCTTCAGTCCCACTAGATTCAGCTTCTCCTTATATGATGCTTTTTAGAATTAACTTTAGAAAAATGCTGTTTGTCACTAGGGGAATGTATTTCAGCCTGGTACCATAATGGTCTTGGATTCAAGAACTGCAAATTTCTGCAGAACAGGCATTTTCAAGGTGGAGTCGGCAACTTGCTGTAGTTATGGGACAAGCTGACAAGTCCAGCTGACTTGTGGGGCCAAATTAAACATTGATCATTTCCAGTTTGAGCTTTGTAACTGGTAAGCTACACATAATAGGAAGCTTTCATCCAAAAATCTGGGGTAACACCATATCTCCCAACCCAAAATGTGTGCTCCTGTTCATGATGGTGCATATCTCAGGAAGGCAATGTTTTGCATAACCAACACTGAAATAAGTAGCCCAGATATGTTCTTGTAATGTAATTGTAGATGGATTTTACTTCTAAAACACCATTGACATTGATTTCCCACAAAGTGACAGTCTTGTCTCATTATCCAGATTCATTTGTTGTCTTGTGGATTTTAATAGCAAAAAGCTGAAATCTGATGATTAATCCCCACCCCCAAAAAGAAAAAAAGAAGTTCAGAGCTGTGCCACATCCTTAATGGGAGTTTCAAAAAGAAACATGACAAACAGAGTTTGGGAAGAAATTCTCACTATTGGAAGCTTAATGGCAGGGAGTCTCAAACAAAAGGAAAATGTTGAAGTAAGGAGGAGGAAGAAATCTTGGATGACAGAAGCATTAGCATCAAACAGGCAAGCACATTGTTCCTACCAAGAAAGAGCAGATCTATCTATATGTCCAAATATCCTTTGTTCTGACTTCAGCCCCTGCCTGTGCTGTGATAATATTTCCCTGAAAGTGTTTTTTGTCATATTTGTGTCTTCACCCTCCTGGCTCCAAAGGATCAGTATTGTTTCTCTAAGCGCAGCATTGTATGGGATAATGAGGATAATTTAATGCAAAGGATTTTCCAGTGTGCTTTATGTGCCACAAAGAGCTACATTTCTACCAGGATGGGTTTGACTTATAAACTTAATGGATGCTGCTTCAGAAATCCTAGGATGGAGTACAAGCCCCTTGTATTAAACAAAGGAGAAGAAAGGAGGGAGCATAGCATATGTACAGAACATGCCAAGGAAATATAAGGCAGAGCCTTGGGAGCGGGCAGGTCTGCCAGCTGTGTTTTAAGATTTCTATAATAGCCCAGTTATCTGGGACCTCTGGGCTCATCCCCCTAAATGTGGCAGCTAGGAAACTACATTCTCACTGTGAGTCTTTCAGGATGCAAGCTGTGCTGCTTCATCAGAGTGCTGGCTGCTGCTTTAACAAGCCACATTAGCCCGAGATTGATTGTCCCATTCACAGCATGAAAGATTAGTGCCCTTTACAGCAGTGGAAGCCTACCCTCTGGCTGATGTGGGTAGTGCTGGTGGAGAGCTTGCTCTCCCATAGCTGAGAATTGTGCTGGGGACAGGACTGTCACACACCTCCGGTGCTGTTTGCTGGGACACTTGCAGACCTATCCTCCATTGGCTCAGTGGCTGAGTGAATGTGATTATTTTTCATTTTGGGATCCCTTGCATGCAGTTCATAGGATCATAGAATGGTTTGGGTTGGAAGGGACCTCAAAGGTCGTCCAATTCTAATCTCTGCTATAGGCATGGACACTTTCCACTCCATCAGGATGCTCAAAGCCTCATTCAGCCTGGCCTTGAACACCTCCAGGGATGGGGCAACCACAACATCTCTGGACAATCTGTGCCAGTGCCTTACCACCCTCACAGGAAAACACTCCTTCCTAAGATTTCATCTGAATCTCCCTTCTTTCAGCTTCAAACCATTCGCCCTTGTCCTATCTCTGCACTCCCTGATAAAGAGCTGCTCCCCATATCATCTGTCCCAGACCATGTGGTTGCCTGAATGGAGCACTAACCTTTTCATCATGGCTAGGACCAGAAACATAAATGGAACATGTAGGTTATGGAGTCACTAATGGGGCCTATCACAACCTCCACACACTCTCTTATTGCCCAGAAGGATGGGTCTTAGTCCACTTGGGAAGTTCTTCCCTTGGCTGGTGGATGATAAGTCATCGCTGGCCTGATGTAACCTCTTCTCCCATGAGCAGATGTGTAAAGGTCAGTCAGACTCTTCAAACCAGGTCATGAGGAAGGTGGTGGTTGGGATAGCAGGGTGCAGCTTTACTGAAGGGGAGGTACAGGCTATGAGAGATAACTGTGACCTCCTGGGCTCTGTGGGAAAGCAATGGCTCAGTACTGCAGTCCCAGTGGCCGAGTGCTTCATGTGATCATCTCAAATGAGGCTTCTGGGCTCATGTCAAATGCTCTTGAAGTATTTCTACTAACTGAATCTCAGAACAAGAAGGTTTAGGATCAGGAGAACAAAAGTGCATGGAGAATTTATAACTAAATGAAAAGCCATTGTGCAGAATTGTGTGCAGAAAGCCACACAATGTCCTTAGGCTGCGCCAACCTTTATTTAAGAGGGAATTTTTTTGGGATTCCTGGGAGAGAGTGCGCTCATGTGACAGCAAATGAAAAATGTGAGCCCTGAAGCAGTGCCCTTAAGTTAACTTCAAGCTGGAAGAGACCCAGATTTGGCGTAAAGGCTCTTGTGAGGTGTGCTGGAGGCAACTGTGCTGCTATGCTCTGAGAGAGGCAGCTGGGGCTTACTTCATGGCTGGCTGCTTTTTCAGGTGACTCCCACCATCCCCTGCTCCCCTCACCCTGAGACCTGGCACAGAGTAGGCAAAGGGCAGCAGCTTTTGTTCCTTTTAAAGTCATTCTGAACAAATCTGGACCAAAAGCTAACTGTGAAAGGAAAGGTAAATAAGTCTTAGGTGGGTGTATAAGCACACAAGCGAAAATGGCAATGGTGAAGTAGAAAATAACAAAAGGAGCAGACTCTTTCACAAGTTTCTTGCTGAGACACAGGACTGGCAAGTGAGCTCTGTCTATGGTCCTTTACTAGTTATGATCAAGTTAATATCTACTAGGTTGTGTCACGTTTTATAGCTGGACACAAAGTACTGATAGTGGAAGATGTGATTTCCCTCTATCAGTATTTCAAGTAATTTTCATATGAATGGCTGATGCTCTTGGCTGATCTTCATGCTTTTAACAGCCTATGTCTGACCATCTGTCTCCAATTAGTCCCTTCAGCCCTGCAGTAATCTCTCTTTGAAGTTCTTACACTTCTTTTTCTGATACATTAATAATAAAAGGAACTTCAAAGCACCCTGGAAGTATCATTCTCCCTATCCAAAGCAGCATAACTTCAGCCCTCTGGGAAGAGGTGGGACAAGACAGACTAGTGAGGAAATTTTTTTTTCCTGGACTTCCTTATCTTAAAACCCATTATTTTTATCTCCTTAATCTGTGTAATTTGGCTAAGACAGTGCTGTGGTAGAGACCTTGGGCAATGTGCAGAATCAGGATTCAGGAGGTCTGGGTTCACTCTTACCTCGGCAGAATGACTCCTACCTTGTCACTGCATAATGTTGTGTGTATTGTTATTGTTCGCTTGTTTCTAGTGCTGTCAGGACTTGAGCAAACAGAAACAGGCTCTTCAAACTCTGCACCCCCTCCCAGTTCTCAAGAGCAGCTCCAATACTGTGCAGCTGCAACTTGGGATTAGGCTGCTGGGAAAACAGTTGAGGGAGAAAGACCACTCCTTGGTCTAGGAGTTATATTTAAGCTCACACTCATTTCTTTGGTCTTTCCTTAAGTCCTCTGCCTTTCTGATCCTCACCTCACCATGTTGACTTGGCTTCTGTGCTTGACCTTGAATTCCTGTCATTGCTACAGATGCATCTGGTGATCTCTGCTGTCTGTGGCTGCTCTCATGGGACGTGGTCTGCTCTCCTCATTCAGCTGCTATGGGACTATCCTTTTTAAAAAAAAGATATCAAGGAAAAGTAGCTCTTGTGGACCAGGCCTTTCCTTTTTGACACAAGAAATGAGGTACACAAACAGTTGTTTCTCTTAAAGACCCTTCTCACCTTCTGAGAGTTAGGGTAGGATCCGTTGAGCCTGAAGGCATAATGGTACCAATGAGGCATTCATAATCCTGTATTCTCTCAGTGTAGTAATTACTGTAGACCTACGTGTGCCTTACAACTCTGAATAACTTCCCTTCCTTGCATTTCTCATGAATTCAAAGAACTTATGTCCTTCTTGGTTGATTTTTCCAGGAATAGATTCCTGGCCGATGTATATGAGGTGAAAATCCGACCATTTTTTGTGTCTGGCTAGCAGTTCAAACAGTTGAAACAGCACATATTGCATCATTGTTTTTCACTGAACCCTGACTCTTAAAACCTTTCCTTAATATATTCACCTGTGCTGAGCTTCTGGATCTGAATTATGGGTTGGTGATGTTGTTCTTTTTGGTCTATTTTGTTGAAAAGCCATTAGGAGGAAGACATTTACTTGAATGCCCCTGGAGAAGAGGATTTGTTCACTGACTCCCTTGCATCATTATTGACAGGAAAATTAGCTTTCCTATACTGTGCTTCGTGCACAATGGGAAATAGGTACAGACAGTATACATAAAAGCCAAGGCCAAAGTAACAACAACCTTTAAATAATTCTTATGGTGCATTAGTCAGACAATAACACCTGGTGGGTAAAGGATGCACTTACAGGGATCGCTCAGAAAACCTCACAAAAAATGACTTCTGAACACTCTGTAAAATCGTAGGTGTGTGTGTGATTTGTTGAACTAATAGACAGCATAGTTTGCACATGGCATAGCCATTAAGATGTGACATGTTCAGCCTCACCTTTGTATTGCATAGAAGCACTCTCTGACAGTGATCCAATTAATTGAACATGTATTGTCCTTCATCATTTACAGAGCTCCATATTATATGCCTAGGTTTGGATGGTTAATGAGTCCCCTGAAGACCTCTCTTTCAGCAGGTGCGGCATGTTCTTTATTTTTCTCATTTTCTGAGCAGAAAGGAGACAAAGAGAAGAAAAAGCCTATGAACAAGAGGAGGAAAAGTGGGTTAAGATGCACACAAGCTGTATCTGAGGGGTAGCTAATTCTTGGTTTTGGCTGTTCTTCTAGACAAATATGGAGTAACAAATATGCCTACAGGAAAAGCAAGGAGGGGCTCTTTAGCAGGTAGTGCAGTGACAGGATGAAGGGGGGTGGTTTTAAGCTGAAAAAAAAGGAGACTTAGATGAGATATTGGGAAAAAATGTTTTCCTGAGATGCCTCAGATTAGATGGGGCTTTGAGCAACCTGATCGAGTGGAAGGTGTCCACTGAGGGGTTGGAACTGGATGATCTTTAAGGTCCTATGCAACCCAAACCATTCTATGATTCTATTAACTTGTGCTGATGAATCAGACAGTCAAAGAAGGCACCTCTGAAGACTCTAGTCCAAGTCCCAAACTGGCATCAACTAGAACAGGTTGCTCAGGACCTGACTCATTAGCTTTCAGCTGACTTATCATCCAACCCAAAGCAGAGCTTCACAAGTATCTACTTTTCTCTCATAGGAAAGGCAACCGCACATCCTTGCTGGACTGACTCTTCTGCATGATGAGCCGTATCCAGCCATCACAGCCCTCCAGGCATGTGAGCCTGGATGGACCATGTGAGGCACTACATCTCCATGCCACAAATGAGCTCAGAGCCCACTAACTGTGTGCAGTCTTCCAGTTCCCCATGCTGCAGAGATTAGTGTTCAAGCACTGCAGAGAAGCACCCAAACATGCTGGTTTCAAGAGTGTGACAGCTTTCTCCATGAAGCTGTCTTGTAGGAACCACCTTAACTACGTGCATACTCTGGGTCTGAGCCCTCTTCAGCATGGCACTATTGATTATGAGGTATTGCTGGTCCATATCACCTTGCAGACTTTGCTGTGAACTTACTACTACAACAATTTCCTTAGCTGGGAGTTACCATTCCCCCTTCCTCTGATCCTTCCTAGTTTAAAGCTTTCCTCACTGTGCTAACCAACACGATGGCACAGATGCTTTTTTTCTGCTTAGGTGGATTTGACCTGTCTCTAGCAGTTCACAGTCCTCAAAGAGGGTCCATGATAGTGAAAGCCAATTCTCTGTTGTTATCTCCAGCTTTGCAACAAGCTGTTGATTTGCAGGATCAATCTACTCTTCCTCAACCCTTTTTCCTACTACCCAGGCTCTCCTAGAGGCAAAACCAAAGAGAATGCCACTTCACCACCTTTGGCCGTCATTCCCAGACCCATGTAGTGTTGCTTTGTACTTTCCAGGTCTCCAAAGGCATTTTTATTGGTGCCTTCATGGCTGAGGCTTCTCTGCTTTCAGAATATCCTCAATGTCCTGGATCCTGGGCAGTGTCAGGCTGGCAGTTGGAGTCTTCCATCCTTCACACTAGGGAGTTTCCTATTGCTATTCTCACTTTCTCCTGCTACTCCCATGTGATTTAGGCTCAGTTTGCTCTGGTGCGTCTCTGAAGAGCGTTCCCAACCCCTCATCTGCTACCATAGCATTATTCTGTAGTTGCAGGTATGCAGGTGGAGCAGCGGCTTTCCTCCTAGTGACAGAAGTTACCAGCTTCCAGACTTTTCCATCATAGAGGTCTGCTTTTCCCAACCCAGTGAATACAGACTCTGAATGCTCCATACAATTGGGTGTTCAGGTGCTTGTAGGGTCTTGGAGAAGATCCTATTCTCCTTTTCATAATCTCTGATACTGCACAGACTTCCCAACTCCCCCAGCAGCTCATTTTACAAGTGCTCATCTTCTGCAGGCTGGAAGACTCCACCTTAGCCACATTGAGGAGCCCTAGGCATGTCCTGCAGTGCTGCATCCTCCCTTGGGAACTCAGCCTGAGTTGAGGCTTCTGATGTTCCAGGAGTAGTTGTTGCTGTTGGTGTTGGACGGTACCCTGTGGTGCGTCACCACTGTAGCTGAGCACACATCCACCATTCTGAGCCAGATTTCTTGCTCCTTTCTGTGTGCACTTTTGTGCAAACTGGTGCATCTATTTGCACCTTCTGTTACAGCAGCACAGACTGCATTTTTGGTGCTGTGTGACACAGTGCAAACTCCATGTGGTGGAGATGGAAAGCTTTTCTTATTCCCAAGCTCAGAAGCATAGAAATCCCAGAGCAAGAGGTGGACTTGAAGGCAGATTTGCAAACCACAGATTTATTCTCCTGCAGCATCCTCTGTATGGAACTTCATCCCCTTTTTTTCAATTCCATTCCAATGCAGCTGATAAAAGCCCAGACTTAGATGCTTATCTGGCATAGTAAACCTTGCACGGGGGCCATAATTTCAAGCACAGCATGGTTATAGCTTCTTTGCTGGTAAGATACTGACTGCAATAGGGCAGAGGAGTGAAGCAGTTTTCTTTTTCCTGTATGTCTGGCTCCTAAGAGCATTGTGTTGATGACTCCTGTTCTTATTCAGACCCACCAACAAAGGAACTTCTAAAACAACCCAAACAAGTAGTTGAATTACTTTATCACACTCCACACAGGAATGAGCCTCTAAATAGCAGAGAAACCTCTCCTTCTTTATCACAGCTTTGGATGGTCTTCTTCCCCATGGAATGCCAGCTCAGATTTTGCAATGTGCAAAATGATGAGGCTATGGGCAACCTAGTGCAATGGAAGGTGTCCCTGCACATGGCAGGGGGGCTGGAAATGGATGATCTTTATGGTCCCTTTCAGCCCAAACCACCCTGATTCCATGATTTGTCTACCTTTTGAATGGAGGAAGGAGAGAAGAGAGAACTTGGCTAGGGTGAGACATGGAGGACAGGGAAGGCAGAGTCCTTCTGGCAACAGCATGAGTAGAAAACCTACTGTACTCTTTGGGCAGAGGACAGGATGGAAAAGTAGGCTTGGAATTTGGACGTCCCATCCCTGGAGATGCTCCGGGCCAGGTTGAGTGGGTCTTTAAGCAACATGATGCAATGGAAGATGTCCCTGTCCATGGCAGGGGGTTGAAACTGGATGATGTTGAAGGTCCCTGGCAACCCAAACCATTCTATGATTCTATGAATTTGCAAAGAAACTGTTTTCTGTCTGATTCACACTTCAAAGAAATAAGATGTTGAGATACAGTCTTTGTAAGCAGATCAATGTCCAAGAAAATCTGGCTTATGTGTTTGTTTGCTCTTACTATTACAGCAGCCTGAAAAACTCTGAAGATGGGTTTGCTGCTTACTCCAAGAAAGTCAATAATATCATGCTGGGAACATCTTCAAGTCAGCCAGGGCTTAATGTGGCATGGCGTGTGCAAGATTTCAGAGCTTGATGCCAACTGCTCACAGAGAGCATTGGATCGCTGTAAGAATCAAACAGAGAGACAACAAATAGGTTTGAGAAGTTTGTGAAAATGAGTGGGGAAACAGTGAGCTCCAGCGTGCAGGAAAATGATGATTTCTTTCTGTGTGACTGAGTTGGTTAGTCTGTTTTGTTTAATCTGCTCCCTTTCCACTGTCTCTGGGGAGAGAAGAGGGAGAGACATGAGTCCTGGAGTTAAACTGAATGAAGAATGGCAATGAGTAGCAGACTAATTGGACAAATAATAACTTTCACATGGTCTTTGGAGACAATCCTTATGAACATCCAGAGAATTAGAGTTGGAGAATATAGCTCATAATATCAAAGAACGTTCTGATCTAGAAAAGACCGATAAAGATCATCAAGTCCAACTCCTGTCCCTGCACAGGACAACACCAACATTCACCCCAGGTGTCTAAGCACATTGTCTAAATGCATCTTTAATATTGTCAGGCTTGACCCCATTACTGTTTCCATGGGCAGCCTGTTCCAGTGCTCCCTCCCACTCTGGATGAAGAACCTTTTCCTAATGTCCTACCTAAACCTCACCTGGCACATCTTCCTGCCATCTTCTTGGGTCCTCTGCATCCCAGAGAGAAGAGATCAGCGCCTGGTCCTCCTCCTTCCATAGTGAGGAAGCTTCAGACCACAACGACGTCTCCCCTCAGTCTCCTCTTCTCCAGGCTGAACAGACCAAGCGATTATAGCCAGTCCTCATATGGCTAAGTAGCTAGTAGTTCAAAATTTTTTTAATGCAGCTTCCAATATTATCTGTGAGGTACCTAGTTTTAAAAAAAGATACATAAAAAATGTTTAATTTAAACCCCAGGTGGTAAACCTAATAGGAATGTTCCTTGCTCCAAGAGTTGAGATAATTGTGCTTTGAAAAATTCTTTTGGTATAACATTAGTTTTGACCTTTCTGTGAAGCGTGACATAAACATATTTAAAATGGATATTCATGCCCAAACCATTTCCATTATTAGCTAAAAAGATTTGGGTGTTATGTTACAGTTAAGGTGTTTTAAATAAACAATCTCTCACTGTGCCATTTTCATGCTAGAATGCAGATGCTTAACAGACTGCACAGGTTTTTCTTTCCTTCCTTCTGTGTAGAAAATAAAACTTCGCTGTTTTCCAACAGCTGATGCTTGAATACACACAAAATACATTGTGCGTATGCAGATTGCCTGTCACAATGTTTAGCAACTTTAAATTATTACTCAGTGAAGACTCATCTTTTTCCCTGAACCCCTGTCCTACTTTCACCTGTGACAGGTGAAGAACAACGTATTCCTGATAATAAGGATTATTAATATACATCAGTTTCTGATTGCTGGCTTGTTTCCCCCACCAGTTACTTGAAGCATGGAAATTGCATGGATGATGGAGCCAATTGTTCAGGCAGTACCAGGCAACATGAAAACATGCAGTGCGCACAAGCTAAGCAGTCCTAGAGCAGGTCACTGTGGGCAGTTGGGTGTGATCTCCTTTCTTGGAGGTTTTCAAGACTTTCCTAGAAAAAATCTGTAACTGAGTTGGTCTAGTTTTGGTGCTAATGCTTCTTTGAGGAAGATGTTGTACTACAGAGCTGTGGAGGTCCTTCCCACCAATGGTCCAGTGAGTATGTGATCACACTCTTCCTCTCCTAAGTTAAATGCCAGCTTCATGATGTCTACTATGTGACACCTAAGAGTGAGAGCAAAAGTACAAATGTATACCAAAGCCTGGACTCATCCTTCTCCATCTGCATCTGATCCATGGTGATTCCTGCATGGACAGTTCATGCCTAGTAATCTCTAGAAGTCAAAGGTAAAAGCTTTTGCAGGAGTCTCAAAGCTGAGGCTCAGGATAGGCATGTATTCGAAGACGTGGTACTCCATGGAGCCCGAGGGGTGGCTGCCTTACTGTGTACCCATTTCCATGGTGCCTGAGACACAGTTGTGTATGTGTGAGAAGTAAAAGGGATGAGGAAAGACTGGTAGTCAGTGTAGTGCAAGGGGCAGTTTTGTCAGTGTGGGAATGAATGAACAAGGCTGAAACGCAAATGCACATTATGTAGACTGCAGATCATGGGCTTGCTGGGGTCAAATCCCGAGCCCATTGACTTGAACAACATTAGCTCCTGGGAGAGCATCCCAGAAAATACTACTTGTCTACCATCTCTTTGTAGCTTAATATTTCTTCCTCTATCACCATTTCTGTGAGTTACTTTGACGTGTGGCTACCTGTGGAAGCCAAGATGTGGAACAAATCAAAAAGGAAGATGAGGTTATGGCGGTAGTACTGCTGGAAACTAATGTTCTGTAGATCAGTGTAATTGTAATATCACTTGGCAACTTACCAAATTCAGTGTTTGCTTATTTTAGTTGCTCCCTGTTTCATTCCAAAGTCCTTTATTTGGTACTTGTTCTGACATATCCTAAGAGAAATGCATAAGGTTGCTTTAAGGATTAGCCATTAAACCCAACTATTCCAAGAGTGTAAGCGCTGAAAGTGGAGAGCACTTGATTTATGCTCTCAGTGCCTGAGGCTAGCCTGGATTTCTGAACTGTGACAAGAACTTCTCTTTGGAAATCCAAGGTACATACTTTGTGAGAAGAACAAATTTATAGCTTTTCTCACTGCCTCTTGTTTCATTTATTTTTATGAAGCACTCTTGTCATGTGCACGGGCCACTGAACAACTGAGTTTCACCTGAGGTTCAATGAATGCATTAATTTTTAGTCTCTTATTCTCTTCTGCAGCTCAGTATTTGATTATATACTGTGTTATCAAATCTTTAATGCCCCCTCTTCCAGATACCACAGGACTACAAAGAAGACTACGCGACAAAGACAGACTTGTAAGGTGCATGAAATGCAACATAGGATGGGGTGGAAGGTAAAATTATAGGGTTTTCTTGGCACAAAGATCACTTTTTAGCAGACCCATTTTTATGCTGGTGTTCACAATACAGAGTATACTGGAAAAACTGCTTGGATGCAAAGGCTTAAACCCCAGACCAGTTCAGTTGTCATCCCCAGGCACAGTAGCATAAGCTATGCTTGCCGTTTCACCAAGAAAGCTTGGATGAAAAGATTCTGGTTGCAGCATAGGGTTACAGGAGAATGAGCCTCCAGTGCAGAATGTGTCAGTTTAGATAGCTTTCTGGGTCTGGAGCAGAAAGGGAAGATTTGATGTCAGAAAAAATGCTGGGAAGAACAGAGGCTTTGAGATGAGATACCACAAATGAAGTCAAGTAGCCCATTTGCTGGAGTCTGCCCAGACTTTAGGTGGATGTGAAGTATACGTGAGTGTAAAAAGGCAGAACTGTACCCTTACACCAAAGACTGGGGCATGAGACAAACAGCTTCCAGAAAAGCCACAGAAGCATAGAATGGTTTGGGTTGGAAGGGACCTTAAAGACCATCCAGTTCCAACCTCCCTGCCATGGGCACAGACACCTCCGACTGGATCAGGTTGGTCAAAACCCCAGTTAATGTGGCTTTGAACACCTCCAGGGATGGGTCCTCCATGACTTCTCTGGGTAAGCTGTGTCAGTGCCTCATCAGTGCCATGGATACTCCCCTAAATGACTCTACCAGCCTGTCACAGCCAAGCATGGCTTATACATGTGGTGCTAAACTGCTATCTCTTCCAAACCTCTTCCTTTGAGAGGTGTTTCTTCAATGCTTTGCTGATTCTATTTCTCCAGCAATCATCCTGCATTACCCTTTTTTCTCTGACTGATTGCTATGGTCATCTTTATTGCTTTAGGTCTTGAGTGTTATTACCTTTCTTTAATGTGCACAGCTGAGGTATTCAGCAACTTTTGTGGACTGTTTGGTGGATAAGGAATTGGTTGTATGGTCACACCCAGACAGTAGTGGTTGATAGCTTAATGTCCAGATGGAGATCTGTGACAAGTAGGTCCCTCAGTGGTCCATACTGGGACCAGTGCTGTTTCATATCTTTACCAATGATAATGACAGTGAGGTCAAGTGCCCCCCCAGCAAGTTTGCATATGACACCAAGCTGGTGCAGTTGTCACACCAGAAGGGTTGGGTGTCATCCACAGGGACTTGGACAAGCTGGAGAATTGGGTCTGTATGAACCTCATGAGGTTCAACAAAGCCAAATGCAAGGACCCACCCCTGGGCTGGGGCAATCTTGTATGTCCCAGGATTTCAGTACTGGTTGGCGAAGGACATGATTGAGAGCAGCCATGTGGAGAAGGACTTGGGGTTGTTGGTAGGTGAAAAGCTTGACGTGAGTTGGCAATGTGTGCTCATGGCCCAGAAGGCCAACCGTGTCCTGGGCTACATCAAAAGAAGTGTGACCAGCAGAGTGAGGAAGGGGATTCTTCCCCTCTGCTCCACTCTTGTGAGACTCCACCTATGTCCAGATCCGGAATTTCCAACACAAAAAGGATATGCAACTGTTGGAATATGTTCAAAGGAGGGCAATAAGGATCACCAGAGGACTGGAGCACTTCTGCTATGAGAACAGGCTGAGAGAGCTGGGGTTGTTCAGCCTGGAGAAGAGAGGGCTCAAGGGATACCTTATAGTAGCCTTTGCAGTACTTAATGGGCGCTGTAGGAATGCTGGGAGGGGACTTTTTACAAGGGCATATAGTGATAGGATGAGGGGGAATGGCTTTAAATTGGAAGAGAGAAGGTTTAGATTAGACATTAGGAAGCAATTCTTCATGATAGGGGTGGTGTGGCACTGGCACAGGTTGCCCAGGGAAGCTATGGATCCCCCCTCCCAGGAGGTGTTCAGGGACAGGTTGGATGAGACTTTGAGCAGCTTTGTCTTGTGGGATGTGCCCCTGCCCATGGCAAGTGGGTTGGAACTGGATGATATTTAAGATCTCTTCCAACCCAAACCATCCTGTGATTCTCTGGCCTGAGATTATCCTCTGAACTAACTCTGTGCTCATGAACAATTTTTCTAGGATGTGGAGAATGAAATATTCAGCCCAAGGCTCCTGGGATCTTTTCCTCATTGTCTCTTTGATTCTGATACTGGGATTATGCTGGAAGGAGAACTTCCCTGATCTTCCTGACATCCTTTCTTTCAGTTGCCTTGCATTATCTTTTGGACAGAGGAAGCTTCTGTCACCAGAGTATGGGAGTGATTTAGAAGATGTACATTCCTGCTAGTGACACCCAGGCCTGGGAGAAAACTGACAAAAACTGGACCTCCTGCACACAACCCCAAGCTTGTGCCCATACAGACAGAAATCCCCTGCAGTAGTTGAGGGTCTGGCTGATACTGGCGAGACTGGAGACAGGAGACTGGAGGTACATTTCTCCATGATGGAGAAGGTGAATGAATTACTTGTTTCTAGTAATTTGGGCATGGCCTAGAGCAAGTCCAGCTCAAGTGGCCAGTGCAGGGCTCAGAAGTTTATGGGAAGTGTGGAAATACACTCCTCCTACCATACCGCAGTGACAGTAGTGTCCTTGAGATGTTTCTTTCCTTCTCCCTCAGTAGGGCTCCAGCAGTCTAGGAATGTAAAGGCATGGAGTAGCTGTGGGATGTTTTCTACTCATCAGCTAATATTGTATGCTCCACAATCACTGGGAGTAGATAGTCCAAATATTCACCTACCAGCTCCCACATTTTGGGCTGCAGCTTCATGAGCTTGTCCTGATACACAAGGCTAGAAAATGCCCTTCCCTGCATCAGTATCACATGCTAATTAGGGATCTTTCTGCTGGCAAATGGGTTCTGAAGTCTTCTTTGCTCATCCCCTTTCTAAGGATTAAGACTTTCCAGTGCCTGCTGCAGTTAACTCTCTGCCATGGCTAACTGGATTTTTCATGGTGCACAGCAGCATTTTAGTGATGGGGCTAAGAGATGTGATTCTGATTGTGAGAAGACCAATTGTGTCTCTGAGCACGTGCTGGAAGTCCATCTTCTGCAACATGTCAGTCTTTCCACATAATCCAATTATTTGCGGAAGGTAGGCTGCGCTCTTTCTAGTGACTGAATAAAGCAACATGCTTTGAAGCAAGATGAGCAGAGACATATTTCTGGCTTAGTTTTGTGCTTGGGACAGTGCCTGACTTTCATGAATAAGTGAGATGAAAAGACATCACTGGTCTGCATCAAAAGAAATGTGACCAGCTGGTTGAGGGAGGGGATTCTACCACTCTGCTCCACTATTGTGAGCCCTCACTTGGAGCCCTGTATTCAATCCTGGAGTTCTCAGCACAGGAAGGACATGGATCTGTCAGAATAACTCCAGAGGAGGCCACGAAGATGATCCAAGGGCTGGAGAACCTCTTGTATGAGGACAGGCTGAGAAAGTTGGGTTTGTTCATCCTGGAGAAGAGAAGGCTCTGAGATGACCATAGAGCAGCCTTTTGGTACTGGAAGAGGGCCTACAGGAAAGCTGGAGAGGGGCTCTTTATCAGAGAGTGCAGAAATAGGACAAGAGGTAATGGTTTTAGCTTGAAGAAGGGAGATTTAGATGAGATGTTAGGAAGAAATGTTTTCCTGTGAGGATGGTGAGGCACTGGCACAAGTTGCCCAGAAGTTGTGGATACCTCATGCCTGGAGGTGTTCAAGGCCAGGTATCCAGGCTTTGAGCAACCTGATCCAGTGGAAGGAGTGGCAGAGTACCTGAAGGCAGGGTGGGTTGCAACTGGATTATCTTTAAGGCCCCTTCCAATCCAAATCATTCTATGATTCCTATGTCCTAGGCTGGATTTGCAGGCAGTGTTTGATACCATTTGAAAAGAATAAGCAGTTCCATGCTGAAGGTTTCCTGGCTGTTTGTGTTGTGCAGCAGTGCTTGGTTTGGCATGGGCACGCAGAAATGAATCTGGAGCATTTGTGGATCCCAAACAAGGAGCAGCTGGCTGTGGTTCCTTCACCTTGCTTTTGTGGTTGCTATGCCCTGCAGCAGGCTACATCCCCATTTTCTCTGTTAAGCACAGGGTCAATGTTATGTTACAGAGCAGGATGATTTCTGACAACACAGCAGTACATGTTGTGAGACGCAGTATGAGTTTCTATCTGCCTCCTATACAGCTGGATTCATCAGAGGGTAGAAGTGGGAGTTCCTTTACCTTGAAAGGTATGAAGCTGAGTTTTTCAGCAAGCTGGGCAGTGTTGAACTTGGTGTGTCACTGGCTAAGCAAATCTAGACATGACTATGCAGAGGCCAGATTCATGATTGTCTGGCCCTAGGCTCTTTGGGTTAATAGGGAAGAAAAAGACCCTGGATGATTCCTGTTATCCTCTTGTGCAAGGGGTATAGAAGTGTTTTGCACTCAGGATGCAAAGTAAAGAACCAGCAAAATGGGTCCTTTCAGTAGATTGGGGCTTTGGCTACTTGTGTCTTGGTCATCCAAATCAAGCGGCATGGGAGGGCACTGGAGCTCCTGCGTTGAGCTGCATGTTTTGCTTGCACTCATATGGCAGCCAGGGTCCAGCTGGTAGGACTGAAATGTACCCTGGATGTAGATGTCTACAAGACCTGGGCAAGGTGCCAGGGTTTTCTCACTGGGCCAATCTCTCAAACAGACTCTCATGTCAGGGGTTAACCTAATGAGCGTTATTAGCTTTTTACATTGGTATGGGCAGGCCATAACTCTTCCCAAAACCTGTTCTGAGGTGGGCACTGGGAAAGGTTGACATTTAACTTTCCAAAAAATTTCATTTCAAGAAGTAATTGACTGCAGTGCTCTTCAGATTAATTTTAAAGCAAGTAATCTAAGAAACCTGAGGAAAGTGTAATTTCAGGCAGTCCAGAGACCACAATGGCAGAGGATTGCAGTTATGGAGAGGTGGGTGAAGCTGCCAAAGTCTGCACAGGGGGGATGACTTTCAGGAGGTGATTTGCTTCTGGTACATTGGTTGAGTTGTGTGGGTGGGAGACAAATGGGGTCCAGTTTTTTAAGGCAGAAAAGTTTTGTCTGCCTTATTAATGTGTCAGACCCCATAGCTACACAATCTGCAGAGGTTTTTTGTTTCATATTTTAATTCCCAAAAGGCTGAATTGTGGTAAAGAACAAGTGACTCCTTTCTATAAACCTTCTAGGAAAAGGCAAAGGAAGGCATCGCTGTGAGACCGTGGTCCAGTTCTCTGCCAATGGACTTGTTGAGTAGTTCTAGTCAGGAGGTGGTGGAACCTGGAACAGATTCTCCAGGAAAGTGGCACCAGGCCTGATTATTCAAGAAGCCTTTGGATATGACCCTCAGACAGATGGTGTGAAAGTTTGGGTTGTCCTGTACAGGGACAGGAGTTGGACTTGGTGATTCTTGTGGGCCCCTTCCAACTCCCTAAGGGAGTCACTGTTTCCTGCTTGCCCATCTTGCCAGCTGGCTGCTTCATCATGGTTGGCATGAAGCTTTTTATTTGGTAAAACAAAGGAAACTTTTAATGTCTCCTGTTCTGGATAAGAGTATATGTCTGGAGCCTACTTTCTCCTCTGTAGTGTCCATGACTTTGTTAGATGAAGGCCATCTAGTGATGATCAACACTAGTTCTCCATGCAGGCTTCCCTTTGCTGTACTGCCTTGTATGTGGCGGGTGTACAGAAGGGTTCTTGTTAGAAGAAGGCTCTGTTACATTCAGATGTGCTAAAATCAATAGGTCATTTAGCAGAACTAGCAACAACAAGGAGAGGTTTCCTGAGTGGGTCACAGTGGTGAACACGAGCTTTCCCTGAACTCTTCAGCATCTGAGTAACAATTTATAGATGAACAGTTACCTGGGGCTAGATCACAGAATCATAGAATTGTTTGACTGGAAAAGATATTTGAGATCATTGTATCCAACCATACCTGTCCACTACTAAACAATTTCCCCGAGCACATCATCTACGTATTTTTTAAACGTCTACAGGGATGGTGACTCAACCACTTCCCTGGGCAGCCCATTCCGGTGTCCGATAACCATTTCAGTGAACGAATTTTTCCTGATATCCAATCTAAACCTCCCCGGAAGAAATTGTAGGCCATTGCCTCTTGTCTTATCACTTGTTACTTGGGAGAAGAGACGGACACTTATTTCACTACAATCTCCTTTTAGGTAGTTGTAGACAGTGATAAGATCCTAGACAGTAGTAAGATCTTAGGTAGTGCTAAGGTCTCCCCACATCCTGGCCTCCGGCTGACAGGCTTCCTCTAGAGGGATAAGGCGAGACCTCTAGGTTCTTGCTTGATCTCCATTCAAAATACATCTCAGTTCCTAGGGAAAAACACAGACTGCATTCCTTACTCTGTGGCAGGACACCACCCACCCAGACAGTGCTGTAGGCACAGCAGGTAGGCATGGCCTCACTTATATACTCAATTTGAACTCAGCATCACTGACTACTCTAAAGCCTCTTACCAGGGAACAGAAAGGACGCAGCAGTGAAGATTTTTTTTTCCACGCAATGGGAGTCTGCCAGCTGAGGAAGTGCTCCTGGTTCCTTTGAGTGAGAATGTGCAGAGAAATTTCAAGTTGAGACGGGGTTGGTATGGTTTAGAGCGGTGCTCTTCAGTTTCTGCAGGAGAACTTCAGACATGCTTTGGGATCACACCTGTGCTGACAAGTGCAAGCTGGTTGGGATGGGAACTGCCAGAATCCAGCCGCACATCTTGCTCTGTGAAAGGATCCAGGCACTATTGGTGGAAGTCTTCCCAAGGATATCAGTGTTATTTGTCCAAGGAGGGGGAGCAAGTTGTGTACCTTCTTTTGGGGTACATGCATGTAGTATTTACCACAACAGCATTCTGGTGACTAGTGCTTCCTCTGATAAACTATGGTGGCAAAAATTGGACCTTTATAATGTAAAGCAACCATTTTGCAAAAGCAAATGCTACAAGTCTTGACATTACTTCATCTTTGAAGAGCCTTGGGAGCTATGGTGTCTGTGTGGAGTGTATCACAGCTCCACACAGGGTGGCTGAGCAAAACGGGAACCAAGATGTCCTTTGACTGCCCTATGCCACAGTGACTGAGTGAAGAAGGGTGTTTAGTCAGGTCTCTTCAGGGCAGCATGAAGAGAATTTGTAGAGGATAGTGGTCTCTTGCTCCTTGGATGCCTGCATCCAGAGATCAGGAATCCCACATTAGGGCAGTTCCAGTAGACAGTGACTGTCGTTTTACAGAGTTTTCATTTGCATGACTTTCTACATGTTATCCCAGGGACTTACTCACTCCTTATGCCAAAAGGGAAAAAGGGTTGTGGTCAAACAGTGGAGTGATATCTGCTGTGAAACTTGAGATAAAACATCTCTTTAACCACTGCATCCCACACCCCTGATTTGCCCTTTTTTTGAAGGGCCACCCTACTCTTCCATGTGGTAGAATAGGACTGGTTAACGATGAAGGAATAAATCCCTTTTGCTCTGGCAGGTTTTGCAGGTAGGAAATGCTGTTCCAGATGTGCAGGAATTGCGGATATGGTTGTGGTGTACAAGTGGAAGAAGCTGGTGCCACTCAAACCCACTAAATCCTAGACCTGTTGTCAGCCACAACAGGGAAGAGGTCTGTCTTCTGAGTACAACCAGTGTGAAACCAGTTGCCTCGTTGATTTGTTTCTGTAGTATTGAAAGAAGAAAGCCCCTAATCCAACAAACCTGTGTATGTGCAAACTGGTTTAATTGCAATATTCAGCTCTTCTGTACTTAAACGTTCTGTCAGGATGGCTGCTTAGTGTGTACTTCTAAAGACCTCCATTTTAATTGTCTAATTGCTTGCAGTTCATTTGGATAATTCCAGTAGTGCCTGCTACCTCTGATTAAAACTAATTTCTTTCCAAAAGTATTAAGTTTCTTCCTCTCTCTTCATTGTATAAGTGAAATAAATATATAGATGCTTGCTTGAGGTATCCTGAAACCTTGCTATGTGATGGATGGATTGAAGACTTGAGGTTCTTCACTTCTTACTTCCCTGGGGCACCTGGGGTCAGTTGTTGTCAATAGGTCCCTGACTTGTGCTACTGGGCTCCAGCAGTTCCTATCATGGGTAATGTGCTGTGTAGAGAGAGTTATCTAGGAGAAGGAACTCTACTCATATTGTACAGGGAATGCTCAGGGCAGAAGTGGCTGAAGCAAAGGGAGCAGAAAGAAGGGACAACACTTTAGCAGAATGTGCTTTCCTGAAGCCAGCACTCCAAGAGACAGAGGAAAACAGTAAGAAATGAAGGGTCCTCTAGAAACGTCCATCCAACCTTGTTGCTCAAGTAGAGTCACCTAGACCTGGTTGTATAGAAACACGTCCAGTTGACTTTTGAATATCCCCAAGGATGGAGACTCCAAAACCTCTCAGGGCAACCTATGCCAAGGCTTGGTAATCCTCACACTGAAAAAGTGTTCTCTGATGTTCAAACATCACCTCCTGTGCTTCAGGTTGTGCCCACTGTCTCTTGTCTTTGTGCCCCACTGAGAAGTGTCTGACTCCACCTTCTTTACACTCTCCTTAGCGATATCCAACACCCACCCGGGCAGGGCCATAATCTTGGCTGAACCCACTCTGACCAGAAATCAGATCAGAGACCTACAGGAGCCCTTCCAAACTTTCATTTTCATGTGATTTGATGATGGATCCTAAGGGCAACACCTTAAGGGTACCTCATTGGAGACCAGTGAGGGGACCAAACCACCACTCACCCAAGAGCTGCAGTGTGGAGTGAAAAAATACAATGATGGCAAATTTTGTCCGTGTTTCTTGTTAGGCAGAGCACACTTCTTACAAGCAGTCTTTAACTTTGATTACTACAAACACTCCAGTCAAAGGCGCTCAGCAGGTAGCTATGGCAACCCCTGAGATAAGTGTTCTAAAATATACCAGGTAAAATAATGAGGGGATAATAATATGGTTTTAGTTCAAATAAACTATTAAGTGTGACTAATGGTTTTACATTTAAAAAATATTCATACATCGTATTTCTGGGCTATAAATTAGTAATGGTTCAAGGCCTATTGTTCATCCCACTGCTGTAGGTGGTCTCCAAAGAATACTGTTAATATATGCCTCCTGCCTTTGTTAACTCAGAAAAAAAAATCATTGTAGCTCTGCAAAATAAAATTTAAAGGGAGAGAATGGGGGGAAGGGTTCAGGGTGGTAAGATTATCCATGCAGGGAGAGATACAGCCCCTTTGCAGTGGCTGACCTGACAAGCTTAATGTGATTCTCTCATCAATACTTTTTTTTCCAAATTGATCTGTACTGAACTCAAATCAAAACTAGCAATTAGCAGATGGATGATAATTGGTGTGCATACTCAGTTTGGGAAGGTTATTACCCAAGGAAAGCTTGCAATTTAAATGTCTTGTGTATTTTCTTAACTTGTGGCAAATAAAAGTGCAGCTGGGATTCCCTCCTCCTGAGGAGATGGCCTCCTGAAATTCCTCCTCAAGCAGGACTGCTAGCCTGCTAGTCATAGAAAAGTGCAAGAAAGCATGACTAAAATTCTCTGGAGCTACTCATGCTGTTTCTGGTGGATAGTAAACCTTTAGACATCTTGATTTTCAGCATACACCCACAACAAAAAAGGGTAACTATCTTCCCCCCCTACCCTTCTGTTCCCCAAAACAGAAGGCTTCCTGTCTTCATAGAATCATAGTATTGATTGGGTTGGAAAGGACTTTAAAGTCCATCCAGTTCCAGCCCCTCTTCCATGGTCAGGAACACCTCGCGCTCCATCACATTGCTAAAAGCTCCATCCAACCTGGCTTTGAACACCTCCAGGGATAGGGCATCCATGACTTCTCTGGGCAACTTGTTCCAGTGCCTCACTACCCTCACAGGAAAATATTTCTCCCTAATACTTAATCTAAATCTGTCCTCTTTCAGCTTAAAGCTGTTCCTCCTAATCCTATCCCTGCACTCCCTGATGAAGACCCCCTCCCCAGCTTTTGTGGAGCCCCTTTCAGTACTAGAAGGCTGCTCTGAGGTCTCCCCTGAGCCATTGCTTCTCTAGGCTGAACAACCCCAACTTTCTCAGCCTGTCCTCAGACAGGAGGTGCTCCAGCCCTCTGGTCATCTTCATGGCTTTCTCTGGGCTTGCTCCATAGATCCATGTCCTTCCTGTGCTGAGGACTCCAGATCTCATTGTCTTCATCCTGTCCAGAGCACAGCCTGTCCTTTCTAAGCTGTCTTTTTTTCCTTTTTATTGTGAGTCACGCAGAAACAAATAGACCTGTCCTAATGTCAGGGTAGAATTCATCCTTCAGACTTGGAAACTGCCCCAAGGATTTTGGATCATAAATCCCTCAGCAGTCTTTGCAGTTTATTGAGTTGCTTCACCTTGAAGCATCTAATACATAAAGATTATTATGTTATTTTCTTCCAAAGTACCAGTAATTTGGAAGTACATTATGAAGAAAACATAGTAAACAAAAAGTGGTAATGCTGTTTGGGTGTCCTCCCTCATTTCCAGGTAGTTACAGAAACCCCAGAAGATCATAAACAGAGGGCCTTTGTTGAGTTACCTTTTCTTATCAACAACAAAAAAATATTTGAGTGTATCTTAGGCCAGTGGAGAGGATCATGTGAATCAAAAACACAGTTCTCTGTGGGGATGCTTTTCAGAAAGGATTTTGTCATTGTTTTTTATTTTTCAGAGGCTCTTCCTGACCAATTTAAATTCCTCCTCTAGGAGCATTAAGAATCTCTGTATGCTTGTTTTTGTCAGTTGTTGCTTCTGGAAGAAGTTAGCTCTGTATCACAGCAACAGTGTTTTAAATAATGCAGTGTTTAATCAGCTGTCACCCGGGGCAAGATTTCGCAGGTAGAGAGGAGAGGGGAAGGAGCAGAAGATGGAAGACCTCTGTTCTCCTCAAGCAGGAGATCCCAGGAGATGGGGACAGGTAGAATCCATCCCTTTGCACAACCCAGCAGTGTTTCTCTCTTGCCTGGTGGGCTTTCCTGCTCTTTCCAGACTGCTGCATTTCACCAGTCATCCTACAGTGCTTTTGGTCTGTTGCTGGTCAAGGGGGATTTGGACCATCCTCTTCCCTGTTAGTATTGTCCCCTGCTGCCTCTAAGATATTTAGAGATGAGGGCTCATAGAGGTGCTCTGAGGAAAGCGGGCTGCTTTCTTAGGCCTGAGTTGAACTGGGGATCAGTACTCTGCATCTCTCTGTTCAAATGGACTTCAACTTCCCTTTACTCATTGAGTGTCACCCCTCTGGGTTTGACACAGTGTGGCCTGGATGTCAGGCAAAATGATGCCCAGTACTATGAGTAGTTTGTTTTCAGTCCCTGTGCTCCTTGGTGGTCATAACTGGCTTTTTCTTTTGTTTTCTCTGATTTCCTTTTGCTGCCTCCTTGTTGCCCCTCTGAGTTCTCCTTGTTGTCTCTCTGAGTCTTGAACTGAGGCTTTCTCACTCTCTTCTTTGCCAGGCTGCTGAAATGCTGTTAGTACAATATATAAATATATATAAAAAGCTGAAGCTGAGACCTGCTGTTGAATTTTAATTCTCTTGTTGGCTGGTGGTAGGGAATTATCCTGTGAAAGTCAGTGGACACTCACAGTTTCCTGCTGGCCAAGTGCTAAACTGAGTGTTTTAACACCAACAGCGAAGCCATGCACTGCAGTCCCCTAAATCTCATCCTGCTCAATCCCTTTCCTCCAGCCTTGGAGACAGAGCTGGCTGGATGTCCCATCCCTACCTCTGGATGTTGACACCCCATTAGCTGTAGTGTGTGCAGCAGAAGAGTGAGGCAAGCATGGGTGACCCTGCAGGAAATACTGGTGGCATAAATATGTTACATCTAAGTGGCTATTATCCACCAAGATTTGTTTTTGTCTTAATGCAAACTAAAAGCCAGAAAATAAGGGGTAAAAAAAAGGAAGGCAGAAGGAGTAATTCCCACACTGGTACTGGGCAGTTGCTTCCAAGGTGGAACCTGCCATAGCAGTGCAGCATGCAAAGCCATGGGGAAAACATTATGGACAAATCAGGTGGAAAATACTGCCCCAGATGGTCTGGACAACTGTGTTGTGGGAGTTATAGTGAGGGGCTGCAGACCTGAGAGAGAAAGGCAGGTTGGAGGACTGCAAATCGAAGGCCCTGAGTGTTGCAAAAGTGAAGGTGCTGTGTAACTCTCCACAATACAGCACCTTCTTTGCACTTTGGTCTCACTCCTGTAGCTGACAGGTTGTGAGGAACAGGCCAGCTTAAAGGGAGTTCTGGGAAATGGCCATGTCCCATACCCTTTGCCTTTCTGGACTCCAAAAGTATCAAATTACTGAATGCTGAGAGCAACAGTACTGGGTATTACTTGTCAGCAACAAACTGATTTGGGTTTTGCCTGATTTCTGTAAACAGGGTTATGTATTATCATTGCCTGGTTGGTTTTTTGTTTGCTTTTTTTTTCAGGGAAGGATATTATCTCACCAAAATCCAGCTTTTTATTAATCTGTGTTAGTAAAGCCAGTATTTCCAAATTTCTCATGAAATCAGGTATTCCGGTTTGAACTAAAGCAGAATGAATTTTCTAACTTTTATAACTAGCCTCATCTAGGTAACTTTATTTTTTTGAAAGTTAACCACATGGTTTTGGATAGCTTCTGTCTCTAGAAAAGATAACATGGGGCATTTGGTATGAAGAAAAGTCATTGCTTACATCTATCCCTATGAAGATGAAGGTCATCCTCAAGTCAGTGGAAGGCTGTAAGTGAAAGGAGCAGAAAAGAAAAGGGTCACACCTTCAGGGAGGACTGGACAGAGCAGGTGACCCAAACTGATCAACAGATTATTCCATCCCATATACATCATACTCGGAATAAAACTGAGGCATCACGAGGGCCAAGTAATCTTCTTTGATGGCTGATGCCCAGTGAGGAATTCACCTGTCTCTTTGTCCCTATTCTGGATCCATGCATTCCTGAACCCAGTTCCTGAGTCCAGCTCCTTCTTGCTGCTCAGTCCAACCTAGGACTTTTCCCTGTGCTTGCTCTGCAGCATCAGTGGTGACACATTCATCAAGAGACATTTGATTTCATACATTCATATTTCCTTATCATTATTGTTGTTTCATTAAGGCTTTCCAACTCACATGTCTCTTTCACTCATTTCCCTTTCTCTCGTTTCCCTTTCTTCTTTCACTGGGAAAGGAAGAGGTAATTGGGACATGACTTCTCATGTTTAGCTCCCAGTCAAGCTGCGCTGGGGCTAAACTGTGACAGCAGGGAAGCCTTATGCTTTCCCAGAACATAATTGTGCTCATCGAAAATAGCAGTCACTGTAAAACACTGGCTACTGAGAGTGCTCCTATGAAACAGGCATTTTTTTCCAGCTCTGCCATGGCTTGTCAAGATACTTATCTGGGCTTGATTTTGTAGGGTGGAGAACACATTCAAACAAATGCAAAATTCAAACAAATACAAAATTCAAACAAATACAGAAAAAAAAGAGGAGGAAAAGAAGGGGAGGGGAAAAAAAATCTCATTCCCCAGTCCCAAAACAGAAATATGGAAGAACTGTGCTAATGATTTCTTAAGCAGTTGAGGGGGCTGTGGAGCAGATACCCCAGAGACTGTGTCATTACACCATAAAATGACATTGTTACAGAGATCAAAGGACTGACACCAGAGCTGCTTTGAGTGATGGTATTAGCCCTGCATGGGTGCCATGGCCCTCCTCTGGGTTTTGTGCTGCAGGGAACATAAAGAGGAATTTGGAAAAAAATGCATTTTGCATGCTTTATCATCCTTACCTGTTAAAGCACAGCTTATGTGTGTTTGTTGCACTATGCCATGCAAACATTTATTGACTCCATCAGTTGATTATCCACACAGTTAGATATTTGCTTGAGCACTTCAGGAGGTGAAGTGATCTTCACTCCTCCTCTGAGCTATTTGAGGACCCCTTGTCCCCTTGAAATAGGACAAGGGTTTGTTCAGTCCCGCTGAAGAAAGGTGATAATGTTTCATATTTGTTCTGTGCTATTGATTTTAAGTAATCAAAGCTCCTCTTAGAAGCAGAAAATAAAACAAGGTGAGAAAAGGTTCTCAGAAAACATTGGAGATATCTAGGTGCTGATCAAAATGTGAAATGTGGAAGAGTTTTTCCACTGTTGTCGCAAATCAATTAGCTATGGAATTGCCCATTGATCTTTTCTTGTCCACTCCTAATTAGGAAAGAGTCTAAATCCATTTTGATTTAAAAAAAAAAACCAAACTAGAATCAGAAAGCAAAGGATGGAAGGGGAGGAATGGGAATGACAAATGGCAGTTGCGTTATTGAAACTGCCTCTTTCCCTAAGAATATTTATGGCTTGTTAGAAACTTCCATTTTTTGGTGGAAGGAAGAGTAGGAAAATAATTTTCTGCCTGGCTCCCATTGTTGCTTCTGCAAAGAGAGACTGCAGAGAGGGAGCTGGTCAATGTGCCTTATGTATGTCAGTCAAAAAGTACATTGCATTGCTCTGCCTCCTGCAGAAACTTCCTTGTTGTGCTCTTGGACATAGATCTGATAGGGGAAGTCCAGAGGAGGCCATGCAGATGATCATAGAGTTGGAATGCCTCCCATACGAGGACAGGCTGAGAGAGTTGGGCTTGTTCAGCCTAGAAGAGAAGGCTTCAGGGAGACTTTACAGAAGCCTTCCAGTACTGAAAGGGGCTACAGGAATGCTGGGGAGGGGCTCTTTATCAGGGACTGCAGTAATAGGGTGTGGAGGAATGGTTTTAAGCTGAAAGAGGGAAGATTTAGATGGGATATTAGGAAGAAAGTTTTTCTTGTGAGAGTGGTGAAGTGCTGGCCCAGATTGCACAGAGAAGTCATGGATGCCCCATCCCTTGATGTGCTCAAGGCCAGGTTGGATGGGGAAAGCATCCCTGCTGATGGCAGGGTGCTTTGGAACTGAACGATCTTTAAGGTCCCTTCCAACTCAAACCATTTTATGATTCTCTTCCTTGTCACTGTTGTTTTCTTCCTTGCCACACTGGTATTTCTATCTAGTTTTTCTTTCCTGTGGCCACCTCCTATTCACTTCCCATATTTCTTTCTATCACCAGTCCC
The DNA here is from genome assembly GCA_033558105.1 of Coccyzus lansbergi. Classification (NCBI taxonomy): domain Eukaryota; kingdom Metazoa; phylum Chordata; class Aves; order Cuculiformes; family Coccyzidae; genus Coccyzus; species Coccyzus lansbergi. Next base: position 407,500 of record JAUMJK010000767.1, on the reverse strand, counting down.
AGCAGTGGTGATGAAGAGCAGAAGCCAAACTGGATGCAGTTTGTTGTGTCTCAGGGTGGCCTTTCACAGTGGCTGCAGGGCCTATCTGCTTGGTTATGTAGGTCCTCCACCAACCGCACTACAACCAGGACTCTGCAGCCTGATGCATGGACATAATGCCCTTCATCATTTGTTGTACTTAAAACGTATTCTAATTCAAATGACAGCTTCCCATATCCAGCTTGCTTTAAGCAACAGCAAGGGAATGCTTTGTTCAAGTAAAGAGCAAAAAGAGGCTACTTTTCAGTCTTTCTGCAAAATGTCAATGAATAGACTGCCTCAGAAAATATATTCTGGGCTCCACAAGAGCTTTAATTCTGAGGTGGAGACACACATAAGAATGAGACCGATTCCCTGCTTCCAATGCAAATTCCTTTGTAACTGAGCTGCTTTTAGCAGATCTGGGGTAGTGCACTGTGTGTTTTTTATGGACCAGTAATAGATGCCCAGAGTGATTGGAGGCAATCAGCCTTCAGCCTAGAATTTTACAAAGTCCCAGATGTATAAAATGTGAAGCCACTGAGGTCTGCCCTTCTCAGACTTCTAATACTCCATGCTCCAGAAAAGCAAACCAGCTGCTAACTAATGGGGAATAGGCAAAAGATCTGTAGCCACGGTGTTGTGTATGGCCTGGGTCACTGCCAGCTGAATCAGAAGGGTTGTTGTGATTGCTCTGGTCTATAATGTCCAGCTGGGGTTAATTATACCAATTACCTGAAAGAAGGTTGTGGTGAGGTGGTTGCTGGTCTCTTCTCCCAAGCAACATGAGATAGGATGACAGGAAATGGCCTCAAGCTGTGCCAGGGGAGGTTTAGATTTGATATTAGGACAAGTTTCTTCCATGAAAGAGTGGGGAAGCATTGGAATAGGTTGTCTAGGGAAATGGTGGAGTCTCCATCCCTGGAGGCATTCAAAAAACATGTTGCCATGGCACTTGGGGAGGTAGGCACAATGGTGTTGGGCTGATGGTTGGGCTTGATGATCATAGAGGTCTTTTCCAACCTTAATGGTTCTATAAATTGTGTGCTAGTGAATGTTATGAACAGAGTAGAGCATGGTAGATGTGGCAATGGTCTGGCAGTTCCTTACATTGTCAAGGAGGTTTTGTGTGTTTGAGATGTGTCAGTTTTGCTAGAGCAGGGCATGACCTGTCACAGAGGTGAGGCTTGTGGCTAATTTGGGACTCCTATGTGAATCCATTTTCCAATCTATCCTTCTGGGTTGGGCACTACTACTGAGCCTGCAGCAGAGGTGAGCCTTGTTGTGCAAGAGTATACTTGTTTTCATTGTGATGCTCACGGGTTTTGCAGCCCAGCCATGGAAAATGGTACTGAATTCAAAGATACTTTTTGACTAAAAGCAGTATTTGTGATCTGACATTACTTATTGTTAATCAGGACATATCTTGCTGCTGTCTTTTTTCTGGTACACAGGAATGGGCCAAACATGGTGTCTTCTCTGTGTGTTTAGCAGCCACAAGTGCACACAAATTTGCATGTATGTGGGGAACTACATGATTGTGTTCAAAGTTGACCTCCGACAGTGCAAGTAAGCACTGTGTACAGCACCTAGGACAAGCGGGATCCTGGGCTCAATGTTTTGCTTCTTCTCAAAAGACTCTCATGTGTTTCCTTCTCTAGCAGGCAATGAGCCTTTTGACTTTGGACCCATTTAGCAAATGGGAGAAATTATGATTCTGATATAAAAAAGATTCAACTGATGGAGGAAGGAGAATGGGGAAGCATTTAGTGTTCCCCAAGTGAGAAATCACTTGGAAAAGAGGGAGTAAACTGTGCTTAAAAATAGATGCTGAAGTGTTTAAAGCCAGAGAAGAAACTCAAATCAAGGCATTCTCCATTTTACAACTGCAATGAAAACAAATTTCTAATTCTTTGATAAAGAGAAGTTTATTAACTGTAGCCTACACTTACCAAGGGCTCTTTGTTGTGCTACAGCAGCGTGAGATGGATGACGTTGCAACCTCATCCTGAAATGATGTTGCACAGTGTTGTTAGATGCCGCACTAAGATATTTCTTTCCTGGCAGTGCTCTGCTTCATCCAGGAAAGGCCTTATGTCTCTCTTGCTTTATGCTTTCTTTTGTATTCCTAGCTGAAATCGTGTTTCAGGTGAGACTGCAGGGATATCAGAACGTGCAGAGGTTCCTAGTGCAAGTCATTTCTAGGAACTGCAAGAGATGGCAAAGGAATTGCAGAATCACAGTTGGGCTGGAAGGGACCTTAAAGTTCATCCCATTCCAACCCTCCTGCGGTGGGCAGGAACATCTTCCACTGCATCAGGTTACTCGAAGCCTCATCCAACCTTGAACACCTCCAGGGATGGGGCAGCCACAACTTATCTGGGCAACTTGCACCAGTGCCTCATCATCCTCACAGGAAAACATTTGTTCTTAACATCTCATCTCAATCTCCCCTCTCTCACTTTAAAACCATTATCCCTCATGCTGTCCCTGCACTTCGTGATAAAGAGCCCCTCCACAGCTTTCCTGTGGCCCCTTTCAGTACTGGAAGGCTGCTATGAGCTCTCCCTCAAGCATTCTCTTCTCCCTTCCACAGCTTTCCTGGGGAACATGTGCTATGAATATCCTTCGTGGCCCAGTGCTAGGTTTCCTTGTCATGTTTAGAGGTGTAGGGATTTTCTAGCTGCTGATTGAGAGGTATTAAGATTATTAAGGGTCCACTTAATTAAGAAGGCTCTCAAATCTGATCTTAGGCACTGTAGGGTGATGACACCTGGGAGATTTCCTTTTTCAATTCTTTTTTGTTACTATTTTTCTTTTTCTTTTTTTTTTGTTTTGTTTGTTTGTCTCTTGGTAGAAGCATTTGCTCTACATAGAAAAGCTGTGCTATATACTGTAGTCAGTAAAATAAAAATTTTTTTGAAGACTGTTAGTTACTCCATTGCTCCCTGTGTGGCAAAGGAGATTTTCTTGTTTGGAAAAGAAGTCTGGTTGGAAGGCAGCAAAGAAATGCCAGCTGCAAGTGTTGAATTTTTCACCTGGGACATGACAACCCTGGATATCCATACAAACTGGGGAGTGAGAGGTTAGAGAGCAGCCCTGTGGAAAGGAATGGATGGGGGGTTCTGGTCAACGGCAAATTGAACATGAGCCAGCAGTGGCAGCCAAGACAGGAACCGTGTCCTGGGGGACATCCAGCAGTATCACCAGCTGGTTGAGGGAAGGGATTGCCTGCTCTAATCTGCACTGGTGCAGCCCTGCCTCCAGTACTAGGTGCAGTTTGGGCATCACAGGATGAAAAGGATCTAAAGCTACTGGAGAATGTCCAGAGGAGGCCACAAAGTTGGTGAAGATTTTGGAGGGGAAGCTGTATGAGGGATGGCTAAAGTCACTTGTCTGTTCAGCCTGGAGAACAGGAGACTGAGGGGAGGCCACGTAGCTGTCACAAGGGGAGGAGGAGAAGCAGATGCTGATCTCTTCTCTCTGGTGACCAATGATAGGACCTGAGGTAATGGCAGGAAGATGTGCCAGGAGAAAGTTAGGTTGGATATTAGGAAAAGGTCCTTCACCCAGAAAGTGGTGGAACGCTGGAACAGGCTCCTGAGGAAAACAGTTGTGGCACCAAGCCTGACAATATTCCAGAAGCATTTGGACGATGTCCTCAGGCACATGGTGTGAATGTTGAGGTTGTCCTGTGCAGGGACAGGAGTTAGACGAAATATCCTTGTGGGTCCCTTCCAACTCAGGGCATTCTATAATACTATGATTCAGTTGAAAAGCAGAGAAGGAACAAGATGAAACCTGTACTGGTCTCTTTAAGACATAAAAATAAATGAAAGCATAAATCTGAGCCCATTATGGATCTACAATAAATGTGGTCATAAATCAGAGGCAGCTGATAATGTAAGAGCATTGCATGTTTGCAGTACAACCACCACATGATATTAAAAGATAAGTGTCCATTTACAGAGCAATAATAAAGCAGTTCTGGATTGAAGATCACCTTGTAAAGCTTCTAGGTGAAAGGAAAAGGTCCTTGTGTTGGATCCGAAGGAAGTTTCTGAGACACTGGAATTTGTGAAAGAAGGTGAACTGCCTTTGCTTGTCAACTGGCTTGAGGAATGGGGAATCTGAGCTGATCTGCCCAACTTGCAGCCCCAAACCTGTCTTCAAGATGAAGGATCCTATAAAGCAAGAAGGGCAATGTATTGCTTGCAATGCTGCCAGATTGAGACTGTGCCTAAAAAGTACTGTGAAACCCTCGTAAAGCATGTAGTAAATATAAACATCAGTTGTGATTGCGATGACATGAAAGCAGTAACTAACAGTCAGGATTAACAACCACAAATTCTGTGTTGCTCTATAAACCTTGGACTGGGCAGTGAAGCAATGAGTAGAGTTGCATAATTATAGCCATAAAAGCACTAGTGTTCTCGGCACACTAGGAGTAAAGAAGCCAGATGTATATTACTGAGCTTGGGAAGCTGTTAATTTCTTTAATTCCTGTAAAATTCCATCCTATAAGCTAAATCCTCAGCTGCTATCCTCACGTGGATCCAGTTGACATAGTGGAGGTCTGGAAACTTGCTTCTGAGACAGTGGCTGGTGCCAAAATGAGAGCACAAGTAATGGCATTATTGGTAGATCTTAAGGCTGGGTGGGGTCATTATGAATCTCTATCCTGCCCTTCTATAATAATTCAAACCTTAAAACTTTACCCAGCAATTTTTTCTACCTTGCCCATAGCTCCTGACTGAGTTAGGATCAATCCATTAGGCAGCTGGCTGTAGACTTCAGGTGACAGTGTCCTGAGGGAAGTTGTTGAGTGATTGGTTTGCCTCCTTGTTAGATACATTCAGCTTTCAGTGTTGAACTCTCTTTTGCTTTTTTTTGGAGATGGAAGAACTCATACTTTTCAATAACTTTTATAACCCACATTGAAATAATTTAATACAGGCAAGAGCTTTGGAATACATTTTTCTTTATAATGCATCTTTTCCAGAGCTCTGGTGTTTTGGGGTTTTTTTTCTCTTTTTCAAACAATTCTTTCTTCTTTAGTCTCCATCTGGAAACATAGACACAGGATATGTCACAATCTAAATGTACTCCTTTGTTCTCATCTGGTATTTCCCATGGCTGGACAAGAAACGTTTTGCCTGAAGTTTTTTGAGGCAGGGATTTCTTCTCTTTTTTTTTTAAAAAATTTGAAATTATTTCTTCTGTAGTCAAAAATTTATCTGAAGGCAGACAAATTTTTTTTTCTGAAAACTCTAATTCTGTGAAGACAGAAATATTTTTGATTAGCTCTTTGCTGTCCTCAGTCTCCTTCCTGTTTCTGTCCTGGTTTGCAAGACACTGTTAGAGAACTGAAATGCCTGGGTTACTGTTTTCTTTGTCTTGATCCATTAATTTTTCAGTTTGTCTTTGAGGTGAGGTGAACTGGCACTACCAACCAAAGAAAATAGCTCAATAACAACCTTGACAATGTTAACTAATGACCTTGGGTTCTTCTGGAGCAGATGGAGGCTAGATTGCTGCATGTGATCACAGTGCTGGTTGTTCCTGTCTCATTTCTCTGTGCTTGAGGCCCCCACTTAGTGGCTAACAGCATCTAAAGAGAGATGTTCTGATCAAATGAAAGTCTCATGTTTGTCTTTTCTTCTCCCTTGTCTTCTCTGGTCACTAGGAGTGTTTGGCCTTGTGCTGGGAGTCAATGATAGACACATAGAAGGTGTAGAACTAGAGAGCATCTCTGGTGTCATTGTATCCGCTCCATGTAAAGTTCCATTTATGCTCACCAATCATAGAATCATAGAACAACCAGGTTGGAAGAGACCCATCGGATCATCGAGTCCAACCATTCCTATCAAACACTAAACCATGTCCCTCAGGACCTTGTCCACCCGTGCCTTAAACACCTCCAGGGAAGGTGAATCAACCACCTCCCTGGGCAGCCGATTCCAATGCCCAATGACCCTCTGTGTGAAAAACTTCCTCCTAATCTCTAGCCTAAATCTCCCCTGGCAGAGCTTGAGGCCATTCCCTCTTGTCCTGTTCCCTGTCACTTGGAAGAAGTGCCCAGCTCCCTCCTCTCTATAACCTCCTTTCAGGTAGTTGTAGAGAGTAATGAGGTCTCTTCTCAACCTCCTCTTCTCTAGGCTAAGGCTGATCCAGAACAGCCTGATACTGATATAATCCTTAAAACCATGGGGAGAGGCTGTGTTTAGTTTGTAGCTCTGACCAGACAAATTGTGTTTCTTTCAAATTTCCTCAGTTTCCTCTTGTAAATAATAGGGATAAGTGTCTGCCTTCTCCTTGGTAATGAACAAAGAAATTAGGGAGTAGAAAAGGCTTTAGAAAACATAGACTCTAATGTGTATGCATGAGGAGTTGACAAGCATCCCTTGATCTGATTAGACATGTTTTGAGCAGATGGATGGGCTAACTGACCTCTGGAGGTCCCCTCCAACCTAAATTGTTCTAAAATTCAATGAATATGACTCATTTGAGACTATGTTGCTATTTTAACATGTTATTATGTTTTTATGCCGAGACTGGCAGTTGTATTTGCTGGATTCACTTAAAGAAACTAGCTTGACATTTTTAATAGTTCCAGCTTGCTTTTTCAAGTGCCTTAGCAAACTGTGATAAAGATCAATTGAAAATTTGACCAGGTAAATTACACAGTGGAGCCCTGATAAAATGACCATGGTGCTCAGTGCTGTGTGACCTGAACAAATGCTCTCCCAAACACTGATACAGTGGGAACTTTTAAGGCTTTGAGCAACCTGATCCAGTGGGAGGTGTCCCTGCCATGGCAGGTGGATTAGAACTGCCTGATCTTTAAGGTCCCTTCCAACCCAAACCATTCTATGATTCTGTGATCAGCTAGCTATCTTAGCACTCATGGGTGCATTCCATCAGGGCCTATGGTCTTTTGTAGTTCCATTTTGTTTAAGTATTCCCTGACTGGATCCAGTTTCACCAAGGATACATCTTCCTTTCACCAGACATTCCTCTCTGTCTCCAGGGTCTGGTGTTTCTGAAGCCAAATTTACTAGTAAAGACTGAAGTGAAGAAGGCATTTAATACTTCACCCTTTTCCCTCTCCTGAGTCACAGGGTTCCCCAACCCATTCAGCTGCAGTCCTGCATTTCCTCTAATCTTCCTTTTGCTTATGTAGGTACTGACAGAAGTCCTTCTTGTTGCCTTTGACAAACCTTGCCAGTTTCAATTCCAGGTGGTATTTGATTTTCCTAAACATCTTTTCATGGTCAAACAGTGTCTCTATATACCTTCCAGTCCCTCCTTCCAGTTTCCTTTTTATGTTTGATGTTTGCAAGGTGTTCCTTGATTATCCATGCAGATCTCCTGGCATTTGTGCCTGACTTGTCAGGATGAGCAGCTCTTGAGCTTCAAGAAATGAAATCAGCTTAAACACTTTCCATACTTGGAGGTTTACATTTCTAATATTTTCTCTTTTTTTCTTTTGAGTCCTTCAAGTCAAACTTCTGAGTTGCTTGTTTTCTGTGGTAGTTAGGTGCTTATCTAGAATAACAGAAATTTTTGTCTTGCACTTAGAGGACTCTAAAACATGGACTTGAAAATAACCCAGCAAATAACAGGTTGCCCAGAGAAGTTGTGAGTGCCCCATCCCTGGAGATGTTCAAGATCAGGCTGGATGATACTATGATAAACCTGATCCAATAGAAGGTGTTCTGGCCCATGGCAGGAGGACTGGAACTGGATGAGTTTTAAGCTCCCTGACAATCCAAAACATTCCATGATTCTATGAAATACAGATTTGATCATGAGATGGCAGTTCTGTTTGTGGAGAGTGATATAGACCATTAAAATATGCACTTTGACTCAATTTTATTTTGATGGTCAAATTCAAGCTTATCTGAACTTGCCTTGAACTTTAAGAGGGTTATACCAGTTTTGATCAACTCTGAATATAATATTCAATTCCTATACCCTAATGCAGCAAGTTAGTTGTGAATGGAGTACAGCACGAGGGGCTAGCATCCTCCATGTCACGATTTCCTGATTTGAACTTTTTTATGCTTTTCTTGAGAGATTATTCAGAAGAAAGCACCTCAATAAGTTAAGTGTGGATGAAACAATCTTTTCTCTGGCAGGCCTGATCTCTTCCTATTTTTTTTTTTAATGTCTAAGATCTACTACAAGTTAGTTTCTCCAGGGAATATTATCCTTGGCTTCACTCAGAAAACTTACTTGTTGAAAGAAAGAAACTGTGTAAATAACCCTCCAGCTCAGATACCCTGGCCAAGTGCATGATAACATTTTTCTCTTAAAATTTAATTTGTTCTAGTGATTTAAAGTGCACCATTCACACTCAGCTCAGAACCCCCTGTACTTCCTTTCATCACTGTCTTTGTCATGATCAAATGAGCCCTTATGGTGTACAGTGAGACTTCTCCTCATTATTAATAACAATTCATACCTATAGAGATCCCATTTGTTTCTGATAGGGGAAATCTATCTGCGATAGCTCAGGAGCAGTTGTAGCCCTTTGTGATTATAGGTGAGCATCACTCAGTTTTATCCGTGCTGCAGTTTTGCACAGACCCTGCCACCTCAGCCAGCTAAGAATAACACAAAAGGCAGAAATATATCTTTCAGCTTGGCTGAATTTGGAGCTTTCAGAAAGCGTTACTAGGCCATTGCAGAGAAAAAGTCTGCGCTGCAGTTGCTTTGAGTTGTACCTGATGTTCAGACACTTAATTAGCGCTCTGCTTGCTTTAGCTTCTGTGAGCATCCTATAAATCATTTTCAAATGCGAAATTTAGGCTGACCCTTAGGCCAATGGACTGAAAAACATTGGAGGAAGATTTGCAGGGTCTTTTCACAAGTAATCATGCTCAATGTCAATAACTGCAGTGGGTTTGATGTGTGCATTTATTTGTGTTTCATAAATGTGATCTACTTGCAAGAGAAATGTACATTAAAAGGCTGTTGGAATTCAAAGGTGTTCAGACATTCATGCATGACAGATTTATCATGCTCGTGGCAGGGGGGTTGGAACTGGATGATCTTTAAGGTCCCTACTGACCAAATCTGTTCTATGATTCTATGAATTCGTAGGTAGAGATGGGTGAATTAAGTAAACAAAGGTAATTTCCCTCTTGTTTTTCCTCTATGAAAATGTAATATATTTATTTCCAATGTGACTCTGCAGAATTTTTCTATCGAGAATACTATTGGATGGATTTAAAACTGAGCAAGAAATGAGTGAAGGTAGAAGAGACTTGGGTTACAGTGTTAGTTATGTTCAAATATTCCACTGTAAACATTGTGATGAATTTTTAATCGGAATTTTGAAAGTAAGGGATGACATCTAGTTTGAGCATCGGGAGCAGTACATTTTAGGTTTCTGAGGGAAGATCTGTGCTGTGTGCTTTAGAACTGCAAGGGCTGGCTGTAGGGCAGCTATTTTTTCTCATGAGAAGTATGAAAAAATTGAAGATTTAATCCAAGCAATGCTTCAGGTTAAAACAACACAGGCATAGCTTGCCACATCACAGTGTACAGCTGACTTTTCTGTTGACACAAATGCCGGGAAAACATCCTGGCCAACTCCACAGACAGCTTTTCCACACTGTGTGACTTAGGAATTAGTTTCCAGCATCTCCCACCCAAAGACTAGCTGGTAGACATCTCTGTTACCATCCCAGTCCTGACGACTGTACCTCAAATCCTGTGTTCAATTTTGGGCACATTGCTACAAGAAAGGCATAGAGGCAACTAGAGCTTGTCCAAAGGACAATGGGGCTGGGGAAGGGCCTAGAGCACAGGAATTATGAGGAGTGTCTGAAGGATCTGGGGCTGTTGTGTCTGGAGAAGAGGAGGCTGAGGGGAGATCTTATCACTGCCTACAGGTATCTGAAAAGTTGTAGTGAGTTGAGTGCTGGTCTCTTCTCCTAAGTAACAAGTGGTAGGGTAAGAGAGAACGTCTTCAAGTTGCATGAGGGGAGATTTAGATTGGATATCAGGGAAAAAATTTCTCACTGAAAGGGTTCTCGGGCACTGACGCAGGCTGGCCAAGGAAGTGATTGAGTCACCATCCCCAGAGGTTCAGTAGTAGAAAAGTGCAGTTGGATTCAGTGATCTGAAAGGTGTTTCAAACCAAATGATTCCATGATTCTATAAAATTGTCTCCTGAATATACCAGCCTTTGGGTGCTGGGGCAAACCTCACTCCCCTTTGCTGGGTGAAAGAAGAACCAGTTGCATCCCAGCCTGTGAGATAAGTGGACAGGGATAAGAAACTGTTAGCTTTCTAATGTTAATTAATAAATCCTCTTTCTTGATCTCCCACATAACCCAGAGAGAGGTTTTCTACACATGCCCCAATGTGATGAGTTCATTCTTCACCAACAATGAAGGCCTGATTATAATGAAGATATGATACGTGATACTGTGGGGCAGGAGCATGTTTGTTTCCACACATCCCAGTGCAATTTAGCCTTCCCTGAGACAGTAGCTATTGTTGGTGTCTGCTGGAAAACATGGCCTGCATAAGTAATGCTGACTGCAGTGTGGTGCTGGAGGGGGAAATGAGAAAAAGTTATGGATGAGAGACAGCTTGCTACCAAACAGGCAGCTGGCAAAGAAGGGCCAAACCAGAAAGCTTCCTGAAGAGCCTTGGCCCTGGTTGTGCTGCAAAAAGAGCTGCTATAAAGTAGGCATAGTCTTCTTGGTAGTGAAGTTCCTCAGCTCTCTCACCTTTTCTATTGCCCAGCTCTATGACAAGGAGCTTAACTTTCAAATACCTGAGAAGAATCTGCTTGACTGCATAGTGCCCCTTTTTCCTTTCACTTGCACTGGCTTTATTTCAGCCTCCTTTGGGCCACTCCAAGTGATATTCATTGTTGGGGCCAGTCTGCAGCAGTGATTACTTGCGCTGCTGGAGGGGTCATTCAGCTTTGTTTGCTGTGAACGTGTTAGAATCATAGAATGGTTTGGGTTGGAAGGAATCTTAAAGTCCATTCAGTTTCACCATCCCCTGCCATGGGCAGGGACACCTTCCACTGGATCAGGTTGCTCAAAGCCTCATTCAACCTGGTCTTGAACATCTCCAGGGCTAGAGCATCCCTGACTTCTCTGAGCAACCTGTGCCAGTGCCTCACAACCCTCACAGGAAAACAGTTCTTCCTAATACGTATCTCCCTTCTTTCAGCTTAAAACCATTCCTCTTCATCCTATCCCTGCATTCCCCAGCTTTTCTGTATACCACTTTAAGTACTGGAAGGATCTGTTGTTGCATCTGGTGTACCCCAAAGGAGAAGAACTGTAATGTTATTGCCATGCTGACCTGCAGATTCTTGTGGGAGCAGCTGGACCAGCAGGACTCACAGAGCCTCACGCATTGGTGTGATGAGCTCTAGCCATGCATGGATGATGCTCTGAAAAATCATTCTGCCCTTTTAAAGGCACCGATAACCAGCTTCCCTACCCATACAGTGTCCCAATTCTGTAGAGGAGCACAGAGGGCCTAATTTTCCCCATGACATCTTCTCTGGCAGGGAAAGGGTCCAGGTGCCGTGTATTGCATCCATGAGGTCTACTCAGTGTTACAGAAGATCCACCTTAGACATAGGTACCCTAAAGGTTTGTTCTCTGCCAGGGCTGGGAAAGGAGAGCTGGCTGCTCCCCAGTATGTCCATCCTTCCATATGTAGGAAGATCATAGAATCACCAGGTTGGAAGAGACCCACTGGGTCATCGAGTCCAACCATTCCCACCAATCTCTAAACCATGCCCCTCAGCACCTCATCCACCCTCACCTTAAACACTTCCAGGGAAGGTGAATCAACCACCTCCCTGGGCAGCCTATTCCAATGCCCAATGACTCTTTCCGTGAAAAACTTCCTCCTAATGTCTAGCCTAAATCTCCCCTGGCGGAGCTTGAGGCCATTCCCTCTTGTCCTGTCCCCTGTCACTTGGGAGAAGAGCCCAGCTCCCTCCTCTCTACAGCCTCCTTTCAGGTACTTGTAGAGAGTAATGAGGTCTCCTCTCAGCCTCCTCTTCTCCAGGCTAAACAACCCCAGCTCTCTCAGACGTTCCTCATAGGGCCTGTTCTCCAGCCCCTTCACCAGCTTTGTTGCTCTTCTCTGGTCAAGAATGTATGTCTCCTCACAGCAGAGTTTTTGCCTAGCAGAAACATCGCAAACAACCAAAGCAGACAGGTTCTGTGTTGGAAGATTACACAAGCACACAGCATCCCACCCACCCTGCAACCTGTTCTGTAACCTGCAGCAAGAGGGTCCTTTTTTTCCACTCTCTTCGTGGTCTTGGGACAGGGAAAAGACTGCCTGAATGGCACATCAATATGAGGCGTGTGTTGGATAAATGAAACTGAAAAGCTGGATGACAGGATGGAGTGGCTTAAGGGTCACTTAACAATTTGCAGAGTCTAAGCTTGTGATGCTGTTTTGTATCCTCCAGAAAGCTTCCTGCCTGCATTTTTATCAAGGAGTTGCAGCTCTCTTGGTGAAGGGCTGCAAGTTTCTGTTTTCCTTCTCTCTCCTTACTGTATTTCTTCTTCTATTTTAGTTGCTTTTGTTGTTATTTTTTTCCGTAAAAAAGGAACAAAACCAAAGAAGCAACAAAATCTTCAAAGCAATTCAGTCTGGCAGTCTCAAGATAGCACAGCTAAACTCACCTTGGCAGGCTACACTCGGTTAAAAGACACATTTAGCAGCTTCTTGCAGCTTTCCTTAAGGAAATTGTGCCCTTTTTGGTTTGTTAAGCACCTAAAATGCTTGAGTGAGATTACAATGCTATCTTTTAATGATCCCGATAGAGGCTTATGCTCTTTTTTCAAGGCATGTACTACCCATTCTGTAATTGGTAGAAGACAATTGACGTGCAAGTGCCTCATTTGGGAAAAATTGCAAATTGGAAGGATTACTCTTTGCAAATTAGAAAGAGGTAGCACAGCCCATTATTTGCAGACCTGATTGTGTGACATAGTGCACTACTGAGGCTTGAATATCACCGAGACACTCCAAGTAATGTCTGCAGGTCTTCCCTAACTGCAGCAAGGAGCTATATGGTGTGAGAGAGACTGGATCTGGTCTGCAGACTCCATATGGTCCCAGGGCTGTGTCAGCTCAGAGGAATTGGGCTGTGGGTGGTCATGGCCTTTGCTCATGGTTTTGGTTGTCCACCAGGAAGAAAGAGTCCTTGAAGCTGAAGGGCAAGACTCAGAAGAAATGAGGGTACATAGGGTGAGATCACGCTGTCTGAATCTGTCTGCTAATGCACTCCCCTCACTGTCCCTTACCCCCTAGATAGTTTAGGGGGCATTTTAACTCACTGTCTTTGACTTTCCTGTGCTTTCTTGATCTCCAGATGCCAGCAGGCTCTACAGTATCTCAGGACTGGTCTTGTCACAACATGAGAAGTCACGTGTGGTCTACTGGTAGATAAGGATTGTGTCTCTTTGCCATATCCCCTTGCTGGAAGGTCACATTCAGTCCTGCAGCTGTTGCAACCCCCATTTTGGGGTATAAAAGTCCCCGAGTCCCTGCTCTATGTGTTTCTTCTTGCCAGACACATCATTTCATGTATTCATGCCAACTTCATGCGAGGGGTCTCCACTCCCTCAGTGGACCCAGATGTCTCTGTATGGCAGTCTCATCCCCATCACTCTCTGTGGAGCTGCTGGGATCTTGTCACTTGCAGATTTTATCTACATCAACTCCCAGAGCACACATGAAGGCAGCAAACCATTCTGGGTATAGTCCTGCTCCTTGTGCCACCTCAGTAGAGCTGTTCTGGTTTAATGCTGTTTTCCCCTGACTGGTTGTTGCTTCATATCTGTCAGATAGGCATTTCTTAACTTGTTTTGTTCATGCTTTATTGATGCTATATAATACCATTTTTTTAAAACCAGATGTCATTTGATACTTAGTCTAAACCTCTTCAAAGATCTAAGCCTATTACATCTGGACAGTTCCCTTTATCAACCAGATTTGAAATATCATCAGCAAAGAAAATCAGGTTTGTTCAACAATCCTTATTTGCCGTAAAACCAGATTGATTTACCTAGTTGTATTCCCTTCTTTTATTCTTCAGAGAATGGATCCTGGGTGGAGATTTCTACCACATTGTTCTGTATTGATATTATATACCCCTTTCACTCTGCTTGTGGTTTTGTAGCATTGTCAAGATGTTACTACCCTCTGAGGCTTATGGGTAGGCTGTGCTACTCTGGGAAGGCAGAAGAAGTAATTTCTCAGCAACCAAACTCCCAGGTGTGTCTCAGAGCTGGGGAACAAGGAAACAATGGGAGGCAGTTTGAAGGACAAAGGAGCTAAGGGAAAGTGACATACCTTGAAGGACAGCATCTTCCAGGTCCAAGAATCCTGATATTAAGGACCTACAGGACACCTCCCAGCAAGGCACCAGGAGGTCTTCTTCTGCATCCACTGATGCTTTCTATATTCCTGGGCAGTAAGCCCACTCATGAGTCCCAGAGATGGTTTCTCCTCGGCTCTTGGGGCTGATGACTTTCTTGTGACAGCCCTGGGAGAAATTGGGGCAGGATATCATTCAGTGTACTTAGATCTAACAGTCTTCCTCTGTGAGCTGGAGGCAAGATTTTGTCAGGTAACCTACAAACTGACACTCAGACAGATGCATCAGGCTTAGCTAGGCAACAGAATCATGATCTGACCTGTTTCAAGCTCACCAAAAATGGAAAGCAACCAAAATGAAACCAGTTGTTTTATGGAAAGTGTAAATTCAGAGATGTGTTTTTATATAACTGAGCATCCAGCGGCACTGGGCTGGGGATGATGGGTGGTTACTGCAGTATAAGTAAACAACTCGTGTGACTACCCTTCAGTTTATAGCTGTCCTGAGTCTCCTAGAGTGGGTGAACCAGAAAAATACAGATGAAGATGCTCACTTTGATAGGAACCAAGGTGTTGAATACAGCTTCTTGCCATCTTTACCTTTGCTACCTGCTCAAAATAAAGCCAAGCCCAACACATTAGCAGTGACAGTAGGAAGCCAGCCTTAAAGAGACTTTGTTCAAGCTGTCAATAAAGATTTCCTTTTGTAATGCTTTACAGGTAATCTGCTCCCTCACGGCCTGCTGGTTGATAAGACAGCACAGGGAAGATCACAGCATGTTCAGAAGTAATACCCTGATCGATGCATGCTACCCACCTGTCTGATGCGAGATAAGCAGTACAGGGAGGCTTGGTGAGTACACGTACTCCTCTGTTACTACTCAGGCTTCTTTAAGTTCACCTCTGACCATGTCTTTTTTTTCCCAGCTTTCCCTGGAAATCTGTTGTTAACCTGACCTATTCCAATGTGCTCTTTTGTCCTCTTGTGATGTTCTTCTTTTGACTGGCAGCGTTTAAAAAGGTGAAGAAGCGTGATGTGTTTGAATGCAGCAGCTCAGACAGTAATGCTAAGCATTGCTGCTTCAATAGAGCAGCTTCCCAACCTCCTTATTGTTGCTGCCTGCAGTCTTCTGTGACCAGAGGAAGTGGCCTCAAGTTGTGCCAGGAGAGGTTTAGATTGGGTATTAGGAAAAATTTCTTTACTGAAAGAGTGGTAAAGCGTTGGCACAGGCTGCCCAGTGAAGTAGTAGAGTCTGCATCCCTGGAAGTGTTCAAAAAAATGTGTTGACTTGACATTTTGGGACATGATTTAGTAGGCATGTTAGTGTTGCATTAATGGATGGACTGGATGATCTTAGAGGTCTTTTCTGACCTTATCATTTTATAGCCAGATATAATGGCTACTTGGCAAGTAGGTATGTTCATCTTTCAAGAACTTTATACTCTGTGGGGTTTTGGTTTTTTTTTGCCAAAAGATGGTCAGTTTTGCCTGAAACGTCCTTGTGTGTTACAACCCTTTCTCCTTGCCAATGGGCTGCCAAAATTTCCAGATAGGCAGCTTAGGGAAAGAGAAATTCTAGCCATAGAGGAGACATTAGAGGGCAAGCATCTTGCAGCAGTGTTGTGCAGAAGACTGGAGCTGGTGTTCAAGTTGGATTTAATTGCTTTTGCTATTCGGATTCCCCTGTAGCTTGATCAGATGGGCTGGGTCAGATCTGAATGATGAGGTCCATTCTAACCACTTATAAGAGGTCCAGCCCACTTACAGAGATGGAAACACATTAGATGGAGAGGATCTGTCTCATACAGGTGACCTCAGTCAGGGATGAGAGGAGTTTGTGCTCAATAGCTTCCTCTTCTCACAGGTGAGGAGTAATGGGTGGCTTATCCTGTGAATCAGTCAGAGGCAGACTGATATGGTGTGATGGAGATCCTTGCAGAGTTCTCCTCAGTTTGATCTATTCAGCAAAGAGAAGTTGTCACAAGAAGCTTAATTTGGGTTTGAAATGACATTTAAGATCATCCAGTTCCAAACCCCATGCTTGGAGGTTGCTGTCCTTGCTTGGGAATATCGTCCTCTCCCCACCCCCATCTGCCACAACTCTTTACAGTGCTACAGATGCACAGTAGTCAATGTCTTCTTTCTGAAGTGTTATGCCTGCTTTAGTGACTCTGACACAGGGTCTACTCCTTGCCGTGTTCACGTATGGCAGCTGTTACCACCCAGATGAAAGCCTGGCAGGACTCCAGCTAGACTACATTATCGGAGACATTCTCACCTCCTCACCTAGTGTTTGAGCCAGCTGTGTTTGGCCCTTGTCTTCTCACAGTATTTATTAGCCAAACATCCTTTCTTTTCTATGCAGATGGAACTTATCACACAGGTCTCATCAGAGATGGAAATTTGATATAACTTTCCTGTGAGCGAGCTTTAGCAGATTTTCAGTCTCTCTTGGCACCACAAAGGCATGGTCCAGACAAAACCACTGCAGTTCTGCTTGCTTTCTTGACAGCAATACTGAGAAACTAAGTAGCAGAGCAGCTCCTCAACTGACTTTGCACAACTAGACCTTTATAACATTTGGTCAGAGAAGGGAAGGGGAATATGAATATGCTCACCATCTGCTTTATTGATTTATTGATAGTGGAATAACTTTGCCTGGAATTTGTCACAGCATGTTTGTGTTGCATGTGAGTAGTAAGGCAGAAGAGGACAAACTTGGGGTGTTATTTTACAGCAGCACCTGAGTGACTTTAGAGTCTCTGTTTTCCAGGCTCCTGAGACTTACAAGTCTTACAAGGAATGACTGAGGGAACTGGGATTGTTTAGCCTGTAGAAGAGGAGGCTGAGAGGAGACCACATCACTCTCGACAGCTCCATGAAAGGAGGTTGTAGTGAGGTGAGTGCTGGTCTCTTCTCCCAAGGTAAAAGTGATAAGATGGGAGGAAATGTCTTCAAGTTGTCCCAGGAGAGGTTTAGACTGGATATTAGGAAAATTTCTTTACTGAAAAAATGGTGAAGCATTGGAAGAGGCTGCCCAGGGCAGTGGGAGTCTGAACACTTTGCAAGTGTTCAGAAAGCATGTAGAACTGGTATTTGGGGACATGGTTTAGTACCCATGGTTGTGTTGGGCTGATAGTTGGACTTGATGATCTTAGAGGTCTTTTCCAACCTTAATGATTCTATGCAGACTGGAGCCTCAGGGTGTCTATGTATCAAAGGAGACTACTACACACTCCTGGAAATGCCTGTAAGAAGGTTTGCAGGTCAGCTGGGGACCTCATCCAGGTAGCTTCTTGAAGGACTTCTTATGACTCTAATGCACAAAGGAAGTATTAAAAATACTGCTGGGAAGGGAGATGCACCTGTAAGTCCCCACAGCAATCAGAGACCTGGTTGCTCTTCACTGCAGGAAATGAGACAAAGGTGTCATTGGGTATTACTTGAATCAGCCTCCTGCAGGGAATGAGGCTGCACTTTCAAACTTGGTACTTCTGAAGTATGTATTGTTACTGATGCCTCTAAGCCCTCTTTACAATGCTGGAGTACTGAATGCTTGGATCCACCACTATTTTGATTTTCCTGTCTATTTAGAGGAAGATATGGTCTCTACCAAACACATGCACAGCACCAAGCACACAGAATTTGTGGTGGGTGCTTCTGTCCACACTCCCTGCTACCATATCTGAGTTAGCAGAGGGATTTACAGACTTTCATGCAGTTTGAAACAGCAAAATCATGTATGAATTTGAGTATCTAAACTTTGAAAGTTTGTCTAATACCAAGACTAGGATTACTTGGCTGCTTCAGGGCTGAGGATGCTTGATGGAAGTCTGGGAAATAAAAACAGAGAAGAAATAGGTAAGGATGCAAAAATTTCTCTTTTTGTTAATTTAAAGGATCACAAAGAACAGCTTTGACAGTCTCTTTGCCATACTCTGCTTATGTTGCTTAGCATGTGTTTTTTGTTAAGCTTCACTTCAAGTTCTATTCTCAATAACTTAATTTCATAGAATTGTAGAATCACAGAATGGGTTGAGTTGGAAGAGACCTTAAAGATCATCCAGTTCCAACCCCCCTGCCATGGACAGGGGCACCATCCACTACTTCAGGGTGATCAAACCCTCATCCAGCCTGGCCTCAAACACCTCCAGGGATGGGGCAGCCATGACTTCTCTGGGCAACCTGGGCCAGTGCCTCCTCACCCTCACATGAAAACATTTCTTCCTAAGATCTCATTGCAAATCTCCCTTCTTTCACATTAGAACCATTCCCCTCCCCAGCTTTCCTTGTATCCCCTTTCAGTACTGGAAGGCTGCTCTAAGGTCTCCCCAGAGCCTTCTCTTGTCCAGGTTGAACAACTCTAACTCTCTCAGTCTGTCCTTAGATGGGAGATCAGATCATCTTTGCGGCCTCCTCTGGACTCCCTGTAACAGATCCATGAGGGTTGTTTTTTTTTGTTTTTTTTTTTCTTTTAGTCCTTTAAGAAGTGAAGTATGAAGAATCAAGATAAAACCAAATCTTCTTGTCTCCAGAATTGTTGCAGCCACACATTTTGGAAAACGTGACTCATTAGACTCCTTTAGCATTTTAGTATAGAATGAAATGACCTAACAAGAGAGTCCCATTTGTAGCTTAAAATGAAGTTAGAAAATTAAATGCCACATTTGGGTGATATTTTTCAGCCAGTTTAAACTGCTTCATCAGAGGCAGAGATGTGCTAATTGGCAGGAGCTGAAAAGCTGTGTTTCTGCGCAAAGCCATATATTGCTGTTAGCTGAATTTTAAACTAACTTTGTATGTTTTGTTTCATTAACTAAAAATACATACATATATATCCAGAAAGATGCAATATTTCAAGAGAATAAATCGATTTCTCTGTAGCCTTATCACTTTCAAGCAAAACCTGTGTGTCCTAAGAGATAAGAGAAGATCACCCCCAGTGACTAGACTTTTAGAAAAAAGGATAAATAGTCATTATCTTGAAAAGTAAAAACACTTAGCACAAGTGCCTGGAGATAAAACTGAGCATTTCAGTCCTCTGCAAATGTGAGCTGTTTCAGTATTGGAGTGTGTGACATTCAGGATTAGGGATGCTCAGAAGCTCCTTGCTGTTTTCACCACAGAGGTGGTGGCTGGAGAGAAAGACAGCTCTCCTTGTGGCTGATAATAGATGTTTTACTCTAAATTCTTTGTTTGCTTGTCTGTTTTTCCTAAATAATCGTAACTTGGGTTCTTAATTGAGCAGATCCAAATCCATTGGCAAAGTGATGTTTCTTATTTCTATTACACTGATGTGTGTTTCTCACAGGTGGGTGTGTGGCAGAGCACCCAACCTTTGGGTTTAAAATTGGCAAGATGAAGGCGTGAGACAAAAGGCAGGGAAGAGAGCTGGAACTAGAACATGGTGATTGCTGTGCAGGGATTTTAGCAACAGGCCTGAGCTTACTTTGGCTGTGTTCAGCATGGCCTGATGTGTGTTTTACCTCATCCAAATTGAGACAAGCGCAAAGGAGCCTCTAGTACTCCATGTTGGTGATTGGAGTCATACTGGTACAAGCCCCACTGTCTATACTATTTATACTGCATCTACTGCCATGTATTAGCAAATCTGGAGATAGTCATAGAATGGTTTGTGTTGGAAGGGACCCTTAAAGATTCTGGAGTGTTTAAAGGCACTGTGGTGCTTGGCCCAAGGACAGTGTGCAGGCTTTGCCCTGGTCCTACTCATCCGCTCTCCTTTTTTCTCTTTATCTTCTTGTGAGCATGGCCCACAAAGCCTCCTCTTCATCCCTTCTTCAGGCTGGGGCTGTGGGAATTACTGCTTTGACTGGACAGCCTGTTCCAATACTGCACCACTTTTTCAGTAAAGAATTTTTTCATAATATCCAATCTAAAACACCTTGGTGCAACTTGAAACCTTTTCCTCTTGTCCTATGACTTGTTACTTGGGAGGAGGTTTCCATTTAAATAAACACTTGGTTTTCATAACAGAGTTAAAAAAAAAAAGAGGAGGGAGCTGGCCTCTTCTCCCAAGTGACAGGGGACAGGACAAGAGCGAATGGTCTCAAGCTCCGCCAGGGGAGATTTAGGCTAGACATTAGGAGGAAGTTTTTCACAGAAAGGGTCATTGGAATAGGCTGGCCAGGGAGGTGGTTGATTCACCTTCCCTGGAGGTGTTTAAGGCACAGGTGGATGAAGTCTTGAAGGACTTGGTTTAGTGTTTGATAAGAATGGTTGGACTAGAAGATCCGATGGGTCCCTTCCAACCTGGTTGTTCTATGATTCTATGAAATCAACTCTGAAAATCAAAGAAAAGGAGATAGTGCACTTGATGCACAATTGCATGGAGCAAACTATTTCTTTCCAAGCACTTTTATCTTACAGGTACCATGGCTTGAATGTTTCACTATCTAAACTCTGTGCTGGGGCATTCAAAGCTTTCTTTCTGATGCAACTCACATCAGCAACAGTAGAAGAAAACAACAACCACAAAGGAAGAAAGAAAAAATCCCTCAGTTCTGAAGAAAAGAACAAGATATGGAAAGAAGCAGGAGATGCTGCTGATATTTCTGATCCTGCCTGTGTCTGACTTTTTGAAATTCATAAGGGCTCAGCTGACACTCTACAAACAAAAGTACATTTCCCTTCACTCAATTTTTAAATTCTCCAGAGGTAACAAATGTTGTAAACAGACAGTTCTTGGTATTAGTTCTATTGTACATGGTGAATGCATGCTGCACTCCCACGCTTGTTCAGAAAAATTGAACAGTCAAAGCAGAATCTAGTTATACATTCCAGATGTATCTACTGCTCAGTTCAATATATTCATTACCTGGTATTGTTCCATAGTTGTTTTCATCAATAGACATGAACAGTGCAGTATGCAATAAAGGTAAATCGGTATTCATCTGGTTATGTAGATTTGATAACCCTCTAAGCAAACTGTCAGTGGAAGTCCTCTGGAAGGGATGAGTTTCCACATTTCTCTGTCAGCAAACTGGGTGCAGATGGGGCCAGAGTATTGCAAAGGCTGTCTTATTCAAGGTGTGGTTGGATGATGCTCTGATCAACTTGATCCAGTGGAAGGTGTCCCTGCGCAAGGCAGAGGAGTTGGAACTGGGTGGACTTTAAAATCCCTTCCCACCCAAACCACTCTGTGATCCCAAGAGAAGCTGGGAATCTGCTTTAGCTTTTGCTCTAACTCATGGCTTTAGGTCCAAAAAGCCTTGTTAGGAAGCGTTACAGTTCATCCTGCCATGAACTGTGTTGGCTACAGCTTGGAGGGTGTCACAAGCAGGTCTTGTGCCTGGATCTTCTCTGGTGGATGGGGAGGGGCAGGGGAAGAGGAGCTGGCAGCTCAGCTGCAGTTGTAACTTGTGGTCTGTAATGACGGAAAGAGAGCTGCAGAAAACAAGAGATGCCAGCCCCACAATCCAAGCAGGGAGAGATGATGTCACTCACTGAGTCATATAATTTTATGACATGCAAAGCAATCAGAAAAGTGGGTCTCTGGCAAACAGAGCTTCTTATGTAGTCTTTGTAGATGCTGCATGGTTTCTCTATGGAGTTTGTTTATATTTCTTTTGTTTTGCTAGTACATCAGCGACTTTCAGCTGCTCAGCAGGAGCATTTCCACAATTCTGTGGGAAGAGATTTGTAGATATTTACATTTCCTTCCTGACAAAACAAACCAGAAATTTGTGTTGTTCCAAAGAAGATGCAACTGTTGTTTTCTTTCTCTTTGCTAATACTAGC
The DNA here is from genome assembly GCA_033558105.1 of Coccyzus lansbergi. Taxonomy (NCBI): domain Eukaryota; kingdom Metazoa; phylum Chordata; class Aves; order Cuculiformes; family Coccyzidae; genus Coccyzus; species Coccyzus lansbergi. The sequence goes on along the minus strand of JAUMJK010000767.1, from coordinate 385,338 downwards.
AAGGAGTACAGACCTGCAGCACGAACACAACAGACGTGAAAGCCTCATCACAACCCTTGTCAGAGGAATGGATTAATGCAGTGCCATTCTCTCTTCTCATTACAATCTTTGTCAGAAGAATAAGGTTTTAATCCATCATGCAACCTACTAAAAGATAGTGGAGTAGCTGAGGACTCTTATTTGCTGTGATCTGTAACTTGCCAACCAACTTAGTTGCCTTGCTGTGAGGAAGAAGGACAGTGGAGGATGAGGATGTGTCTATGAGGATCTGTGGAGATGGGGTTAAGCACATGGCAGTGGGGTGATGGTGGATTGGAGCCTAACTCAGGGTTGTTCTCAGTCATGGAATACAGAATCTTTCTCTCTTTCCTCAGCGGGGCTTATCCTTAAAGGATTTGGTTGTACTGGAGGTACTGTGGAGGCACAGTGCTGCCCTGAAACACTGCAGTGCTGAGACGGGATTTTTTTTTGGAGATGGATTCCCAGCCGTCTGGCAGAACCCAGGGCTATGAAACATGGAGACCCCCCGTAAAACTGTGGCTACTGGGATAACATGTACAAGGAATAAGCTGTTCACCATCTCTTCTGTAAATAACTTGTGGACTGCTATATGAGGTGTTAATACCACGTGGGACTGAGCTGTGGTATCCCTTACAGAGTTGTAAATACTCCTCAAAGTTGACAGCTAGAAGACAAGGACCAGCAGTTTGTTTTCCCTCTTGTGCTCACATTTGGAAAGCCCATGGTCAATTGTGAATTCGACTGCTTGTTCCTCCTCTCATTCCAGACAATTTCCTTAGCAGTCCTCTGGCTTACCTGCCTACTCTTTCAGTTCCCTGTGGGCACAAACCAGAAAGGAAACAGTGCAGTGCTCAGCTCTTCAAGGGCTGATATAAACAGCAAAATGGGATGAACCTTTCTCTCTTGTTACTTGTGTTTGGGAGGATGTATTTTTAGTGCCTTCAAAGACTTTTATGAATCTGTGATTGCTTTTCCTTGATTTTTTAGTTTAGACGAAAATTAGAAAGGCATCCGAAACTATTCTAGGCTTGATTGCATCAAAATAAATTCAGAATTAGTTTTAGGGAAGCCAGCAGCCAGTTCTACTTTAAAAATCTTCTTTGACTGTAAGACATTCCAGAACAGCCACAAAATTGCAAGCTCAGAGTTCAAACTGAGTTTTGTGGCTGACCTGCAATTTTTTTTGCAATATTTTTCATCCCTTGATAGCTATAGGAGTTCAAAAAGGGATTTCTTTCAAAACAGGACATTTCTTTTCCTTTATCCTTTGTCTTTGGCTGTGATGTGGATTTTGGCAGACTTTTTTAGTGCTGTGTCGCTGCAGTAATAGGGATAGAGACACATACCTAGGGCAGGTAGAAGGTGACAGTGGAGATCATTGTACTGGAGAAGTCACAGTAAAAAGCAAGGGACTGGAATTGCCTGGAGAGAGGGACCAGTTTCCAAACTAGGTGGTTTGTGTCCTTAACTCCCACACAGGAGATGAATCACATGCACTGACTGCGACACAATGTGACCCACAGGAAAAGGTTTACTTCACTCTAGATCGCCCAGAGGCATTTAATTGGGTTTCAGTCCTTGCCAGAGGGAAGGCAACATGCCCTGCAGGCACAGGCTGAGGCATTAGACCTTGAGTGGGGCTAAGGGCATGTCAGGGGATTTACAGGACACCACCAGCCCCTGGAGGGGCGGCTGGAGGTCAAAGGCCCTTATGGGAACCTTGCAGCACCTCATACATTGCACTAATGGGCACTTTTCCTTGCCACAGATCATCTCATGCATTGGAAAAGGGATACTCTGGAGAATTCTGGAAAAACCTCTGGAGAAGAGCTTATCCCTTGCCCTTTCCCAGGGTCTTTCTCAGCTCTAGTGCCCTTCCCAAGCACAGCCTCACCAGGTAGGTACAGTCAGCATTCCAGGGAAGAATGGGCAGCAGCCACAACTGTCAGCAGTGTGGGAAAGCTTGGACCCTAGAGACCCTCTCAGGATCTCCAATCCCAGCATAGCCCAGTGTGTGACGTTTACTGCTCAAGAAACTGGTATTATATCCCTTTTCCCAAAGTGTACATTTATCTTAGAGCACTAACCGCTGCACCCAGTTTCTTGTGGGAGAGTAAAAAGATACTTTTGTAAATGTCTTCAATTTCCTGCATTTTTTTTCTGAAAAGGGCATGTTTTTAATTATCTTAATTGTTTCTATTTTGACTGAGGCATTGCTTAGTATCAACAGTTAAATCAGGCACAGGACTTCAAGAGCTGACTTTACCTCTGTGTCAGGGGAGTTGGAAATGGATGATCTTTAAGCTCCCTTCCAACCCATATCATTCTATAATTCTATGATTCCATGAAAAGCATCAATGAAAACTGGGTCTCCTTGAGGCTTGTTGTCTTTCATGCAATGTACGTGTTGGTGATGTGTCCCACATCTCACCTAGTGCCTGCAGTGCTGTTGACCTCTCAAGAAATGGCACAGAAAGGGAAATGAAACTACAGATCATCTTGTGCACAAAGAATAAGCTAACTGCCTATATCTCTTCAACTGGGGAAAAAAATGCCTGAGGGAAGACATCCCAGGGATATAATAATGATGAATGGCAAGTAGTGGCTACAAAGGAACTGCCTTGCATTTCTACTTCCAGCAGAAAACTCAGCTGTTGTCGAGGTCAGATTGAACACAAAGAGGTGGTTCTCCATAGACCATGCAGTTAAACCATTTGCTTCTAGACATAGTAGAACTTAAATGGTGTAGAGTCACATCTTTTCTCGATAAAAATAATTCCAGAAAGAATTCTTCTTAAAGGTAACCATATTAGGGAATTCTGTGCCCCATTCCTCCACCTGACTTGGGAAAACTGCCCATCTCTCACTGCACAACAGCCTGGAACAACAGGTTTTCTCCTCCTCCAAACCTGGCCACTCAAACAAATGAAATCAAAAAATGGGCTCATATTAAATGCGAACATTTTAATTTATAAATCTGATTGATATTATGCTGTAAATAAATTATATTCCCATGGTGCGTATAACACCAGGGTTGTAGTAATACAAATAATTAGTAATTAACTCTAATCAGATCAGTTAGCAAATGGCAGATTCCAGATGAATAAGCTGGCCAGCAGTGTGTGTGGTGAGGAAAGCCAAAGAATAATGAAGAAAAGTTAATTTGTGCTGATGAATAAAGGAAGAAGTGAAAATAACAGGAAATTCATTTTCAAGAGAACTCCCCTGCCAAAGAAAACAAGTATGCAATCTTAAAAGAACCTCTGGGCAATAGCCATCACCCTGCAGCTTGGTTCTTGGAAGATACTCCACTTTGACCTGTTACACCCTGCCCTGAGTCCCTCCCAAATGCTTGTGCCTGGTGCTGAAGTAAGTTAAGAGCCAGTGCAGTAGCATGCAGAGTGCCTTCAACTGAAGGGACCTTCCTAAGCTGCCTCCCAGGTAAGCCCTGGATGATGACAAGTGGTGGTAGCACTTCAGTGCCTTCCTCAACATGCCAGCATCACTGTGGCAGGGGAATTAGAGGATGGGTTCCTAACCAACTGCTTCCACTCATCTCCAAGCAACTGCAGTGCTGCAGAGGCAACTGTCAGATGCAGAAATGGCTGTAATAGGAAGGTCCAGGCACCTGTGGTGGAAGGAGCAGTCTGAAAGTGGGACTTTGGTGGTGCTGCAGACACACAGAACCCAATTACAGTACAATAGAGTATGTACATCTTCCTCTCTAGCCAGGAGAGAATCATAGCCCTTCAACACTACTTCAGAGCATGAATCTCTTGCTCTGAACTATTGTCAGGAGGCTTTGATTTCTCTCTGTTAACTGCTGCAGGAATTAGCAGAGATTAGCCCCTCTGGACTGAAGCTGGTTGTCAGGAGTCATTTTCCCTGAATGAGTCCAACAAGACCTCAATGTTCTGCTGCAGTACAGGCTCCAGAGATACAGACATGATCTTCATCTCTTGTCTAAGGATGCTGAACTAGCTCTTGAGCAACACGAGAGCTTAGAAAACAATTGCAAGTGTTTAGAGTTCAGTCTGGCAAGATCAAGAAGGCAGGAGAAAGGCTGCTGCCTGTTGACTTTGCAGAGCCAGGTCAGCTGAGAGCATCTAATCTAATCTTCAAAAGAGTGATGTTAGAACGCAATGGGACCCAAGGGCTTAGGCAGCATGTGCTGCACAGAGGGAGTCTGTGTCTTGGTGCCTGCAGTTTCTTTTCTGAGAGCACCAGTGTGGAGCTGCTCCACTGTGTCCTTGGTGCCACAAAGCCTCGGTTCTGTTAAATGTGAGCCACACTGACCAGCACTGAAGTCTTGTTTCTCTGAGCTTCTGTTTTTGTTCCAGGTGTGTGCAAGCAGTGTCTGTGAAGGGAGACCAGGGAATAAGAAGAGTATATGTGGAGAAGGACATAATCAAAGGGCTCAGATCATTCTCAGATCCCTACCAGAAAGGCTAGATCCTCCTCTTTGAACTTGTGGAGTCTCTAGGGTAGGGTAAATTTGTGGAAGTTATACGACAGCAAGCAAAGACCCTCTGCCATTGCATGCACTGGGCAGTCTTTCCCAGGCAGAAGTAAATATTCCTGGAGACAAGGGAAGCAAAGCCAAATCCTGACATAGTGAGCCTTCTTGGTGCTTCCCTTGCTGTTCCTGAATACAGTCAACTGATGCTACCTCAAGATGTGTTTTGGGTTGGAAGAAGCCTGATTCTCCCTTTACATTTTCCACTGATGGAGAAGCTCACCCTATTTGCTCTTTCTTTCCTCTCTGAGTCCCTGCCTGTCTTAGGACCTGACCAAGATTAGTCTGGACGTGCTCTGCTTTCTTCTTTGTGCTACCACATCTGTGTTGGCTCTAAGTCTACCTGTCCTCTTTTTCCCTTACAATATCAGGAAGGCATCTGTGCATCAGTCTGCTTGAGTGTTTAACCCTTCAGCTCCAGGATCATGATCATCACTGCAGAAAAATACGAGTGTGTGCTTCCAAGGATAGATTACTCAACACAGAGGGGCTCAGGAGATCCGTTTTTCATGGAGCCAAGGAGAATTCTTCTACAAAGCAGTGAAGTATGAAAGATCTGGGAATGGGTCTTCCTATGTGGTAAGTAATTATTAAAATCTGAACATCTGTTTCTGGCTTGAAACAGAGCAAAATATTGCATTTTGGCTGTTCTCTCAAAAAAAAAAAGGAAACAAAGAAAATATTTTTAACAATTTCAGTTTGGATCTGTCAAATAAAGTTTCAATTAAAGGAAAATTCAAGATGTGCTCTTGCCAGCTGGACCGCAGTTTGTTCAGTATTGAATATCTGAGATAGAAATAATTTCAAAAGAAAACAGGCTGTGTTACATCTCAGAAATGTGTGAAATAGTCATATAATCATAGAATCATTAAAGTTGGAAAAGACCACTAAGATCCTCAAGTCCAACTGTAAGCCTAACACCATCATGCCTTTTAAACCATGTTCTGAAGTGCCACATCTACATGGTTTTTTATCTCCTCTAGGGATGGAGACTCCAGCACTTCCTTTGGCACCCTTTTGGCAAATAAATTTTTCCTAATGTCCAATCTAAACCTCTCCTGGCACAACTTGAGGCAATTTTCCTGTTTTGTCATTATGAAAGGGTTTCATTTTTTATTTTCTCAATTATAAAATGTCCTTGAAACTGACATTGTCCTGCAGCCAAGCTTGCCTTTTGATTAAATGGCATTTTCTGATGGAAAATGTTCTAAGCAAACATAAAATTAGTAGAAAATGTGACTAGTTCTAATTGGTGCTCTGTGCCAAGAGCATGCCAACAGGTCCTTTCTTGGAGGGCAGCAGGAAAAGGGAGTTTGCCTGGGTTTTTTTAATTTGATGATTCCACAAGTCACTGGCTGCTTGAAAGTTACCAGTAAGAGTTCACAGGCAGGCTCCAGAGTGGTCCGATGAACTAATTAATCAAATGAAATAATAAAGGTGGATAAGAACAGGTCGTGATGGGTAGACCCAATTCAATTCCTATCCAGGCTTCTACAAAAATATGAAGAAATAGGACAAACAGTTATATTTGTGTGTAGCATTTATAGTGGAGGCAATGCTCTACAGAACTATATGAGAGACACTGTGAGGCATTTGCAGCACTCCAGAATGGAAAGGAGCCTTGCAACAACGTGTAGGTGTGCATCACTACCTGCAAATGTAAAAGTTTATTGACCAGGTTGCCAAACGAAGGACTGTTTATATTTTCACATCTGTCTCCTTTCTTGGTTAGAGAGGGTCTCCACAGCTTTGATATGATGGGGAAAATTGACATAACAGGAATTTGAAGTACCCTAGGTTGCAACCACGTTCAATTCCAATCATTGTTCTCAAGGCTCAGGTCACTTAATTACTTTCAGATATAACTTGTTCTGCAGCTTCTACTTAACTGACTGTTTCCAGAATTGCCACTGTTAGGTGTCACATTAAGAGTTCTTTTCCTCTTGCATGTGAGTGTTCAGACTTCATAAGAGGTGTTAGGTTACTTATTTCATGGTTCAATTTTCTGGGTTGCTGTTGGCTACCAACAATACTTGTGCCTGGCATACCTGTGGTATGGGAATTCCTTGGAGCTACTGGAGAACATTGTCCTTGGGAGCACTCCTCAGGGGCACAGGGAACTGGGATTTGGGATTCCCAGCCTTCTGGCAAGTCAAGCCCTTCTGGTTTTCCAGTGTTTCATAGAACAGTAGAAACCAACAGTAGTGACAGAAAATTTCTGAGATCATACTTCCCACAGGGATACTGGTAAAGTTTTGCCTTAACCATGCATGCCAGAAGATTCTGAGGAAAGGAAATGGCACAGTAGTTCATACTAAATTTTTCCTCAGGGTCAGCTCACAAAACATTGGAGTAAAAGGTCTGCCCCTGTCCCTAAATCTACACAGGGGTTATATTGGTCACCCAGGGGATGGAGTTGGGCATGCAGCAGCTGGAGGAGCCACAGGGACATGCTCTGAGATTTAGCTACGGGTGACCCAGATGACAAGATACTGGCTCTAGGATGCTTCTCAATGCTCCTAGATCGACAGGTTAGCATCTGTAGCTGGTGATATCTGTTGTTCCTCAAAAGGGCTTGGGAGCAGAAGAGAAACGCCTGTTTTACTTTGCTGTGGACTGAGGCATTTGGACCTTCTAGGAGAATAATGAAGCACTGCACAGCTGGGGAACGACCTGTGATATGCAGCCAACCCGAATGAGGATGCAACTGAAGAAGAAGGCATTCATGTGCAGAACCAGATCTTCACTGTGGGAGACAAGAGGAGAATCTTCTATAAGTCCCAAGGCACCATACAGGCACTATACGGGCAACTCAGAAAGCAGTTGGATGGGAGGCCAAAAGAAAAAGTAAGGTCCTATCCTACAACATAGGAACTGGGAATGGGGATGATTTTTCTACAGATCATTTTATTTTAACCTCTCATGTGAGATTTTCTCATTTTATTAGTCCACCTCTGCTAGCCACAGCTAGGAACACCCCCAGAATTTTCTGTGGACCCAGGAGGTGTTTGAGCACAATGCTGTGTGACCATATCCATGCTTTAGAGACCTCCGAAAGAGCCTCCTCTTGACCTAATTGCTTGCTTGTGACTCCAGCAATACTTTTGCATGCATGCTACTTCTTTTATGTAATTGTGGCAGTTGTACATGTGTTTTTTTCAGGTCTCCAAGATAGCTCACTTCCTTGATGACACTGTTATTTTATCATAGCTGTTAAGTTGCTTGTAACTAAAGTACTTAAGTAATAATACACAAGCTGCTGCTTCATGGATCTGGTTTTGGAAAAAAAAATCTAAATTACTTAGCCTGCATGTTGGCTCATTTGAGCATTTTTTTTATTTATTGTGATTGGTTTTGCCTCTTCGGTATGTCTAAAATGAGTAGAAAATAATGAATATGCTAAGCCTATAGTAGGTGTTCTTAAAGTAGAATTAATAAACCAATTCTAGGACAGAACAAAGAAATGTGGCTCCAGTTCTAAACACGAGTTAATCATAATCCCGTTGGTGCTCAAATTGTCCTTCAGTTTGGGGGAACCAGGAGTGAGCAGCATGCCCCTGCAACAAAGGAAGCCAACTGGCTGTGTCAGGAGAGTGCAGCCAGCAGTGTGAAGGGAGTCATTAGAGTGATAATAGTGATTTTAGTCCCTTCTACTTGGAACTGGTGAGAGTCTACCCAGCCTGAGGCTCCTCAGTGCAAGAGATGGAGGAACAAAGAGGAGCGAGTCTAGTGGGGGCCAACAAGCTGGTTGGAGATGGAAACACAGGGCACTGAGCAGGAAGCCAGAGTGGAGATGTTCAGAAGTCTCTGTGAAACTGAGTAGTCTGTGGTCCCATATGCAGACCACCATCTCTAACTCCTGTACTGATGCAGGAAAAAAATAAGGGAAGATTTCAGAGGGGCTGCTTGTTGTTGACTGTGAGTTTCCTTTGCAGCTCTCCAGGTGGCATTTCCCAAGCTGTGAAGGGTGCACGGCAGTCAGCCCAGAGAACATGGTTGCCACTGCCATTGCCTTGGCCAGGCAGGTTGATGTCTACCTCCCATCTCTTCCAGCCTTGACATACAACAATGGTCCCAATTATACTCACACTGCCTTCTTCTTGCCTCAGCGGGGACTACTGCAAGCCAGCTTTATGGTGGGTGTTGCATGGAAGATATCAGAAGTTCATTTCACACTGACAGAGCAATAAAAAAATGTTCAAGGGATAGGAAGATTCCCAAATGGAGGCACCGAGAATCAATAAAGTTATCAGAGGGGTTACGAAATCCTGTCAGACAGTAGATGTAAAGTATAATTAGTATCTGACCCATTATATTGTTTGTTGAGAGTCTCTGCTCCCTTGAGCTCAGACTTTCACAAAGAGGGTTTTATTCTTCCCTTTCAGTGAGTGTTCAGCACTCCCCATGCATCTTTTGAAGTTAATACACAGTGACATCCTACACTGTACGATTAAGTTGGAGACTTCTGACCCTGGACTTTACAGCTCGATATTTTTCCCTGTAACAAACCTTAGCCATCACTACAGCTTGTCATCTGGTTAAGGTATCAGTGCCACTTCTTTGATGATTCCTGATTAGGCCAATATGGAATAAAGGTCCCACTTCAGAAAGGGAGGGAAGCAATGAGGCAGCTGTAGTCTTTGGGAGACTGGCTCCTCTCCTCTCTCTGGGATAGCAGAGCTCTTTTGTACACTAAACAGGATTTCCCTGTGTCCAAACACAGGGAGACAGAGCACTCTTCTACCCCAAAAGTGATGTTTATTAAACATAAAGTTGACTTTAAGCCTGGAGAGAGCATAAAAGGAGCAATGGCTTCTGAATAACAATTACGTTTAAGGGGCAAGTTCAAGCTCAACTGAATGACAAGTACGTTAACTCAGTATCAAAAGGCTGCTTTGAAAAAAAGGAAAGCACCCAGGTTCACCTTCTTGGTGTCCCTCTGTTGATAAGTAAACTTTCAGGGGTCTATCTTTACCTGCCAGTACTTCCACTTCCAATTCATCATTTGCAGCAGATGCAGAATCCCCGTCTCCCCTCCTTGGCCACAAAACCTTTCCTTTCCCAAAGACAGGATTACAAACAGAATAACCATCAACAACAGGCAGCCAACAATGAATGATCATCTGCAGAGTGCTTTCTTAGTTCAACAGTTGCTCACAATATTTCATAACCAGTCTTGAATGGTACGGCTCTCAACCACAAGAGTAATTGCTGTAGCCATTATGAAGATATTCCTCTAGCTGACTGTGATTTCCCAACTCCTGTAGGTTTGCACACTTTGGCATCAGTCAGAAATGCCAATACCATGTGGGTAAGGCAGATACACATACCGGTCTTTCTGCCAGATTTGTCTGAGTGCACAACAGGAAGGGGATATTTAGATGAAATCTTAAGAAGAAATGTTTTCCTGTGAGGGTGATAAGGCACTGGCACAAGTTTCCCAGAGAAGTCACAGATGTCCCATCCCTGGAGGTGTTGGAGGCCAGCTTGGCTGTGGCCTTGATCATCCTGATGCAGTGTAAGGTGTCTGTGTCCATGACAAGGAGGGTAGAACTGGATGATCTGCAATGTCCCTTCCAACTCCAACCGCTGTATGATTCTATGCTGGATTTATTCTGGCTAGAGGAAGACAGGTGGGATCTACTCTAATATAGATGTGGAAAATGACATGACAGCTTTTTATTTTGTTATATCTGAACCAGTGGAGAATTTGTCAATCCATGGCCTCACATGGTGGGTTGCTCTAGCACATGCAGCACAAAGACTCATATTCAGCTTTCAGCCAGGTGATGCTCTAAGGAGTGCTCTTGCTAGGCAGTTCTTTCCCACAGTGCTGCTCCTGTTTACTGTCCCTCTGCAGTTCCTAGACACATGCAAACCCGCGCTCCCCATGTATTGGCATGGCATTTTTAACGTTAGATGCAAGGGACTCTATGGCTTTTTCAAGGCTGGGAAAGTTTCTTCTAGATCCAGAGCTGACTTTTGCCTCTCAAACCAATATTCAGCCTGCACAATCATCATCAAAAATCATAAGGCAGATCCATCAGCTACAAATGTGGTTTGAAAATGAATAATGAATATTGTTGGGCATGTCTAATGACCTTAAGAGTCTCAGTACTTACCTTTTAATTTTTGAACTCCAGGTTAAATTGAGATCCGGAGTACGGGGTATTAGTTCTTTTCTTGTAAAAAAATCTGAGTCTTTTCTTCAGTACCATGTGCTCCAAAGTTCAGGCTTTGAGAGAAAGATCTAATTCCCCACAAATCGCACTGACATAACAGAAGAGCATCTTACACATTGCAAACCACTGCCTTCACTGAGTGGTTCTTTGCATCAGGGACAAAGCACAACAGCCCATTGTGAAAGGCAGATCCTAACTGAAATGTATTCTCTTGCCCAAATTCAAGCTCACTGAGAACCTGTGCATTACAGAAGTGAATGCATGTACTCACAGGCCTCACTGCACATGGTGCTTAGGTCACTTCACACAGGGGTAGGATGGTGTCCTCAAAGTGCTGTCTTGAATCGCAGTCATCATCCTCCTTTCTTGTGATGAACTATATCCAAACTTAATTCTGAGTTATTTAGCAAATGGATCAATTGTTGATGTGTGGTGATCGGTGTTGGAGTCTTGGATGGGGCTTATATGATCCCCAAGGATTCCCAACGTAGTGATGGATAACAAGAGTCTATGCTTTCCAGCCTGGATGTCATCCATGGGCTGAGCAAGTTAAGAGCTCTGCTTAGAATGCACAGGGCTTTTGCCATGAGTTGATCCCTTCCATTGACATGTTGCTTCTGAGGACTGCCAGCCACACACATCACCATGTCACCAGGAGTCACCATGTGGAAAGGCTGCACGTCTACCCCATAGCACTATAAGGCCTTGGCTGGATTGCTAAGAAACATGAGGCAGAAGGAGATACCCACACCTGAATGTACAGGACCACTCAGCTCTGCTGAATCAGTGAGAGGGGAAGGTGTAGGAGTAAGAACCACTCCCCTGTCCTCTCGCCTTTGGTGGGGCAGCTGCCGCAGAGGGCAGGAGAAGGAGGTGCAGCAGCAGGTATGGCTCAACCACCACCACCTGACTGCTCTGGAGCCCCCAGCCTGAAACTGAGAACCTTCTCAAAGGAACTTCTGTGCATGCACAGGAAGACCACCTGTCATATGCTAATGTGGCACGGACTTGCCCTATAAAGAGAACTTGCCAAGGAGGCATGGCATGCATGCTCCCAACTCCAACAGAACCACCTTGGAGAAGTGACCTCGTATTCCTGAAGAATTGTTGCTGGAGTTGCTTCCACATTTTCCAGAGGAACAGCCATGTTCCATTGAAGTGGTGACCCTTTTTCCCCCCTTCCCTTCCCACCCGCTACCTACATTTTTTCTCTCTCTCTTTCTTACTTATCTTACTGTGCTTTTTTTGTTCTTTCCTGCCATTTTGGTGTGTTGGATTGAATCAGAGTTTAATTTTGTGACCTTGGTTGTATTCAGGATATCAGATTGTGATCTGACCAGATTGAGATCTGTTTTTGTGACTTCGGGAAGATGCCACTTGAGGTGCACCTGACTACCCGGTTTGTTATTTTGGTTGTGTCTAAATGAAATGTTACATTCGATTTTACCCTAGATGACTTGATGTTCTCTGATTTGCTGTCCAGGTTTCAAACAAACCCTCCCTTTTCGACTGTGCAGGTCCACAGGGGGCCCAAACACTAGTGGTGTCAGGAGCCAACCCTGACAAGCACACAAAAGTTCTCCACAGGGCAACTCTCACTCATGTCATTCCCCACCCTGTATTGAAACTGCATTTTGCCCTGACCCAGGTACAGGACCTAGCACTTGACTTTTTTGAACCTCATGAAGTTCACAAAGGCCTGCTCCTCCAGCTTGTCCAGGTCCCTCTGGATGACATCCCAGCCTTCTAGTGTGACAACTGCACCACTCAGCTTGGTGTTATCTGCAAACTTGCTGAGGGTGCACTCAATCTCTCTGTTTGTATCACTGATGAAAATATTAAACAGCACTGGTCCCAGTACAGACCCCTGATGGGCACCACTTGTCATGGATCTCCATCTGGACATTGAGCTGTTTACTACTCTCAGAATATGACCATCCAACCAATTTCTTATCCTTGTCTTATGTACTGGACCCTAAGCTTTGGAGGCAGCTAATAACAGATGAAGATGAAGGAACCGGGATTGATAAGCCTGGACAATGGGAGGTTGAGAAGAGACCTCATTGCTCTCTACAGCTAACTGAAAGGTGGTTGTGGGGAGGTGGATGCTGATCTCTTCTCCCAAGTAACAAGTGATAGGATGAGAGGAAATAGCCTCTAGGTTGGATATCAGGAAAAAAAGTCTTTACTGAAAGTGTGGTGAAGCACTGGAAGAGGCTTCCCAGGACAGTGGTGGAGTTCCCATCCCTGGAGGTGTTAAAGAAAATGTGTAGATGTGGAATTTTGAGACATGTTTTAGTAAGCATGGTGGCATTGGACTGGATGATCTTAGAGGTCTTTTCCAACCTTAACAATTCTATGATTCTACGTTTCTATGACTATGAGTATATTGCTAGTCTCCAGGCTTAGTCTGAAGGCCAACAAATCAGTTCAAGAGAGGAATTGTCAGTGAGTACAATAGGCTTTTTTTGTCCACAGATGTTTCATATGGATACTTCTCTTGGTAGCTGAACTCAGGGTACTGGGGCAATGTTCACTTGGTCTGATGCTTCATGTCCATCCAAAGAAAGTGTCATACAGATCATCAGCAGCTGTATATCATGTGTTTTAATAAACTGTATAACTAGCAGAAAAATAGTTTCAGATGCGTTTGTCCCCCTTCCCCATAAAATAAAAAAGTCAAGTGAAAACCAAAATAATGCCAACCCCAAAATAGAAGAAAAAAATAGTCCCAGAGCAAAGCTGACGCACAATACAAAGTTGGGAAAAAAACTTCTTTGATGACATTTTTGGTAAAGAAATCATGTTTTTAAAACACAAGGAAGTGAATAATAGAATGCTTATTATTTTGATCAATTCCTCTCTTCTCTGTGTGTAATATATGTAGATACATATCTATCTATTCTGATAGACCCTCGGTGGGATGAAATGGTACATCTGTAAGATGAAAAAAATAGAAAAATGACTATAGGGAAGGAAAGAAGAAAAGAAATGTATCATTTCACTCAGTGAAGTAAGGACAATGCTCAGTTCCCTTGCAATGTACCATTGCGCTGCTTATCAAGGGAAGTGCTTGCCTCTCCATGACTATGTTGTGTCCTTGGTCCATGGATGAGCTGTGAGCTTATAATCTGAGTGGCGTCCTTCACTGCTTGGTGAATGAGCAGCACCTCAGAAATGTAGAAAGCATTCCTTCCCCTGGTTAATTCCCATGCTTTACCATGATGTTTAATTTAAAATTGATCCCTATTTCAGTTTGCATTTTTTTCCCCCAGGTTTCTTGCATTAACTGCTGTGCAGGTCCCCATGGCAAGGTGGAGTAACCCAGACAAGCAATATGCCACAGGAATGTGCTGTTATCACAATGTGACTGGATGGAGGAATTAATTTTGCAACAGATCCCATGCTTCTTTGACCTCACACTCAGTCTGCAGAGCCAAGTCTTGCAGTAACCTCAGCTGTTCTGCACTGGGTGGGCTTGCGGGTCACATCATAATCCAAAAACAAGGATAGAAAATAAAAAATATTTTTAATTTCCTTTTCTCCTTCCATGGAAACCTATGCACACAAGAGGATTAGGCAATACCATTCTGTGCTGAGGTCTCTGCTTCGCACTTAGGCAAATGAGTCCTGCATTCAAAAAAAAAAAAAAAAAAAGAAAACATATTCTTCCTCCTGTTGTTATATTGCTCTTTCAGAGAACCAACCACTGTCCATGCTTTCCTGGATGCCAGTGCTGTGCTTAACAAGCAAACCAAGCACAAGCTCATGCTGAGTGCGAAGTTCAGGTGACCAAGAAGGTATTAAGAGAACAGTTCAGTTTGCCAGCTTCTTGTAAACACCATATTGCAAAGAAGACAAAGGCAAAACACCCTTCTCCACACCTCCCCTAGCTGCCTTCCTTTGGTTTTCTTTTTTCTTTCTCTCTTTCCTTTTCTCTTCTGCTCTTTCTCTCTTTCTTTCTTGTACTGTTGTTGATGAAGAGAAGCAAAACTTGTGCGTCACAAATGATAGAACTCTCCTCACCCCAGCCAGCTACCCACCCTATAGTAATGTACAAGCCCATCTTATCCTGTACCTGCCCCCCCAGAAGGTGTTTGTTTGCTTCTTGATCTTTTTGGAAAAATCATGCATTCTGATCTGCTGGGGAGTTCTGCAGTGCAGGTGCTGGGTGGCTGGTTTTCCCCCTTTCTTGAGGCTCATAAGTGATTGTTTTTGGACAGATAGGCAATAAGAGCAACAGCCACCCCAACGTAGATGCCAGTTCCGATTGTGATGGACAGGACGGCCAGGAAGAGTGCTCGACGAGAGTTGGAGCTTGCATGGTGGAAGTCCCCCTTGGCTACTGCTTTGTTTGTCTGCAAGACATACAACAACAACAATGTAATGTATTTATTTGTTTCATTTGGAAATGAAGATGTGGTGCTCATTTCTTGGCTGAAACATGAACCTAGGATATGACAGCAACTGGTTAGAAAACAGATACTTTTTAGTCAAATAAGCTTATTTGCACAATTAGGATGATGATGAAACTGAAGGCATCACAAGTGGTACTTTTAAGTGCCTTTAAGCTTAAACATATCCTAAGATTTAATACGATGACTTCTGGAATGGTTCGGCTTTCCCTGATGAGATAGATGGATGGGCTGTGAGCCAAGGGTCTGACATGCCCCTTCCAGACACAGCTACAATCCTGCTTCTGTGAAGTGGCTGGATTCCAACCTGGATGGAAAAGGTAGCAAGGGGAATGTGTGCCCTTTAAATGTGCCACTTGCACAGCAACGTTCTTCTAAGACAGGTGAAATGTTCTATCTGTTCTTACCTGGACAAGAACAAGAGGGGCTGAATTTTCCCTTCCAGAGAGGCCAGACATCACCAGTTTCCTTGCACCTAACTCTGGCCTGAGCTTTAGTGTAGGACAAACACTTAGGAAACCAGAGCTAGTAGACAACTTGTCAGCCTTGATGCAGATGAACACTTAGGCACATGAGAAGGGCATTGCCCTTGATTATCACGGGTCTGATGCACATGCTTAATAAATAGTGTTGGAGCCATAGTCTTCTCTCCTGGCCATAGTCTTCTCTCCTTCATTCAGCTGGATCTCTCAGCTGAAAGAAGAGTTCCCATTTTGATGGTGTTAAAGTGGCTTCTGTATCTCCTCCTGTGGTTCCCAGTAGCTCAGAAGACTAATCCAAAGCTCTGGTAATTATATCACATCTTTTATGTATCTTTGAGTATTCAAGCAGGTGCCTTGAATTCAACCTGATCAGTTGAAGTTCCCAAAGTTAGATGCAAAGAACTTAGGCTTGAGCACAACAAACCTCACAAAGCTGCAGCTTGCTAATACAATTCTTGATAATGAACACAGAAAACAGAATCGCAGCTGAGTGGGGATCATCCCCCGTGATGATCCCACAGTCACCATGACATCAATGGAATGGCCACTGCAGAAAGTTACACCTAGAGTTTGAGAAGTATTTGAGTATCAGCTCTTCAAACACACCTTCCAGGCACCTTTGAGCCCTGGGGGCAAGATAAAGCAAAATCCTTGCTCAAAACAAGCAAAGGAAAAGTAAAATTGGACAGGACTGATCATCTTATTGACAAGACCACCTAATGCCATTTCAGCAGTTCTCAGTCTTGCAGGATGACAAAATGAGGATGTCATTTTTATGGACTGTGGTGCGATAACAGCAAAGTCACCCAGCAGCCAGTAACAGATCTGTCACCTCCAAGAAAAGTCTTGTAGAAGCATATGAGATCCATAAGTTCTGAGAAAGCCTTTGTTCCCTTGTTAAAATGATTGAGCAATTTGTAATGCTTTAATTGTATTTCTCCACAAATGATCGATTTGCTGGGACATTTTCTGCTTCAGTGTCATCTACTGCTCTATTTTTGTCTTTTTTTTCCCCTACTATCTTGCTACTCAGAGGAATTTACAGCAGCCAAATGACAAGCTTCCACTCTGAAAAAAAAGGCTTCTGGCCTTTCTGTCAATGACTTTATTAGGAGAACTGTCTCTTCTCATTCATCAACCTAATTTTTTTAAGCATAATGTCTTATAATGTTTCAGGCTGAAACAATGTAAAACAATACATATTGAGAGAGAGAGATAGAGAGACACTAGGGTGCAGATAGGAGGAAAATTATATCAGAACAGTAACAAATAAACAACTCTGGCTCATGTCCTGTTCAGCCAGGCCCTTCAGCAGGTGACATGGATTTCATGAACAACTTCTCTAGGACCTCCAAATGCTCAAAAGAAGACTCCTTTCCAGAAAAATTCGAGGGGCTTCAGGGATCATGGAAATATTTCTTAGGGTCATTTAGAGTCTTGGCAAGGAAAGCAGAGAATAAGTTGGTCATCAAAATAAGTGGTTGAGGGAAGGGATTCTGCTCCTCTACTCTGCTCTCAGGACACTTCATCTGGAGTCCTGTGTCCAGCTCTGGAGTCTTCAGCACATGGAGGACAGGGATCTGTCAGAGTGAGGATGTCACAAAGATTATCTGAGGGCTGGAGCATCTCCCATATGAGTAGAGGCTGAAAGAGTTAGGTTTGTTCATCTGGGAGAAGAGGAGCCGTATAGCAGCCTTCCAAGACTTAAAAGGGCCTATGGGAAAGTTGGGCCGGGAGGGGCTCTTTAACAGGAAGTGCAGGGATAGGATAAAAGTTTTAAGCTGAAGAAAGGAGATTTAGATGAGAGATTAGAAGGAAATGTTTTCCCATGAGGGTGGTGAGGCACTGGCACAGGTCGCTTGGAGAAGCCTTGGATGCCCCATCCCTGGAGGTGTTCAAGGTCAAATTGGATGAGGCTTTGAGAAACCTGATGCAGTGGAAAGTATCCCTGCCCATGGCAGGGGTTTGGAACTGGATAGGCTTTAAGTTCCCTTCCAACCCAAACCATTCTGTGATTTGATGATTCAGCTCTCCTCAAAGATTTTCTTCAAGCATCTGCAGCATTCTGCAAGCATCACAGCATTGATAAAAGACCTGAACAGAGACGCTCTTAGCAGAAGTTAGGTTAGATTTCTCAGGAAGAAGTAAAAGCACAGCACTGAAGCTATTGGAGCCTTTGGATAAACTGAGGTAAACATTTTCAAACCCCCAAATTGAGGGAAAGTTAGAAAAAGCTGGAACATTTAATTTTGGCATTTCTGAAATGTCACATTATGTTACGGAAAATTCTGCAATATTTTGGATTGACCTCTTTTAAATTAAACTTTGTACAGTTTCAAACCAGTATTTTATTTCCTACTTAAAAATAGATGGAAACTCCAAGGGAAAAGAAACCTTTAGTCAGTGTGCCAAATAATCTGAAAACTTGACAGTATGTCTTGATTGGATCCAATAAAAGATGTCAGATTTACCCAAAATCATGTGTTGAATGGCCCAAAAGGATTCAGAAGGTTGATTTGTAAAGCACTAATAGCTTTTTCTTGCGATAGGATCTTCAACTCAGTGACAAACCTGCTCACAAAGAACAGGTTTTTCTCTTGAAGAATTCTTTGAGGACAGCTCTGACCTTTGTGAAAGGATTGGACCTATGATGAAAATCCAGCTTCTTGTTAAAATGTTCAGCCCAGCAAACCCCTTACATCTCGTATTAGTCACATGCTGCTATAGACGTGCTGATTTTTGCAACTCCTGTCTTTACAATATAGCTTGACTTTGCTTGGGGAACAGGTCTGAGCTTTCACAGAACTTCTAGTTTCCAAGAAGTCAATAGCTTGAGTGGGTGTTGTTTTTTTTTTTTTTACTTTTAACCTAGTGAATATTTTTGTGACTTAGTGAAATCAAATCCCCCCATATGGAATTCTGAATGTAGAGTGCATTGGTAAGGACACTCGGGAAGGACAA
Organism: Coccyzus lansbergi; assembly: GCA_033558105.1. Taxonomy (NCBI): domain Eukaryota; kingdom Metazoa; phylum Chordata; class Aves; order Cuculiformes; family Coccyzidae; genus Coccyzus; species Coccyzus lansbergi. The sequence goes on along the minus strand of JAUMJK010000767.1, from coordinate 366,761 downwards.
TCTTATGCTCCTCCTTTATTCCATTCAGAAGTTTCCGCTGGGATGGAGAAATTGCCAACACAGAAACCATTCTCCATCAGTGTAAAACTTGCTTATCACTAAGGAATTTTTTTGTTGCTGTACCCTACTTCATAAAACCATCCCATTACTCCCCAGTGTCACTCTACTCAAACTGCAGTATTTCTGCAGGACTAAGCTGAACAGATCTGGCAAATATTTACTCTACAAAATACAATTGAGGCCAATGTTATTGTTTGAGTTAAAGTGGAATCAGTTTTCTAGCTTCAGCTAAGTCTTGTTTAACTTCATTTTCCAAAAGCTAACTGCATGTTTCTCAGATGGCGTCTGTCTCTAGAAGTGATAACAGAGGGCATTGGGATGCAGAAAGGCCAATGCTTATACTTGTTCTCATAGAAACCAAGGTCATCCTTGAGATGATGGAATGCTGTATATCAAAGGGGTGGAAAAGGATTGCACATTCAGGGAGGGGCAGACAGGAGAAGTGACCCCAAACTGACCAGCAGAGGATTCCAGACTGTATATGTTATACTTGGTATATAACTGAAGGATCACAAGGGTTAAGTTCTTTTCTTTGATGGCTGATGTTCAGTGAGGACTTAGTCTGTGTTTTTGTCCCTGATCCCAGCTTCATGTGTTCCTCATTCCAGCTCCCTCCTGTCCAGGAGTCCAGCCCAGGACTTTTCCCCATGACTACTCTGTCCCATCAGTGGTGATGTAGTCATTGATGGAGGAGGTGGTGCAGTGTCATAGATCTGTGTATATTTTATTACTTTCTTATTAATAGTATTTTCTTCTTTATTATTCTTTCATTAGAGCTGTTTTAGATGCCAGCTCACAAGTCTTCCTCTCTCATTTTCCTTTCCCCTTTTCCTGGGGTGGGGGAAGGAAACTGGGACACAATTGTTCACATTTAGCTGCTGGTCTACCTGTGTCGAAGCTAAACTATAACACCATTACCCCTGAGTGTCACTATATGCAAACTGCAGCATTTCTTCAGTATTAAGCTAAACAGATCTGGCAAATAGCTACTACACAAAATGCAATTGAAGCCAATTTGAAAAGGTTTGAATCTGGCTATGAACAAGAAGATTTTCTTGATTTTTTTTTTTTAAACAAGGATCAAATCTTTGGTGTCTCTTTGCATTTTGAGGAAGTCTCTTGGGTTGGGTACTCATCCAAGAGCTTATGACCCAGCCCATTCGATGACTTACACAAAGACTTCCATACCAGAGATGCCTGTGCCCTAGTGATTTCCATGTGGAAAAATGAAAACAAGAAATGTCTCGTGTAGATTAGAGAGCCTGCTAAGACCCAGTCTCCCCAGCTCTTCCTTGAAGGAAAGGTGAAAGGTGAAAATGATAGTCATTAAAACCAAAACCAAACAAAGACATCTAAACGCATACAGTGGTCAGGCTGCTTCTTGGTCTTCATAGTGTCTGTACCTCGGTACTGCTAGCTGAAAGACAAAACTTGTCTAGTTAGAAGGAACGTCCACCTAAGCTCACAATCAGATACTGCAGACCGACAAGCAGATGAAAAATTCAAATATTCAGAGTCAAAATAGGTATAAGTACAGAGAGTGATATCTGTTGCGAATGTTTCTTGGTCATTGCAGCCAGCCACAACACTGGGACCTCAGACATCAAAACAAACCCATTCGCTTTTTTCAACATGTTTTTGAGTCAGACGAGAAATGTTTTTACAATGCCGCTGTGATTAAAATTCCTCAGAAAAAGAAAAAAAAAATCCATTTTAACTAATTAAGAAAAAAATCACGTATTTCAGATACAAGTAAGAAAATACCCATCAAAATTTGGTTACAAATGAGGTCACATTCACAGTGTGCTAGCCTGCAGGCTACCACAAGGCAGAGTGTGTTAGACTGATGCTGTGTCCACTTAAACTAAATAGCCCCATCCTGGATGTCCACAGTGCCCGTGTGGGACAGGATCTGTACAGCCCTGGGTGCCACAGATGCTCCAGTCTCCACAGAAGCTTTGCCTGAGATAACAAATACCTATATCTCCCTAGGTTTTTCTGCTCAATTAGAGGTGGGGGTGGGGTAATGTGCATCACCAGGGCTCTTGCCTATCTCCTAAGGCTTATGCGCCAAATGGTACAAACACAGTTTGTCCAGCTATTCATACCCAGCCTGGAAATGGATTTCTGTGAATTCCTCCTTGCAGACTCAATTCTAGGCTCACTAAGGCAATATTTGCTTTTGTTACTTCTCTGCCCCGAAAAGCAAAGCCTCAGTTATGAATATTACTGTGCTGAATAACAATCTGATATTAACTAGACCATCATGCTTGACTCTAGAGAGTAATGCAGCCAGGACTGACTGATGCAAGAATGAAGGTCCACATACCTTACCAACAAAGGACTTAATTCACTGCAGTCTCTTCAAGCTGAGTCCCTTAATTTAAGTAGTAAGGAATACAAACAGCTATTTAAATGGGTTTAAAAGGGGATGCAGAAGTAAGCGTTTTCCTAATAAAAATTACATTATCTATGGATGTATCCATTTGCTTCTTCCTTTCTCTGGTAAGCCTGTGGCCAGATGATTGATGAACCAATTTAATACAGTCTTTGGGCAGCAGTAGGACCAACAGGTTTGATAAACAGAGCAAGGGACAAGTCCGAGACATGGGATGAATTATGAGCGGGGAATAATTTATCGCATAGCACCAGGCAAGTCCCCTCACTGCACAGGCAGAAGATGAGATACTTCTCTTGCAGAGGTTTTGTGTACCTGGACTACTCCTGCCTCTTTGTTTTCCCTTGGTCTGGGTCCTCTGGATGCCCAGATAAAACTATCAACTTTCTGGCACACGAGTACTCCAAAGCTGAAAAGAGGGGCTTGAGCAAATACCAGCCCCCAGTCAACCCTCTCTCTAGAGGCTTTGGAAGTAAGCCAGAAAAGTGATGAGGGGCAGGGGAAGAAGGGGTAAGGAGAGCTAGAAGGTTTATCTTACTTTGTTCAACTAACAAAACAAATGCCTTGTTGTTTAGAAACACTCTCAAGGAACTTCCCTGGAATTTCCACTTGAGCTTTTGCAAAACATATTCATCATGTCTCTGGGCTGCATGTTTTATAGGCTGAGAGAAGATAAATACTGTATCTCCACAGCTGCAAGGCCAAAAAATTCTACTGCATCCCACAGTGACTCATATATCACACTCACAAAATACCTTCTGCTACACTGCATCTGGAAACATGAAACACATTGATCACAATTATTAATCTTTCCCCATTCACTGGAGGCTGGAGAGCAGGAATGGCTCCATGTAGGAGAAAAGGGTGTCTTGACCTCTTTGGTCAGGTATTGAGAAGATTTCTTTTCACTTCATGGGAAGAAGTAGCCAGCAAGGAGAAGGAATGCACAAGCTCCATGCAGCCACTGGCCAGATCTATGCCAAAAAATGCCACAGAATCACAGAATCATAGAATGGTTTGGGTTGGAAGGGACCTTAAAGATCACCTAGGAGCAACTCACACAGAAAACTCTTTTGCTCCAGTATCCCCTCCTGTATCTCTTCTAAACAAAATCACTGGTTATTATTTTTAACTTGCCCAAGTTGTACTTTTGCTGATCATAATTTCTGGGCAATATCTTCTCCCTTCAGGTTTAAATCACTTATTTTCACTGACAGTGAGTAAAAGACTACAGAGTTTTTCCTAAAGATACAGATGGGGAAAAGATGAAGTCAGGATGGCTGAACAGGACCTTGAGACAGCAAATGCCTACTCACACAGAACTTCCCCTGGGGCAATGCTGAAATACTACCAGTACTTGGGTAGTAGTGACAAAAGAATAATAGTAGTATGTCACCAGAGTTTCGTTAACACATGGAGATGAGATAAACTGGCATTTGCAGCTGCTGCTGCTGCTTTGCTTGAGGCTTTGCCAGATGTCCCGAGCGCTCTACTGCTCCTCAGAGTGACAACACAAAATCCAGTGCAAAAACATAGCCCTGAAGGATTTCTTTCAACAGTGAATCCTCATTCTAGTAAACAGGATTGTGCTCTCAGCAGGTTGGGGTATATCCAAAGCAATGGAACCAGCAGAGCAGGGATTTTGCCCCTTGACTTTGCTCTTGTGAGACTTCAGCTGGAGCCCTGTGTTCAGTTCTGAAGTCCTCAGCACAGGAAGAGCATGGATCTCTTACAGCGAGTCCAGAGGAGGCCACAAAGATGATCTGAAGGCTGGTGCACCTGCCGTAAGAGCACAGGCTGTGAGTGTTGGGCTTGTTCATTCTGAAGAAGAGAAGGCTCTGGGGAGAGCATAAAACAGCCTTTCAGTACAAAAAGAGGCCTACGGGAAAGCTAGAGAGAGGCTCTTTATCAACCCAAACCATTCTATGATTCTACGATATGAGTGCATTGTATTGGACACTTGCTGCTTCCCAGCAGCCTTTGTGACCTGCCTCAGCTCCTTCCTTCTCTTGACTGTTCAGCACGGCAGTGGAGCAAACAATGGGCTCATTAGAGAGAAGGCAGGAAAAGGCATCTGTGTGCAGGCACTGAGAAGGGCAGGCTGGTGCCCATCCTGTGTCTGGAGCAGTCTTTTCTATTGCATTTCAAGGACAAGTGTTGTTTAACCAAATGTTACTCCAGCAAGCCCTTCAAGTGGCATTTCTTTCTTTGTGAGCATCACCTTCTTTGCTCTGCAACAGGAACTTCCAGCCTGGCCAAAATCCCACCAAACTCCTGAGTGGTGACAGGGCAGGTGAAAACAAGAGGCCTGAGAATGGGATTTCTACTGGCACCAAATTAAATGATGCTGTGTTGGTGGAAGGAAATGTACTGGGAACAATATTTAGTCCTGGAAACTCGTGAAAGGGACAGGAGAAAAGAGTGTGAATTGGTAGGAGAGAGTGTAAATGGAGAATAGGATGAGCCTCTTCTGCATGATCAACTTTCATATCATCTGTGCTTGAGCCATCACATCATTTTTGTATCAATGTTTTCTGCTGAAATTTGAAAATATGACATAGGCAAGGACGTGATTCAGCCCCTGGCTGGTGCTGCCTGTGGTGTTTGATTGTGTATTCAAGTGCAGATAAAACTATAAATGTCCGAGATTTCGGCACTTGGAAAAACAAGAGCATAATAATGAGAACAGCAGGCGTCAAAGGCCTGAATGAGCATAATGCAGAGAGATGTTTTTAGACAAGCTCCACAGCAACAGTAGTTCATTTGATTGCACTTGAGAGGATGAGACCTCAGCCTGTGATACAAGGGCAATTCTGTTTTCCTGGCATATACAGGAATTTGGATATTTATGGCAAAGATTATGATCTCCCCCCAGTACTTTGCTTCTAGCCTTTGAGCAGATGTTGCCATTTTGTGATGAAAGAGAATATTTGGGAAACGTGTCATGTGGTGAGGCCTCGTTTATACACACACACACACACATGCACGCTCGCGTGCCCTCACAGACTTACATGTAGCTGACATGGATTTGTGTCCCTACACATAGACATAACCATCTTCTGCCTAGAGGTTTGATGCACCTGTCTAGGTACAACTTAAGTTTATCAGACAATTATTAGAGACCAATTCAGTCCCAATGGGCTCCTTTATTTCTCGTGTTTTGATGACTGTTTCTTCTTTATGTGAAGACACAGAGTTTAAAATGTGAGCATTACTGAGGAAGAGAAATCTGGAGGTGATTCCTAGTTTTCACATTCCATTTTGTGAGTTGTGAGAAGTTGCCCTCAATGAGGGGGACATCATGAATTTTTGCCCATGCTTCCCCTACCCCTGTCACAAGATCTGGATTGGGACGGACTGGACCACACCACACATGAGTTTGCACTTCAGGACTGTCAAGAGTCTCCTGATATTGCATCTGGTGTGTGGTCAGCAACAGAGGTCACCAAGAGTCCATGGAGTCTCAATTCTTGCACATATTCAAAACCCCACTGGGTGTGATCCTGACCAACCTGCTCTGTGAACCTGCTTGAACAGGGAGGATGGTCTAGACAGTCTCCAGAGGTCAATTCCAACCTCAACCATTCTGTGATTCTGTGGTCTTGTGAAGACTTGACAGCTGTACAAAGCTGTGAAAGTTCTTATTCGCTGTCAATTTCCTTATACACAAATATGCCCAGAGAAGTTCCTCTCTCTGTTTCACAGGCAAAAACAGGGCTTTTAAAGCCCTGTGATGATTTTGTCAGGGGACCACTGAAGAACATGCTGCAGGTAGGTTCCTAAATTTGGAAAAAGCTACATTCAGAGGAAGATGCCAACAGCATCCTGATTTTACCAGAAATGATGTGGCAGGTCGGAGTACAGAAGGGATTATCCCCATATACCAGGCACTGGTGAGGCAACACCTTGAAGCCTGCATTCAGTTTTGGACCCCTCACTACAAGAAGGACCTGGAGCGGCTGGAGCATGTCCAGAGAAGGGGAAAGAAGTTGGGAAAAGGTCTGGAGCAGAGGGATTATGAGGAGCAGCTGATAGACTTTAGGTTGTTTAGTCTGTTGTGATTGCTCTGGCCAGTAGTGTCCAGCTGAGGTTAATTCTACCACCTGCCTGAAAGGAGGTTGTAGTGAGATGGGTGCTGGTCTCTTCTCACAGGTAACTAGCAATAGGATGAGAGGAAGTGGCCTTAAGTTGTGCCGGGGAAGGTTTAGTCTGGATATTAGGAAAAGTTCCTTTACTTAAAGAGTAGTGAATCACTGGAAGAGGCTGCCCAGTGAAGTGGTGGAGTCTCCACCCCTGGAGGTGTTCAAGAATTGTGTAGATGTAGTGCTTTGGGACATGGTTTTGTAGGCACAATAGGGTTGGCTGATGGTTAGACTTGATGATCTTAGGGGTATTTTCCAACCTTAATGATTCTGTGATTCTATGATTCTACCTTTGCCTTGCTCTTTGCTTTTCTGAACAACAAATGGACTTCATAATCTATGGGAGAACTACTGCTCTACTTACTTGATAAGCAAAACTGGCCAATAGATTGAAATGTTATCAGTGAGGGCGAATGGAGAGATGGACAGACAGACAATTACAAAGGCCACAAAAAAATAATACAACCTGAGAATTTCCCTTGTGCATGGGTTATGTGTGTAAGGCAGTAGAAAGGAAATGTCTAGCCTTGATTTGCTATTAATTGCATCAGGAGTGTCCTCACAGACAATAAATCTGTAGGATAACTAAACAGCAGCAAGTCATAAATTCATTTCCTGCAAACTGCTGATAGTTCACTTTCCCAAGGGCAAGTAGGAAGTACTAGACATGGCCCTACAGAGCCCAGGGATAAAAAGTAGAACTCAAACTTCACACTTGTCTCTTCTGACCCACCACCCTTCCCCATCACCAGCAGCAGCATCCTCATCTCATAGTCAGCACTTTCCCATCTCCTGACTTCGGCTCTAAGCCCAGTGGATGGTAGCAAACTGTCTGGGTGCCATGAAAGTCTTGTTTCAAGTGTCTCAAAGCTCTGGGAATCCCAGAGTTATAAATGGTCCTGGGCAAAATTAACTGTTTCTGGCAGACACTTAAGTGTTTTAAAAATGTGATATGTTACTTTTCTGATTAAAATGATTAACACCTCCTCCCTACATTACACAAAATATCATGGTTTGGTCAAATAAAACACTTCATTTAATTGCATACCTTCCTTTTCCCTTTTTTTGATGCTTAATTCCCTGAAAAATATTAAAGAATATCATAAAGGACACTCTGATCTCCATGCATGGCTCCCTCTGACACCAAAGATGTGAAATTGTACTTTTTTCCCTACTGAACTCAGCAGCAAACTATTTTCTCTCAAAGGGGAATTATCTTAGAAGCTGTATTTCTGAAAACATCTACAAATTTTTACCAAAGCATGTATTGTAGATATTTTTTGGGAATATGAAGAAAGTATTACAGAAATAATTGGTTGGGGTTGGAAGGGACCTCAAAGCTTATTCAGCTCCAGCCAGGACACCTCCCACTGGATCAGGTTGCTCAAAGCCTCATCCAGCCTGGCGTTGAACACCTCCAGGGATAGGGCATCCATGACTTCTCTGGGCATCGTGTGCCAGTGCCTCACCACCCTCACAGGAAAATATTTCTTCCTCATATCTCATCTAAATCTGTCTTTCAGTTTAAGATTATTCCCCCTCATGCTATCCCTGCACCCCCTGATAAAGACCCCCTCCCTGGCTTTCTCATAGGCTCCTCCCATATGCTTGTTCTATTCTTAAAACTTCTGTTCCTATCTGGTACTAGAACTACTGGAGTCAGATTGCTGGGTTGGATGGACCCCTGGTCTGACCCAGGAGCTTCATCTGTTCTTAGAAGGGTTCAGCGTTGTTGGTTTACAGCACAGGTTTACAATTACCGAATGACTCCATTATGCTAATATGCTATTCCCATATTTATTTAACAAAAGACAGTTGACTTTGCTGACATAAAAATCGAACCTATTGAGCATAAGAGCTAAAGTCACAGTGTTTTGATATCAAAAAAAATCTGTTTATTCTTGATTAAAGTATGCAAAAAAGCACTGTGAACTACTGGTTTCCTTAGGTTTTCTGCTCAGACTTCTGTTACCTTTTTTACCAGAAACTTCTGAGTTGATGACAAGTATGGGAATAAAGCAGTGAGTTTCTGTCTTTATAATAGACATACTTCTTTTTAAACAAGATTTAATGAATTTTCTGTTATTTCTCCCATTTTCTTACTGTTCCGCTGTTTTACAATAGGTTCTATAATTACATAGCAAAAAAAAAAAAAAAAGAATATTGATTAAAGTCCCATAAAAGATACAACTGTGAAATTTCAGAAGATAGAAACTCAGGAGGAAAGTTTAAAAAGCTCTGGAGCAGAAAAGAGGAAGGAAGAGACTCTTTACAATTATAAAACAACCCAAACTGCATTTGAGACTAACAGAAAAGACACTGAGCTGCTGGAGCATGTCCAGAGGAGGGCAACAAAGCTTAAAAGGGGTCTAGAGAACAAGTTTTATGAGTTGCTGCTGGGGGAACTGGGGTTACTTAGCCTGGAGGAGGCTGAGAGATGACCTTATTGCTCTCTACAGCTCTCTGGAAGGAGGATGTTGTGAGGTGGGTGCTGCTCACTTCTCCCAAATAACAACAGATAAGATGAGAGGAAATGGCTTCAAGTTGTGCCAGGAGAGGTTTAGACTGGAAATCAGGAAAAATGTCATTACTGAAAGAGTGATGAAACATTGGCAAAGGCTGCTCAGGGAAGTGGAGGAGTCTCCATCCCTGGAGAGGTTCATAAAGCATGTAGACATGGCATTTTGGGACATGGTTTAGTAGGCCTAATGGTGTTGGGGTGATGATTGGACTTGATGATCTTAGAGCTCTTTTCCAACCTTAATAATTTGATGATTGTATGATATACAGGCAAGGGACTAAGCATGAAATGTGATATTTTGTTCTGCTCAATGAAGAGAACAGTGTCAAAAAATGAACAGAAATGTATGAGAATTTAAAAAATAAAATAATGAGAATTAATTTAAGCAGTTTGTATAGATAAAGTATTTCACGTTGCTTTTGAGCTTTTTTTTTATATTTTTAACATGTATATGCACATTAACCAAGCCTTTCAGTTGAAATTCTTTTTTCCAATTGAAAATAGGTGTTTGGTTTGTTCTGTTTGAAAATGTATTGATAAGAGATGCTTCAGCCTTTACACAATGTTTATTGAACACCTTCTGAGGCATGAAAGTTCTCAAAGAAATTCTGAAATGCATACTGTATCTACATACACACAAACACTCTTAACAAATTAACAAAACTTTGGTGGATAAATTCCAATTTGGCTCAAATATCGGTCATTATGCATTCAATTTTTAATTGCTTTTCAGTAGCTCACACATGTTGCTTCTTCATTAGTTCCTTTCTGAGGAAGCTGCTCCACTTGTTGGGGCTGGGATGGCCTTCAAGTGAACAAATTCCTGTGGAGTAGTGACACTCCTGAGAAGACATGGTCTGGACCTATGGGGGTATGTGGTGTCTAGGGAGCACAGCCATAGGATGAAGGGGAATGGTTTTAAGCTAAAAGAGCGGAAATTTAGATGAGATATTAGGAAGAAATTCTTTGCTGTGAGGGTGGTGAGGCACTGGCACACGATGCCCAGAGAAGTCATGGATGCCCCATGCCTGGAAGTGTTCAAGGCCAGGCTGGATGAGGCTTTGAGCAACCTGATCCAGTGGGAGATGTCCCTGCCCATGACAGGTGATTTGGGACAGGATGATTTTTAATGTTCCTTTCAACCCAAACCATTCCATGATTCTATGATTCTATATTGTGCCTGGTGCTCAATGCAGACCTGAAGCCGACTCTGCTACTTTGGGAAACACCCTGAAGGGGGATATTAAGGAAATTATTCTTAAGTTGCTTGTATTGTGGGGCAGACCTGGCAACTGCAGTTGGTAGGTAGTGTGATCACTGCAGTGCAAAGAAGACACTCTCCATCCTTCATCTGTAGCCTCCAAAACTGTCCTTGTATGTGAAAAGAATAAACAAGGAGAAAAAACATATGCTGTAAGACAGGCATCCTACCCAGACACCCAACAGCAACTACTGATGCCAGCAACACCTCTGCACAGGCTGAAGAAACTGTGAAGGGCATGTTCATCTCTTGACTTAACTCCATACTCAGTGGAGGAGGCCTCGCCAATGCCTCAGTTTTTACTACAGGAAAAAGTTCATCAGCTGATCTGAAACAATTCATTTGTATTTGTCACCATTGCTGTTGGCATGGAAATTGAAGGTCTAACCTTTTATTAAGCTGTCAACACCCTGAAATGACTGCTCTGTCTTTCTTATGACTCAGTGTCTGCAAGACAAGAACTCCATGTTCTCCAGCAGTAACACATTGCAGTGTTGTCGTTCTAGCAGATACCAGCCCCTCATCTCTTGTGCACAGAAGTCCTTTCTCCTATAAAGAGAGTACCCCCAGGCAGACAGCTCTGTGATTCAATGGTGCAGTGGCTTGTACATGTGAGTGGCTTGTACTATTTAATGGCTTTATCTCAGCCCTTGCTCTTTCCCTGTAGAACCATAGAATCATTTGATTGGAAGAGACCTTTGAGATCAAGTCTAACTGTACCTGCCCACTACTAAACCATATCCCTGAGCACCTCATCTAACCATCTTTTTAATAATTCCAGGGATGGTGACTCAACCACTTCCCTGGGCAGCTGTCCCATTGCCTGAGAACCCTTTCAGTGAAGAAATTTCTCCTAATATCCAATCTAAATCTCCCCTGGTGCAATTTGAGGCTGTTTCATCTTGTCCTATCACTTGTTACTTGGGAGAAGAGATCAACACTCACCTCACTACAACCTCCATTCTGCCTCCTCTTCTCTAGGTTAAACAATCCTCATTCTCTCGGTCACTCCTCATAAGATTTGTTCTCCATCCCTTTCCTCAGCTTCATTGTCCTTTTCTGGACATGTTTTACTGCCTCAATGTCCTTCTGTCCACCTGTAGACTTCTTCCCCTTTGGTAACTTGTAATTCAGTTCTTCTTATCTTGCTGCTCCTTTGCTCCTTGTTTACTCTTTCTTCTATCCAAACAGCAACCCTGTTTTTGTGTTTTGTGGACATTATTTTTGCCCTCTGAAATGTGTGCAGGTTGTCTGAAGGGTGAAAGTTGTGCTATGCCACATACTGAGCATTTCAGCAACAGCAGAGCTCTCTGAACAGCTGGGGTGTGGGTGTATAGAATACATCCAGGCAGCAGCAACCACCTTCCCAGGGTGAGCAACTGGAAGAAGCCCAGCAGCAGCCAAAGTGAGTTGGAAAGGCTTTGCTCATTCTTCTGCTGCACAGTGGGCAGGTCAGAACATTTGTAAGAGATCAGGGGAGCCCTCCAGTAATGCTGCTGCTGAGGAGTGAGTCGCCTGACTGAACGCCAATAACAGCCTTCCCCAAGTTTGTGTGATGGTGTCACAGAAGTATCAGTGAGACGACACAGCTGCAGCACCTTATGCAAAAGCCAAGTGAGGAAACCCTGCACAGAGCTGCTGGTTTCACCCCCATGACAGAAAGAATGTCTAGCTAATAAACCTTCCTTGTGCCTTAGTTAGTGATTATTCCCACCCTCAAGGAGAATGTGAACTGCTTTGAGACTTATCCCCAGGGATTCTCTCGCTTAGGTATCCTCTCTTTCTCCAGCATCTTATGAATGCTTACAATAATCACCTTATAATACTCTTTTCTCACTGCTTGCTCCCTGAATCTCATGTTGCCAAAATAAGAGAAAGGAGCAGGATGGAGCAGAGCTGCAGCAGTTCTTCCATTAGCATGCTGGGAGTATTTTATTTTTAATTCATGGGGGCCCCAGTCAGAATATTTGCTGCTTTCATGGTGGAAGGTAGAGACCAGCCCAAAGGTCTCTTCTCCCTTTAATGAACGGCTCCACAGGGTTAGGACTCTTTCTCAGTGGAAACCCATTAGCATACAAACATAAGTCCTAATGGTCAAAGAGGGAGAGCACAGATTGCTAATAAGGATACCTCCTAGTGGCTCTGAGGGGTCATCAACAACCTGGCCAAGTTTTTTAATATCGAATGATTCCAGGGTGTACAAACAAGAACATGAAGTCTGCTTCTTTTCTCTCTCCTTCATTCGGTTGCATAAATACAGCAAATACCTTGCTCCACACAGTTTAATTGGCATTGCTTTGCCTGCCAGAAGTAAGGAACAATGAAAATCAAAAGCTGCCCTCCACAGCCAGTTGGCTTGTCTTGGGTCAAGCTTGAACTGCGGCTGGTGTAGACACCTGGCCCCTCACAGCAGGGGGGTGATGTATTTGTGTGTGTATCCCTGCATGCACGTCCTGTGCTGAGCAGGATTGCTGCAGAGAGGCAGGGAACGCACAAACACATTCACTGCAGGAAGACATGACCCATATGCCACATGGAGGGATAAAAGCATCGGCAGGTTGCCCTCGTTGAACAGAAGACTCATTCCTTGAAATGTAAACCTCAGCAGTAAGAGCAGGCTACCTCTGATTTGAAAAGGCTTTGCTTCTTGCTCTCCAGTTACTTCCCTTTAAGGTACTGGGAGTAGAATGTGCAAGGCATCTGTCACTACAGGGACAACCCTTTTCACATGTAACTTCCTTTAGTTTGGCCATCAAGTATGCAAAGCTACTCCATCACACACAGGCAGGCACAGGATTGCTGTAAGCTTGCCTTTGCTATTCCTGTGAAACCCAGTTGAAAACACTTCATGCTTGTTGAATAGAGGATGCCACTTGTTGTGGTAGGGATCAGCATGAGTGGCCACCCATCAGCTGCTGACAGTACACAAGTACTCTTTACTTACTCACTACACAGGTCTCTGAGTAAGTGTAGAGTAGTGAAAAAGATTATAAAATCACAGAATGATTTGGGTTGGAAGGGACCTTAAAGATCATCCAGTTCCAATCCCCCTGCCATGGACAGGGACACCTCACACAGGATCAGGTTGCTCACAGCCTCATCCAGCCTGGCGTTGAACACCTCCAGGGATGGGGCATCCATGATTTCTCTGGGCAAACTGTGCCAGTGCCCCACTACCCTCACAGGAAAATATTTCTTCCTAAGATCTCATCTAAATCTCCTCTTTTTCAGCCTAAAACCATTCCCCCTTTTCCTATCTCTGTATTCCCTGATAAAGAGCCCCTCCCCAGCTCTCCTGTCTGCCCCTGGAGTCCAAGTCTTCAAAACTCACTCAGCGTGATTTCAATCACGTGGTGAGGGGAGATGAGGAGAAACAGACACATCTCATTGTTGTTTTACACAAAAGGATATGGAAGAAGACAGGACGGGCCATGTCCAGAGGTGACAGCTAACAAGTAGGGTGAAATTCTGGGTGCAGACATAAACTGGGTGAATGATTAAACATCTTCCACATTGCACAGTGCAGCTACAGAAGGAGGGCTGTGCTAGTGAGGCACAAAGCCTGTCCTGGTCTGATATCTTTCTTGCATTCATCCATCAGAAGTCATTCACTTTGAGAGGGTTTTGATAACTATTTCAGAGCTTGCTCTCTTTCCTCCTCCCGCTTCTCTCTCTCTCTTTCATCTCTCTGCCCCACTGGGCTAATACATGCTTCATGATTGAAATACATCCTTTGTGAAAATATTCCACTAAAATATTCATGAACAACTGTTTTCATTATTTGCTCAGTGCTAAATGACTTCATGATAACTATGCAGCCTGAGGTCTAAAGCAGCTGTCTGCCATGGTGACCAGTGCTCCCCCTCTGTCTACTCCTGCTCCCTGTCTTGCTCTCTCACCGTTTCTGAACTGTAATCACTTGAGGACAGGCTCATGCATTTTTCTTATGATTTCCAAGGTTTTAGCTTTGATTTGTAGAGCACCTAGTACAATAGGGATCCTTGTCCTGGACAAGGACTGGTGACAGTACAAAAGGTACTGACACTATAAACAGCATCCTGGCAACATTAAATTAGTTGTCCATACTTTCCTCCTCCACTAGAAAATAGTGCATGGCCAGGGTCTAACCCTTTTGGAACAGGACACAAATGTTATTACAAGGAGCTCTTCAGGCCTTTATTCTCTTTCAATTTAGACACAAGGTTCTCACAGTAGGAGAAAGATGCTAACTGTAAAAATACTCTGAGGATCAAGTAAGATACATTGCACTTCTGTTTGCATTTCTATCTCCCACTACAGAAAAGCTGCTTCCTCACAGAGGAAATATTTCTCTTTTATTATCATAGTCGTTAAATTTGGAAAAAAACGCTAATATCATACAGTCCAACTGTCAGCCCAACACCACCGTGCCTACTAAACTATGCCCCAAAATGCCATGTCTACATGTTTTTTGAACCTCTCTAGGGATGGAGACTCCACCATTTCCCTGGGCAGCCTGTGCCAATGCTTCACCACTCTTTCAGTAAAGGTATTTTTCCTAATACCCAATCTAATCCTCTCCTGGCACAACCTGAGGCCATTTCCTTTCATCCTATCACTTACTGCTTGGGAGAAGAGACCAGCACCCATCTCACCATGACCTCCTTTCCGGGAGCTGTAGAGACCAATAAGATTTCCCTTCAGCTTTGTCTTCCACAGGCTAAATAATCCCAGTTCCCTCAGCCTCTCCTGATAAGATGTGTTCTCTGGACCCTTCACCAGCATCATTGTCCTAATATATAATCATAATTATAATGAATTACAGGTAGTGCTAATCCTGCTCAGTGTAGATACCTTGTTGTTCCTCATACAACCAGCAGCACCTTACGCAAAACTTTCAGAGACAGGAAATCACTTTGAAAATGCCAAAGCTCCACTGCTCCTGATGAGAACGAGTGCTGCATGAATTTGTCCCTGACTCCTTCAGCAAATATCTCTGTAACATTTCAAACCTCCAGTTGAGATAGATCTAAGATGTGCTCAGTGGTCTCTGCATGCCAGAGAGTGAACACCAGCCGAGAGAAGTATGCACTTGAAGGAACCCTTTCAGGGTATGTGAGCAAATGTGTCTCACAGTCCAATATAAGGCAGAAAGAGGGACTTCAAGTGTCCAGAGACATCTGGGATGATGAGAGAAGACTGGAGTTCTGTGAACAACTGGATGAGATACTTGGCATACAGGATCTTTACAGAGAATGAGAGAATACATGCATGGTTTTGTGGATCAGGCAGTAAAAGTGTGTTGCTAAGCTGCTCACAGGGTGGTGAATGATGAACAGGGCACCTTTAACCCCATATATGTATCAAAGCAGGGGAGCTGCTTTCTGGAAAACCCAGGTGGGCAACATCTCTGTCCATCACCACTTCTGTGCCAGACAGTGTGTGAACTGTGAACCAGCTGAGACCAAGGCAGTGATGCGGATCCACAGAAACAAAACCATCAATACGGAAAACAGAAGAAACTGGAATCCACTTTCAAATAGCCCTTCACTGGGGAGTAAGAGTGGGTTTATTATTTTCAAGGCTGTGGCTTGGAGCAAAGCATCAGGTCATGACAGCCACCTCAAGTGTGTTTTGCTTGCCTTTGCTGCTGTTGGAGCAATTAGGCTGAGTCACTTCAGTGCTCTTTAAAATCATTTTGCTTTCCCTTTAACTTCATGTGAGAAAGTACTAAGGTGTTGGCCTTTGCTACAGAAAAGAAAGTAATGAAAGAGATCTCTGCAGTGATTTGAGGCTACCTTATACTTTGCTTTCAGATTCCTGTTGCTTGTGGAGAACCATAAATTATTTCAAGAGGAAAACATTGGCTTTCTGAAATACTGGAGTGCTAGTGCAAGGTTGTATCTTCTCAGATGGTTCTTTGCTTTATTTCTCACTCTTTGGTCCCTAAAGGGTGTGATTTTGCAGAAATGCCTTTGAGAGAGTAAAGCAAAGGATCTGTGTTTATTTGAGTGGAACAAGGTTGATTTACATCCATCATTTCGTTGCCTTCATGACTTTCATGCAGAGGCATATGATACACTTATGATGTTTTGGTCCTGCACATAAGTTGGATGGAAGGGTGTGAATTTACATCACCAGTTTCTCAGCCTTTGAGGGACGGTTGCTCTTTGATACTTGTCAGCAACAAGGCTTGTGAGGTTTATTGACTAGCTCCAAGTGAGATCGTGAGTTCAGGACCTTGCCCCAAGATGTCCTGTTCAGCTCTGGCTTCTCTTGAATCTGATCTGAAGCTGTGTGAAATGGATGGGACACTTCCCAGTGTCTTGAGAAAGTTTGAACAGGTTCCTTAGAGGAGCTCTTTAAATTGGAAAAGCCCTCTAGATCTGAATTCCTTTGTAGATTTGTACTCATTTTGGGGCCAGTTCTTATGATATTTCCCAGCTTTCTTCTGGAAAATCACTGTTTAATCTGGCTGGGGTGGCAGAGAGGAGCTGGCTGAGTGTACATAGGAAATGATAATCCTCTTGAAGCTGTCCATGTGTGACTTATTACAGCCTGGGATTATATGTTAATGAGAATGCCTTGAGTCTTCAGCTCTAATGCTTATTTCTTCCTTCTTCAGTTCAGCAGTTCCATTCTAACACTGGATTTCCTACTTTAGCAAATGCAAAAGCAGACTGACTAATTCAATTACAGACAAGAGTAGTGCTCAATCTTCCCCTTCCTACTTAAAAAGTGCTCTACTTTCATAGTAGAAAGGGCAAAGTAAAACTTATCCTGGCTTGTATCAGAAATGGTGTGACCAGCAGGTCCAGGGAGGTGATTCTCCCTCTGGACTCAGCACTGGTGAGGCCGCTCCTTGAATCCTGTGTTCAGTTCTGGGCCCCTCACCACAAGAAGGATGTTGAGGCTCTGGAGCGAGTCCAGAGAAGAGCAACAAAGCTGGTGAAGGGGCTGGAGAACAAGCCCTATGAGGAGCGTCTGAGGGAGCTGGGGTTGTTTAGCCTGGAGAAGAGGAGACTGAGAGGAGACCTCATTACTCTCTACAACTACCTGAAAGGAGGTTGTAGAGAGGAGGGAGCTGGCCTCTTCTCCCAAGTGACAGGGGACAGGACAAGAGGGAATGGCTTCAAGCTCCGCCAGGGGAGATTTAGGCTGGAGATTAGGAGGAAGTTCTTCACGCGGAGGGTCATTTGGCATTGGAATAGGCTGCCTAGGGAGGTGGTTGATTCACCTTCCCTGGAGGTGTTTAAGGCACGGGTGGATGAGGTATTGAGGGACTTGGTTTAATGTTTGATAGGAATGGTTGGACTAGAAGATCCGATGGGTCCCTTCCAACCTGGCTGTTCTATGATTCTATGATTCTGTGATTCTATGATTCTATCCATAATTGAGCCCTGCTGAAAATATTATTGCAACAGGTTATCAAATTCTTCAGTGTGTTTAGTTTTGGGCCCCTCACCACAAGGACACTGAGGGGCTGGAGTGCCACAATGAACACTTCTTGAAAAGAGTATAGTTATCGCAGTTGCAACTGCTGCTAACATTTTTAATTATTCTAATTGCCTTATTAATGCCAGGCAAGCTCTCTTCTAGCTTGTAAAGGGTCAGAGCACAATTTGTACTTTCCTTTAAATGCTAGAGGAACACAGGTGAGCAAGCAAGAATACTCTTGGAAGGGTTCCACAGGGCCTAAGAATACACAGTCTTCCAGCTCTTAATATAACTGCTATTAAAAATAATGCCAAATTACTTCAGTAATAACTTTTTTATGCCAGGTGCCACAGGATTGCTGAGGAATATAAAGTAAGTGGCATTTTTAGAAGATGTGTGCCATCCTCCCCTCTCAGCAAGTCAGGCTTTCCATCAGCTTCTGCAAGCAGGGCTGTATGACAGTTACACACTCAGGCTCCAGCAACACAGCCTGCCTATGTGGAGCCAAGCTGAGCACCCAGGGAGCCAGCCTGAGCATCCAAGGCATACGTCTGAAAACTAAAATCAGGTGAAGGTCCTCCAAAGAAATTCAGGCATGCATAGGCTATAAAACAAGGCTCATATCCTGATGTGGGAAAGCAGACTCTTCTTCTGTCACCAGAAGTTCTATATCTGAAATCAGATGAGTGAGTTAATATGGAAGATGGGTGGTAGTTCCTGTATTGGTTCATAGGCTTGAAGCAAAAGATGTTTAAAACCTGTTACCTTACAGGCATAGAATCATAGAATGGTATGCGTTGGAAGGAACCTTAAAGCTCACCCAGTTCCAATCCTTTGCCATGGGCAGGGACACCTGCCAGTGCATCATGTTGCTCAAAGCCCCATCCAGTCTGGCCTTAAACACCTCCAGGGATGAAGCATCCATGCCTTCTCTGGGCAACCTGTGCCACTGCCTCACCATCCTCACAAGGATGTGAAGCTTTTTCTGCTGCATAGGGATACCTGCCCAGCTCTAAAGTTGAAAGGTGGGTGACTGAAAAGCAGCCTATTCATGATAATGTGGAAAACTTGTCAGACAGTTCTCTTCATTGACAGCACCTGAGTGCATCTAGGTTTATCTGTCTCCATGTGCTAAACCTGGATATTGCTCCTTGAAAGTGAAGAGTGGGAAGGGGAAGTTGAAAATCCTGCTGCTACACATCCCACTAACTTCTTGGTTGTCTTGTTCTGTTTACTCCACTCCTCTGGAACAAACAGGGACTGAAGAAGAGTCTCTGGGAGATCAGCCACCAAGCAAAAGAAGTCAAGAATGTTCTCTGAAGCCCAAGCCTGCATTTATACCAATAATTCAGGAAATTAGTGATGCTTCTTCACATGCAGACAGTTAGGAGAGCACTGACATTTTCATCCAGCTGCTTCTCTGGGAGCTGAACAGTGTGAAATGCATAGAGGACAGAAGTGGCTAATTGCTAATGCCAGTCAAGGTTTTAGTGAAGGAGAAAGAAAGTGAAGGCAGGTGGAAGGGTTAGAGGGAAATCCATTTACAGTACATAGTATTGGGAAAGTACTCCGTAACTAAAAGAGAAAAGCCCTTGGCACTTTCAGTTTATTAGCAAGGATGTGGTCGGCGTGCTACAATCTACTAGTTCCCCCATCACTGGATCATGGACCACCATCCATTTAGGATTCCTGGGAAAGAGCCATGCTGAACTCAACAGTTTGGTTCTCACTGGTCTCATGGGCATGGTGATCCCCTGTGTCCATATACTAGGTTCAGCAACAACCCAGAAGTTTAACTGTGGATAACTCTCTTTAGCTCTTCCAGTGCTTGACTCTTGAGACAGTGCCATGGGACATATCCAATTGTTGTTTGAATTAATTGCAAGGTGACATCTTTGCTGCACACAAACCTACGCATGCTTAGACACATACATACACATTATGTTGCAATGCGGTGGGTATTGGTCTCTTCTCCCAAGTAATAGGATGTGAAGAGTGATATGATGAGAAGAAATGGCCTCAAGTTGTGCCAGGGGAAGTTTAGATTGGATATTAGGAAAATTTTCTTCACTGCAAGGGTTCTCAAGCACTGGAACAGCCTGCCCTGTAGATAAGGTTCAGAGGTATGGTTTAGTAGTGGACAGCTATGGTTGGAGTTGATGATGCCAAAGGTCTTTTCCAAACAAACAATTCTATGATTCTACAATAAAATCTCTGATGTAAATAAAATCACTGTAAATCAGATGCCAGCCTTGAAATGAGTTCAAAACTCTTTGGATCAAGTTTTGAGTGAGGATTGTTCTTGTTTTTAGGGAAGAAATTTCAGCTTTCCTGCCATTGTCAGCTGATTTCTCTGCCGAATGGGGGTGGCATTCATGTTATGTATATGGGCCCGGGCTATTTGCATGGAGTTACAGCTCTTCTCAGTGTTGTTATGCTTCCTCTGAAACTTTCTGAAAGAGTTTTTTTACACCCACCCACACTGAGAATGACACACTCCCAGGGCTGCTTGGGGAACTTAGCAACACACTTCTGCTGGGATTCCACGCAGTCAGCAGCAGCCAGAGCTGAGACACCTCTTGGTGCCTGCAACAGCTCTACCTCCCACCCTCCCTTAGACAACTGCAAGAACACTGATGCATCTTGTCAGTGGTCTTGCCTCAAACAACAGGATCTATCCTTTGCATCAGGAATCTTAGGCTGCAGTGGATGGAGGCTGAGGGGAAAGCAAAAGCTCAGGTCACACAGTAGAACCAAGAACAACCTTGGGTCTCTTAGTCCCAGCGCTAGGTTGATGTTCTGCTCTTGCTCTAGTTGATGTTTGAGCATATACAGGTGGAACAGGTGGACCTCAGAGAAAGCATACTTGGTGATGAGTCACAGTTGCAGCTGGGAGAGGATTCACATGTGGTAAAGGACATCTACAGAAAAGACGGGGAGGAGCTTTTTGTGAGGGAGTAAAGGATGAGGGGGTAACAGTTTTGAGCTGAAAGAGGGAAGATTTAGGTGAGATATTAAGAAGGCATTTTTTTTCCTGTGAGGGTGGCAAGGCACTGACACGGGTTGCCTAGAGAAGTCATGGATGTCCCATCCCTGGAGATGTTCAAGGACAGATTGGATGAGGCTTTGAGGAATGTGATGCAGTGGAAGGTGTCCCTGCCCATGGCAAGGGGCTGGAACTGGATGAGATTTAAGGTCCCTTCCAACACAAACCATTCTATAAATCTATAATTCTACACTATGAATCTTTGGAAATCTCATCTCTAATACTGCCAGGCTTGGAGGACAGACTATCTCTGAGATACAAAAAAGCTGGAGATCACTGTGTATTCCATCAGCAGTACTGCTGTCCCTCAGCAAGTCTGGACCAAGAAAAACTAAGATCTTGCATAAAATGAAAGAATAGGCACAAGAGAGGAAAGGTTCCCTATAACTGGTCTCCAGCAATGGGAAATAACTGATGCCTTAGGAAGTATACAAGGGGAGGGCAAGGACATCATGCTATTTCCTATAAGCAGTCCTCTAACCTTCAAGGAAGGTTGCTATGGAACAGGAGTGATCCCTTTGTTCATTTTGTTCTTTTGTTCACTTCTTTTTGCAGTGAAGATTTCAGCAGAACCATCAGCCTGGCTAATACAGTCACTGACAGATCTTAAATATTAATAAACACATCTGCCTCCTGTAATTTGAAGCAGTATTCCAGATCGGGGTGCTGCAAAAGCAGCTGTTTGCTTGCATGATCTGGTTGAAGAGGATGTGCATGTCAAAAGGGGGATGTGCAGAATGCAGAATTTGCAGAAGAGGGGGATGAAAATAGCTGTGACTGGGGCACAAAGTAACAGTGTTCCTGTTGTAAGTGGATAAGTTGCAATGGAGGAAATAGCTGTCAGCTGGCATAGATACACAGCCCCAACAGCACAGAAAACCTGAGCCCCAAGGGGGAATGCGTCATAGACCTTTCTTCACTAGCAAAGTTTTGAGGTAGAAGCCTAGATTTACAGAAGCAAACAGCAGAACCTGACTGGGAATTTTCTTTCAATGTGTTTTATGTTTGTTTGCCTGGATATAGAGTCTGACAGAACATGACTGCTCTCTGTGAAGATTTTCCTGGAGACGTGTAAAAAAGTGCCAAGAAAAGGAAAATCCTTCAGTTCCAATACTTTGCTGCAGTGCTGCTCCAAGGCAGCTGCAGTTTGCTGCCAAATTCTTCCCTCTCATCTAAGGACTAGTGTCCCCACTGTGACTGCCACTCCACCATGATATACCATGGCCAGGAAAGCCCAGGTTGTTCCTGCACTGAGTCCAGAAAACACAAAAGGGCACAAATATAAAGCTGGTTAGTAATTCTGTGTGGAGACCCATAGCCTTTTCAGCTGCTAATGTGGGGTTTCCTTTGTTTTGTTTTGCCTATTGTGTTCTCACTCAGAAAGCCAACTGTATCCTTGACTGCATCAGAAATGTGACTAGAAGGTCAAGGAAGGGTATGCTCCCCCTCTACCCCGCTCTCATGAGACCTGATCTGGAGTCCTACGTTCAGCTCTGGAGTTCTCAGCATAGGAAGGACAGGGCTCTGTTAGAGTGAGTCCAGAGGAGGTACAAAGATGATCCAAGACTGGAGCACCTCCCATACAAGGACAGGCTGAGAGAGTTAGGCTTGTTCAGCCCAGAGAACGCTCCATGGAGACCCTATAGCAGCCTTCCAGTACTGAAAGGAGGCTACAAGAAAGCTGAGGAGGGGTCCTTTATCAAATAGTACAGGGGAAGGGTTTCAAGATGAAAGAGGGGAGATTTAGATTAGAGATTAGGAAGAGATGTTTTCCTGTAAGGGTGGTGAGGCACTGGCACTGCTTGGAACTGGATGAAATTGAAGGTTGCTTCCAACTGAAACCATTCTGTGATTCTCTGATTTCTTCTTGTTGTTGAACTCTTCCTTGCAGGGAGCTAAAAAAAGAAAATACTCTGCTTTTGGACGAGCTGTCAAACCCTTTTTTGATGGCTGCAAATATATCAACACAGCCTGCTGCTGTGAATTAGTAACTATTCTTAGTCAGCCAGTATGGATTTAGTGAATATTAAGCAACCCATACGACAGTTTTCCTCCTGCTGAAGAAAATTTATTTTCAAAGTGTAGGGGGTTAATATAATAAAGCATCAAATAAGTAAATGTTACTCCAAAAATACACAGCCTTGAACTCAACAATCCTACAAAAGTGGTTAGCTCACCATCTAGGAAAGCCACCAAAATAGCGCATTATATGCAGTTTCCATATGACATCAGACCAAGTAAATCTGAGCAAGTTACAAATATCCCAAAGCCCTCCAGTCAGTTTGGTAGATTACCTTCATTATTTAAAGGAGATAAAACCTGCAGGAAGAAGTGAGACTGAGAGCACTGTGCAAAGATGAAAACTATACTTGAATGTAAGGGAAAGTCTGTTTGTGTAGATGGCACAAGGATCAGCTCCCAGATAACAAGAATAATTCAGAAGGAACCAGCCCAGAGCACTGATCCATCCCCTCACTCAGTGTATAGAACTCAAGCTGAAAACAAAACCTAAGAGTCTTAAATGCACTTTTTACTGGCAAATGAAGAACACTCAAATGGTAAGGCAGGGTTTCCTGATCTGAAAATTTGATTTTTAATCATTGGACCCACCTTTCTCCCATCTCTTCATGGTAAGCATCAAAAGTTCAGAACTGGAATTTCATCCTAAGGCAAATTTCTTAAGTCTAGAAGATCTCCCAGGATGGGAAATTAATTTTTTTGCTGTAGTTGATGGACATACTTCTCGTGTGAGGAGGCAGGCATCAGGTCTTTACTACAAACACTGTCCCTTAAAGAAATAAGCTACTTTCCAGTCCCATCTACCCACCTCTGTGGCTTGAAAGAGTGCTGGCATTATGCTTTCTAACAAGGCTGAGCGCAATCTTGACAGAAGTAGTAGTCCACTCCAGGATTTGTAAACAGGCCAGTTTGGAAAAGGCTGCAAACACACTAGTTATCAAGTAGCCAGTAAATTAATTCAAGACTGAGAGCTATTGATGCTGTGTGTAATTAAACATTATTATGCTTTTTTTCCCCCACTGAGATTAGTTACAGAACAGAGAGCAGAGCCGTGTTAATAAATCAGCTCCAGGGTAAATCAAACAGGCATCAGAGGGGATAATGATAAGCTTGTAGAAATCTTAAGCCCTGCCAAAAAAAGCTACAAAGCCATTCTTGACTGGTCATCTGAATCGTTCTCCATCCTCTACACAGGTAAAGTCATATTGCATTTCACTCTTTTTTACCTCCAGACAGCTTTCCCTAAAGCCAGAGAGACACTTTTCTGTAGCCTAGAACCCAGGATTTTAGTCATCCTGGATAGCACGTGGGAAAGGCTTTCATAGAATCATAGAATGGGCTGGGTTGGAAGATACCTTAAAGATCATCCAGTTCCAAACACCTTTCACTGCATCACATTGCTCAAAGCCCCATCCGAACTGACCTTGAACACCTCTAGGGATGGGGCATCCTGTGCCAGTGCCTCATCACCCTCGTTGTTTGCATTTGCCTTTCACAAATGTATCCCTGTCCACCTCCTCTCCAGAATATTTCTCTGTTCTGATCGACACCATCAAGGAGCCTTAGCCAGCATTTAGGAGCTGGTAACACTGCCACATACTGAAAATGTAGGCAAGAGCAAGAAGGAAGGGCTGGCACAGGCAGAGGTAATAATATGTATTATGCTGAATTTTATGTCAGGACCAGAAGGCTCTTTATTACATGATTTTCGTCTTTATAGCTCCCAACAGAGCAGCAAATGCATATATTAGACTGTAAACCATTACAATGAAATCTATGTAAATCACAAATATAAAGCCAAATAATGACCCCTTACAGTGATCCAACATCAGCATCATCAGCACTGCTAAAGCCAAGGGGGACCCATTGTTGCTTTTGCCAGCATGTCTTTGCTAGCAGAGAAAACAGACAGGACTTCTCCTTTGCTTGGATTGAACCCCCCAAACCAAGTTGCCTAGACAGCCTCCTGGCTAAGGGATCGGCAGCTCATTTTGTTGCAGATACGCTGGCATGAAAGCTAAGCCATAGGACTGTTTAAATGAAGTCCTGCAAAGTCATCCCTACCAGAAGGTCCCAGGAAGATTGGGGGCTGAGCTAAGCCTGGAGAGAGGGACCCTCAAATGCTTGCGTAGTGGGCTACCAGTGATTACTGCTAAGAAATTTCTTTGTGGCCAAGAGAAACTGAAAGGGATTCAGTGACAGGGATTTACTGAGGATGGGGTGTAGCTAGTAGAAGCATCTGTGGGCACAGCCAATTCCAATATACGGAGGATCAATGTCCTATCCCTGGAGGTGTTCAAGGTCAGGCTAGAAGAGGCTTTAAGCACCCTGATCAAGTGGAAGGTGTTCCTGCCCATGGCCATGGGGGATCGAACTGGATGATCTTTAAGGTCCTTTCCAGTCCAAACCATTCCAGAATTCTATGAAGAAAGGAAGTGCCAAGACAATTATTACCCTTGTCTTGAGAGAGAACAAGGCCATTACAAAATGGGTTTAATGATCCCAGAGGATTTGAGTTTTTCCTAGCTGGGTTTTGCATCAGAAATGAGTTCCAAGCTCCTAACCTGTACACAAACTGCCCAGTGCTGCTCTGCCAACACCACCATGGAGAAGAAGTTGGTGGAGTTTGTCACTGCACCATTGGCTTCTCCTCTGAGGTGGTAGATCTTAAATTTTGTGGGTGCCCTAAAGTGGCCTTCAGCCCATTTCTTGCTTATTCTCCCGCATGTGGCTTGAAAGGTGGCGTGGAAGAGTGAAGTGACAGAGCCTGATTGACAGGCCTAAAACAATACAGGTGAGCCATGGATTATTTGTATTTAATTGCTATGTGTACTGCTTAATCTGCAATGTCTCAAGTTGCTATCATCAGTGGAATTGTGCTGTGCTATTCTTAACACACAGAGTGTGAGAAAATGCATTGTAGTCAACATTATCAGTAGAAATGGGCTATGCCACCTTAATTGTAGCTTCTCCAGCATACGCAGGATGAGAAAAAGACCACCAATATCCTGGCTAACCAATCAGCATGAGTATGGACACTGTGTGAAAGAACAACTATGCAGATCTATGCAGCTCAACAGGCCACTCAGTTTAAAGACAAGACATATCCAGCAGCTCCTTACCTCCTCTCCCGGTGCCTTGGCCATGTTCCAGGAGGAAGGGACAGCTGAGGCCAGAAATTCCATTTTTTCAGAATTATGTATGTTGTTTATTTAACAATATAAAAGCCGGATCATTTTGCAGTGATCTTTAGGAGGCCCCATCTACGCGTGGACGCATCACATAGGATCCCCTAGTTTTCCAGGACAGGCTCTACAAATCCTCACTACAAAAGGGGTTCCTGTGGTGACTGCAGATCTGAATGATGATAACAGTGCAATTGGTGGTGTATCTTTCTTAATTACTATACTTACTCTCTTGTAGTAATTATTAGACACATTCCCTTTAATGCTGTTATTGTTAACTTGTTAGTCACTACTAATCATTTATCACCTTTCTTGTTTTAATAGGCTGAGTAAAAATTGATTTCACAATGTATTTGAGAGTTTGGGCTGTTATGTTGATTGCGGTCTGTGCTTAGCACCTTGTAGTAAAACAAGGAGTTAAAACAGAGGTACGGGTACCACTGCATGACGGTGCCTGCAATCCAGGATGCAGGTGGCATTTTTCTGACGTAGAGATATTTGTGCCACGTGCAGCACCTGCAGGGGAACTGCCCAGAGACAACTTTTTATTTCAGTCTTGCCTGTGAGGAAGGAGATCCACTTGCTGAGAAAGATGCTGTTAGAAGATGTTTTACTAGATGAAAGATGGATTGTGAACCAATCAGGAGCCCTGGGTGCTGAAATGATCAGTGGCACATAATTTCATGTTAAGAGGCATTTGCCTCCTCAGGGCTATGTTAATGGAGTCCGACTGGGTGTTGATTTGGTTATCCTTCGCTGCTAGGTATACAGATATCACTTTCCACAGGCAGGCAGGCTGCATGTTAATGATTCTTCCTTGCAGGGGCTCAGAGGTAGCATGCTTTCACAGAGGTCTCTTCCACAGACAGCTAATCAGAGAAGTCAGGGCCTCCCCGCGGAGGATGCTCAGTGGGATGTTGACTGTCCCTGTCACTCCTGCTACAGAGGGAAGGCTTAGCCCCTGTCCACATGCTGCCGAGGCCACAGAAGATGTGATCTTGGGAGCTGAGGGGTGAACTCATCAAGAGCAGAATAGATGCACATCATCAGAGATGCATTAGGACTTGATGTGTTGTCCTGTACATAACTATTTCCTGTGGGTTCTCATGATGCTCAAGAATACATGTGGCCAGAAAACAAGCAATCTGAAAAGGTTAACTGTCAAAATGGAAGTGCTGGCATGCCCTGTTGCAAAATTGTATTGCCAGCTCCTGCAAAAATGCTCTCAGGACAACAGCCAGAGGATCCAGACTTGCAGTCAGCAGTAACAGCAGAGATGTCAGAACAGCAGAGATGAATGAGTACGGAGGAGAGGCAGGGAGTATGATTGGCTTGCGCGTGATTTCAGCTCCTAACTGAGAGGCACTGGTGCAATGCACCTGCTGAATAAATAGACCACTTGCCACTTAGGAACCCCAGATGTGAGGTCATATGCCACAACACATTGCCCTGAAGAATGGTCCCTGACCCACAGAGGCAGTGATGTGTAGGGATTTGATATGTGTCCCTCAGCCTTGTCTCAGGGGCATCAGGGTCCAGATATGCCAGGTTCTGTACCCGGGTATGATAACAGAGCCTTTCTCCTCCCTCAGCTTTTGTTTCAAGGGTTGCCTCTTATAACTCTGGATTTCCAGCAGATTACCTTACTTTCTTGCAGTTGCATTTTTGACTGTTGGACCTAAGGCATTTCCAGCCACAGATGCCCCCCAATGAAACCCAAAAGGTTTCATGAAAACACAGAGAGTTCAACCAGTGGTTCATGAAAACCAGTAGCTCTGAAAATTAAAACACTAAATCTAAAAGGAAGTCACCAAAAGCAACAGACAACATAATAACTGTGGAAAGTGATGTAAGCAAGAAGAAAAGGGCCAAGGAATATGTAGAGATGGAAACAAACTCCTTCTCTGTGGAAAGACTCAGCCCAGAAAGGTGAGATATTTTTAAGGCTCATTTGGTACTGTGTGGTGTTGACTCCCTTCACATTGACTTCATGGTCCCTGGTCTCAGACCCCAGGTGACGTACACAAATGGCTGAAGAATTATCTTAGTACTCCCATTCTTTAAGAGAACATTGTGTCTGTCTGTAACGTGGTTTTCTTGTTTACTGTTCTAAATAACAACCCATTGGTGGCAGACAGATGGTCAAGATGAACCTAAAGGTCTTTGCCATGCTTAATATCTATGATTTTATGAGTCATTTCCGTCAGAAAAAGAGGAGATTAAATGTTTGAATGGAGTTGAAAAGACATGACATCATGGTTCTGTTTCCCTTCTTTGGAATCAGTAATAAACTGAATTATGCTCTGCCACTTATCATTAACAAAAAGTCTTTAACTTGCTTTCTCAAAAATATATTTCCCCTCTCTCTTAAATTAATCAACCAGAGAAAAGCAAGAGATTTTCTCTTGTAGAAGCAAAGCAGAACAATTTGGTCTTTGAACAAGTAAAAGAATTTCAGGCATCACAAACCAATCAGGAACGTCTCGGCAATACATACATCCAGACAGCAACTGAAATACTTAACCACAGCTTTTAGCAGCATTTTTTGTTCTGGCTGCTTAGTTGAGCATCCTGTCCTGCTGGGCTGGCTAAAATGCCCTGGTGAGATACTCTTGGCATGGCTGTTCATGCTTTTCAGAACAGCATTATCACTACCTTAGTTCATTTTAAGGTGAGAAGTCAGGATTTTCCATAGTGGGTTTACAGCACAGCACAACGACACATAATTTCACATGAAGTGGTGTTCACTCACAAAAGGGCCTCAGCTGGTTCAAGGACTCTATATCATTCATGAGCATTACACAGACAGAGGCTCACCCCTCTCCTAGCACATGCCTCTCCTTTCTCCACTGCCTTGGAGCAGAGGAGCCCTTTCTCTCGGCACAGCCTCCTCCCTGCTAACACCTCCTAACCCTGGCACTACTGCAGCTCTTTGCTGCAAAAAAGGTGGATCATAGAATCACAGAACGGTTTGTGTTGGAAGGGACCTTAAAGTGCATATAGTTACAACCCCCCTGCCACAGGCAGCAACATCTTCCACTCCATCAGGCTGCTCAAAGCCCCATCCAGCCCGGCCTTGAACTCCTCCAGGGATGAAGCAGCCACCATTTCTCTGGGCAACCTGTGCCAGTGCCTCCCCACCCTCACTGGAAAATATTTCTTCTTAAATCTCATCTAAATCTCCCCTCTTCCACTGTGAACCCTTCTCCCTCATTCTGTCCCTGCATTCCCTGATAAAGGGCCCCTGCCTCCCCATTTTTCCTGTAAGCCCCCTTTCAGTACTGGAAGGTTGCTCTAAGGTCTCCCCAGAGCCTTCTCTTCTCCAGGCTGAACAAGCCAAACTCTCTCAGGTTGTGCATTTTTGGGAGGTGCTCCAGCCCTCAGAACATCTTCATGGCTACTTCTGGACTCACTCTAACAGATCCATGTTGTTTCTGTGCTAAGGACTCCAGTACTGAGTTCAGGACTCCAGATGAGGTCTCACAAAAGTGTAGTAGATGAGGAGAATCATCTCCCATGCCCTGTTGGTTACATTTTTCCTAATGCATCCCAGTCCATGGCTGGTTTTCTGGGCTTCAAGTGCATATTGCCAGCTCATGACGATCACAGCTTGTCAAGACTGATGAAAAGAGAAGCATTGGTGAGAAGCATCTCCTTCTTCTCCCATGCTCCTACGCTGGTTGAAGCACTGCCTAATTACAAGAAGGGCTTTGAGACAAAGGCACAGTAGCAGATGATGGCAACCAGAGACAATGTGCAGTTTCACCTGTAAATGCCATCTGTAACAGTCTAAGGGTGTGGAGTACAATTCACCTCCTCTTCAAATACTACCCATTCACTTTTGACAGCTCAGTGACCCTTGAGAGAAGATTGACTAATGCAAGCACTAGTTGGTTGGTTAACTTGCTCTTTTTTATAGTGATTAAAATGCTGACAATGAAGAAAGAGCTTCATAGCTCATGTCAAGGTTGTCGCTTTGATTTTCCTTTTCTGCTTCTCTCAGAAAACATAATCCATTTTTCTGCTATGTACATGGTGAAGATAATAAATACAAATAGTAACTACATGTAATGGTATTTGCTTCTGTAGCTGAAGGGCTGTAAAACCAACTCCGCATATGTGATACCTAAACACGACATCTTACATGGGCTTCTCATCTTCTCTACATTGCCAGAGCTTCCTAATCAAAATGAACAGAAATCTTTACCCCACACAGTCGTATTTTCCTTTTTCTTCTTAGAGAATTCTGCCTTCGTCCTTGCTGCTTTGTATGACCCACACCAATGCTCTTCATACCCTTCCAGCGCTGTCCCTCATCCATTAGTTGTTACACAGCCTGACCAGGTTCATCTACTCCAGGTTCTCTAGCACAAACTATACTACTCAAGCTGTAAGAGCAATTTGTCCTCAGGTATTCACAAGTATAGACTGAAGGCAAAAACCAGACACCAAACTCTGCCAATTATCATCTTAATCTACCTCTGTGACCAAGTGTGCGGATAAAATAGCAATACAGCAAGCAGGTATCCCATTTAAAGGAGTAGATGGCCATTTGATTCTGTTGCTGAATAACTCTTCTGAACTACTTAGGGCCAAGAAGTTTCTAGGCCTTGTAAGATGTGCCAAATTGTATAAGTCCAGATACCATTGCTCAACTTATCTGTACCCCCTACACCTTATCTGTACCTCCTACGCATAGGAATGCCTTCCCAAAGCAGTGATTCGTGTCTCCAGGAGACCTAATGTTCCAGATAACGTTTCTCTTGCCCTTGCAAAGGGGGAAGGGTAAGCACGTGTTGTCAGGGCTTTGAGAGCAGCAACAGTCTCAGCAGCTGGCTGCTATGGGACTGCTCCCTGTGATTATGACACCACCCTGCCTTACTGCCACCTCTGGTTCCCTACTAATCTTGCTGTTCACTGATGCCTCTGAGCAAGGGAGATCACTGAGAAACTATTTTCATGGGATAAATGGAAATTTGTGAGGAAAAAAAGATACTATATAGCCCACCAAAGTTTTACCCTCAGATTTATGGCTTGCTTCTGGCATCAATTTGAAGTTACTCTCAGTGTTGAGTTTAGTATAATTCCCTGCTCCATCTGACCACCCTAAAATGGAAGCTTTGGGAACCCTAACCTGGACAAGACAACATTTCCATCTCTGTTCAGCAAAAGAATCACAGAATCATGCAATCATAAAGGTTAGAAAAGACCTCTAAAGATCAAGTCCAACCATCAGCACAACACCACTGTGCCTACTAAACCATGCCCTTAAGTGCCACATCTACACACTTTTGGAACATCTCCAGGGATGGAGACTCCACCATGTCCCTGGGTAGCCTGCTCCAATGCTTCACCACTCTTTCAGTAATGACGTTTTTCCTAATAGCCAATCTAAACCTCCCCTGGTGCAACTTGAGGCCATTTCCTCTCATCCTATCCTTTGGGAGAAGAGACTAGCACCCACCTCACTACAATCTCCTTTCAGGTAATTGTAGAGAACAATGAGGTCTCTCCTCAGCCTCCTCTTGTCCAGACTAAACAACCCTAGTTCCCTCAGCCACTCCTCATAAGAGTTGCCCTTCTCTGGACACGCTCCAGCAGCTCAATGCCTTTCCTTACTGAAGAAATACCAGGCAGGGTATCTAGTCATGACCACTTGTATCAGCACCAGCGCCTTCAACCTCCCAATTCTTTCCTCATTAATCATAGAATCATAGAATCACCAGGTTGGAAGAGACCCACCGGATCATCGAGTCCAACCATTCCTATCAAACACTAAACCATGTCCCTCAAGACCTTGTCCACCCGTGCCTTAAACACCTCCAGGGATGGTGAATCAACCACCTCCCTGGGCAGCCTATTCCAATGCCCAATGACCCTTTCTGTCAAAAATCTTTTCCTAACAT
The DNA here is from genome assembly GCA_033558105.1 of Coccyzus lansbergi. Lineage (NCBI taxonomy): Eukaryota > Metazoa > Chordata > Aves > Cuculiformes > Coccyzidae > Coccyzus > Coccyzus lansbergi. The sequence continues at coordinate 334,807 of JAUMJK010000767.1, read as the reverse complement.
CCAGCCTAAATCTCCCCTACTGGAGCTTGAAGCCATTTCCTCTTGTCCTGTCCCCTGTCACTTGGGAGAAGAGCCCAGCACCCTCCTCTCTACAACCTCCTTTCTGGTAGTTGTAGAGAGCAATGAGGTCTCCTCTCAGCCTCCTCTTCTCCAGGCTAAACAACCCCAGCTCTCTCAGCTGTTCCTCATAAGGCCTGTTCTCCAGCCCCTTCACCAGCTTCCTTGCTCTTCTCTGGACTTGCTCCAGAGCCTCAACATCCTTCTTGTGGTGAGGGGCCCAGAACTGAACACAGGATTCAAGGAGCGGTCTCACCAGTGCTGAGTACAGAGGGAGAATAACCTCCCTGGACCTGCTGGTCACACCGTTTCTGATACAAGCCAGGATGCCATTGGCCTTCTTGGCCACCTGGGCACACTGCTGGCTTATGTTTAGTCAGCTGTCGACCAACACCCCCAGGTCCCTCTCCTCCTGGCAGCTTTCTAGACAGACTTCTCCTAGTCTGTAGCTCTGCATGGGGTTGTCGTGTCACACAGTGTGAAAGCTGTAGTTCCCAGCAAGCCATGCACTGGTACAGAGCCATGTCCCTGCCGGAGCTGGGAAAACATGCATCCTCCTGCCTGTTACAACAAATATCCCCAGACTGGACACTAAATAGGATAATCTGCCAGGGTTTACAAATGATGGCATTTCTACATTTTACCCTTGATCTTCAACAGCAATTGCTAGGAAGAATGATCTTGGTTTGCTAACAGATGCAAGAACATACGGTGAAGGCTCTAGGTTGGTGAAGTATGGGCTGGTAGATTAAAAGAGAAGCTGAACATACTGGAAGGGTGATTTAATACCGGCAATACTATCACCACCCTGTGCTCATACTGAAGATGGCAGATGATGCACACTCTGCTAAAGAGATTTCACAGAGGTGGTGATTTTCCTTTGCACAGAGCTATGACAGAAAGCTCTCAGCTTAATTAGCAATTGCCAAAATATGTCACACTTAGTAGGAGGTAAATTATTTTGGCCTTATAAAAAAATTTTCAAACATGATGTTTCCTTTGTGGTCACGAAAATATTACAGCCTGGAATCCACCAGGGAGCTGTTACAGAGGGGGAGGAAAAAAGAGGGTTTGTGATAATAGCAGGGTTCTAACAACACAGTTAATGCAGGGAAACAGGAATCCCTGCTCCAGGTTTCAGTGTGACATTGCTCACTGTGAGATTGTTCAGGTCTGGCTGACTTCCCAAAATGAGCAGAAGCAGCTATTTCCCAAAAATCACATTACGACAAACAGCAAACCATCTTAAACATCACACATTTTCTATTTCAAAAGTAAACCAGGCTTCCCCCAAGCTCCAACTGGAACTGCAAGTCTGATCTGCAACATTGAGAAAGTTCTGATGCGCATCGCCTGACCTTTTGCCTAAAGACATCCTAAATTTCTAGGCTTGATGCCAAACTGTGGCATCTTTAACATCCAAAGCTGGAAACCTCAGATATGACTCTGACACCCACATCAGCAAGCCTGGTCTGTAGAGATGGGTCAGCTGTTTCTTTTCCTTCCCACTGCTCACCCCCTTGGTCTTTTTAAGAACCAACTTGGACTTACGGTTGTTGCACTCCCTGAAAGGACCCATGTGAATGCCTTGATTGCCTTTCCTGTGCAGAAACCTTCCCAAATGCACTCTGCTCCTCAAGTACTGTGTATAGTTTTGGGTGCCACAGAATAAATAGAATATAAAGCAACTGGAGAACGTCTAGAAGAGGGTACAGAGTTGGAGAAGGGTTTAGAGGGGAAGTCGTGAGGAACAGCTGAAGTCACTTAGTCTGTTCAGCATGGAGAGGAGGAGGCTGAGGGGAAACCTCACAGCAGTGCACAGCTTCCTCACAAGGGGAGGAGGAGGAGTAGGTGCTGATCTCTTCTCTTTGGTGACCAATGATAGGACCCAAGGGAATTTAAGGAAGTTGCACCAGGGAGGGTTAGGTTGGATATTAGGAAAAGGTTCTTCACCCAGAGAGTGGTAGAGCACTGGAACAGGCTCCTCAGGGAATTAATCGTGGCACCACGCCTGACAACATTCCAGAAGCATTTGGCCAACACCCTCAAACACAAGGTGTGAACGTTGGGGTTGTCCTATGCAGGTAGAGGAGTTGGACTAAATGATCCTTGTGGATCCCTTCAAACTCAAGACATTCTACCATCTCATGATTCTATGAATCCCCACTAAATATGACACCGTCTACTGAGTTTTTTCTTCCCTGGTTTCTAGGGTACCCTCTCTGACATGCCAGGTGACTAGAGAGAACAAAAATGTCTCATTGTCAGTGGGTTTTGTTTTGACACTTTTTACCTGTGAGTTGCTAATGAATATAAGATTGCTTTGTTAATGCTGATGAATAACTCAGCAGCTTGAATCCCGATGGTTTTCAATGTGAACTATGTTCCCGTGCTTCTCTGGGGTTTAAAGATAAGCAAGAAGGTCCTTGGCACCAAGTGATACACTTGGCAAATGGCACACTTCAGTGTTCCTGCCATGCCTGGTCCTCGCAGGTCTCCTCAGCTTTACTTGTCTGGTCTGCTCATTTCCCCAGAGGAAAACCTCTTTTTGTGTGTAATACATCATAAAAGGCAGATTTATTTCCCCCTGACACTGCCACACTCTGATATATTCATTCCAGCTCTTCCAGCACTGTCGTTTATATGGTTCTCACCCATAACTCCTGCAGCATTTGGGATGGCACAAGAGGAAAGTTCAACATACAGATTGGCAATGGTATAACTTCACCCAGCAGGAAACAGTTTTCTCTTTCAAGCTAATTGTAGCAGAGTGTGCCAGTGTATTTGTGCTTTCAGCAGGAGAGATTATTCCCGTCTACTCATTATATTATATCTGGGAAGATCTTTACTAGTATAAAGGACACTGATACTAAGCCTGCATTACAGGGATTACAGAAAGGGATGGGCCGCCAGAATTATGCTGCTTTAATTGAAACAGTGTAACTTCTGCTTGTAATTAATCCCTAGAGGGTTTTTAAGATTGGATTGTTCATTCATCCTGGGCCACAGTAAGTGGGAAATTTCCAATCCAAGGAGTGCTAGACCCAAAGGGCAGAGAGAACACCACCAAAGCATTCACAGACTGACTGCAAGAATAGAAACACAAGGAAAGTGAGGCTGTACCATGGCCACAGTGTCTTAGTCATAGTCCCCTTCCAGAGGCATCCTGCAGAGGCCCCTCTTTTTGTCCTCTGCAAATGAAATGGAATGAAGACTCAAGCTCATCCCTTTTAGAAGTAGTAACAGAAGCCACCTCCATGCCAAATTTAGCAAACGCGCAGGCAGCTTTCAGACGTACTTACTGTTGAATTATATACTGACAGTTAAAAGAAACACAACTGAAACCTGTGCCATTATTAAATACATTAGAGGTTGATTTAGCAAATAAATTCAGGAGAGTACAGAGCAAGTGAGTGCTGTTATTGAAGTAATCCCATCCCATCCCAGGAGGGCCAATGTGCCCTCTGAGCATACTGGTAAAACACCTTGGTGAGGTAAGGAAACTTCAGTAACAATGACTGTGGCAGAAACTCACTGGTTTTATTCATCTCCCTGTTCTTGAAATGCGGATGTGGTCATCTGCCCAAGCATGAGGTGTCCTAGGTACCCAGTGGTTATGGATGCAAGGTTTCCTAGAGAAAGGCATGGTCTGCAGAGAGCTGCATCATCAGGAGATGCAGAAATGCTCTTATAATCTTTCCAAGATGAAAGTTTTTCTGCTCCTGAGACCCCAGTTCTCTCAATGAAGAGGAGGCACTGTAAGCCCTGTTTAGACACAGTGTGTATGGAGCAAGCATTGAGTTAGTTCTCATGTTCACACAGGAATACAGGAACCCTCAACTAGGACACTCATCTCATGCTACAACGAAAAGTTGCTCCTTGAGCTTACTTTAAATTTTGCTTAAAGGTCTCTTTATTCTTTGTTTTCAACATTTCTACTAAGTGTGTCTGAGAAATGTATGGGGAACATAAAACTGCACTTGCAGTTATGAACAAAAAATAGACAAATAATATTACCAGTTCCCCAAGCTGAATGCAATGCCCTCAAGCACTTTGAGATTCTCTGCTGTTAGTAAAGGAATGAAGGAGAAGTAATGCTGCTTATTCCTTTTCCAGCCAGAGTGCATACGTGCCCCGGAAACCTCTATGATTATCTGTTTTCCAATCAGTAGATCTATAAAGTGTGTATTATGGTTTTGTTGTTATTATACAACACAGTAGTTATTAGAAATGGGGGAGGGAGTCATAAGAAATCACTTCTGTGACACAATTAGAATCAGAACACCTGAAGGCTTGAAATGAGGTTGATGGAGATAATGCTACAGTGCTGACAGAATAGACCAAGATACAGAAGAATAAAAGCCAATGCCCGTGTTATTTACATATTCATTATCATTATGGGAATACTGAAAGACCTGGGAAACAAATTTGTGTTCACCGCTGAATGTCATGGGACAAGGTGGTCTTCACTGGGAAAGAAGGAAAGCTTTCAAATACAAGCGAGACATCCTGAAGACATACCAGAAAAGTCTGAAATGATGTTCAGAGTGAGTCCAGTTAGGCTGAGACAACCTGTCACAGCTGTGGCTCAAACTGAGACTGCTGGATGCACTGGAACTTCAGCTGGAAACTGGACAGCCTTTGGACCAATGCTGTGACAAGGTCTCCTGAGGTCACTGAAATTATTGCTCTACAATAGCTTCTCTGTAAGTTCACCCTCCTAATTAGTTGCTTAATTAGTTGCAGTCTGTAGAAACCTGCTTAGAACAATGCCATCTGTGCAACAGCATCAAGAAATGAGGACACAGTCAACACAATTACTGAGTGCGGTGTCTTAAATGAAATCCAGAAATTACAGTCTGGGACAATTGCTATTTAAATTAGTTCAAAGGCCCACATGTCTCTGGACATGAAATTCCATTTCCTGAGTTATCACACCTGAGAGGATTTGGAAGTTACTGTGTCTGCCACTATCAGCCCACCTTCACCTTTTGTAGCATCTGCTTGCCATAGTAAAGGGAAGGGCTGGGAGCAGTGCTCTCAACCATGGACAAGGAGTTCTTCACCAGCTTCTGGTCCCCATTGTGAAGAGAGGACAATCAGAGATACCAGAGATACTTCCAGAGATACCTCGTCAGATGACTGAGCAACAAAAAGTCCAAAGCCTAGCCATAACAAGCTAGCTCCCTGAACAAACCTGGGAAGAAAAGATTAGGTCTTTCTTGTTCTCAGCATCACATTTCTCCAACTCTTGCTAGTAACAGTAGCCATAAGGAGAGATCCTCAGAGGGATGGACACTAACATCCATTGGCCATCTTTGGAGCTGGGACCCGGGAATTCTCTGTAAAAGCTGTTTTGAATGGCATCCTTTATTCCAGGCTTCATGATGGCAAAGTACTCACTCCAAGGAAAGCAGGCTGACAAACGTGTTTGACTAGGGACTGCCAATTCCATCTGTCCTGTTCAGTGTTGTGACCTGTCTTATCTCTGCTCTGCTTCATCCTCCTGGAAGAAGCCAAGCCTCTCTGTGAACATGATTTGCATTCACCCAAGAAACCATGACTCTTTCACATTTCTTGGGAACCACAAGAAATCCCAAAATATTGAAATGTCATTCACAACCCACTGGTCATTGTACCCCATAATGACTGTATTTTAATAATAAACTGGCACAGAAAAAGTGAGAAGAAAGATTTTCACAATATGAAAAAGTTGGTCGATTTTTTTCCCCCAAAACACATAGAACAGTGCATTAGTTTTACTATCAACAGCACACTAAGATCACACACCTCAGTAGATTTACTTTAATGTCCTGCCTACCTGGAGGTAAAGCAAATATAATTCCTTAGACTAGGAAGCAGTGCAATAATATTAGATAATTGACTAATCTTTAACTTCTTAGAGAAAGATTTCAACCTTTTTAAGCACAAATGAAACAAGGGCTAGAAACAAGGTACCATAGAGACTATTAAGAAAGAGAGTCAAGACTGTTACAGAGCAAGTCCCAGACTACTGAAAGAGAGTAGTTGTATATCTGTATGCCCCTGGTAGAGTGAATTTCTAGTGGCTGCCTCAAAGAAGCTGTTCTGCTAGGCTCAATAGTTGTTCCCCAGTCACATGAAACAAAGTGCAATCTCTCCATCTACTTCAATAGGACAGGTTTATTTCTTGTTAGCTCTTGAGCTTTTTGGCTGGCATGGAGCTTAGCTTTACAGAGGTCCCTCTGGACTCTGCCATTAGCAACAGAAAGCTTTTACTATGCTGCCTTCCAGGGTCCCATGATGTGGCTTCTTTGTCTGTTTTAGTTTTCATCTGAAGAAACCCTTGCACTCAGCAGGAAAGCCTGCAGGTTCACTGCTGGGACAGCCACAGCAACCACTGGCTCTGGAGAAAAAACTCAGAACATAACCACTCGGAAGTTGCACACTGCTCGGGTACAACAGGTGAAAACAAAGTCTCTTCTCCCTCCCTATATCAGATATTGTCGTAGAATCATAGAATGTCCCAAGTTGGAAGGGATAAACAAGGATCATCAAGTCCAGCCCCTGTCCCTGCATAGGACAATCCCAACATTCACATCATGTGTCTGAGGGTATTGTCCAAATGCTTCTGGAATACTGTCAGGTTTGGTGCCATGACTGCATCCCTGGGGAGTCTGTTCCATTGCTCCGCCACCTTCTGAGTGAAGAACCTTTTCCTAGTATCCAAACTAAACCTCCCCTTGTATCAGTTTACACAACAGCTCCATTTCTTCCCCAGCTTCTGCCTTGCAGTGGGTCCCAGAGCTCATCTGTTTTGATACAATGGATAATCCAGTATTGATTTTAGGTTTAAAAGTGTAGTCATTACTCATGAAAATGCAGTGCCCCGTTTTAGATAAAATCTGTAAGCCCCGAGTAGATCCTAGTACCTTACTTTTCCCTGGTTCTTGTAGATCATCCCAAAATAAATATATAAAAGATTTATTTCTTTTATGCTGCTGGGAAATCAGTGAATTCAATGAGGAGCTGCAATTGTCTGGAAGGCATCTTTGGGTGACTAGATCACTAGAGTAATGTCTTCACTTCAAAGTGCTTTTCTGCAGCCCGTTTGAAAGAGATACATAGATTGTAATCAGAAGTGATCAATTAAGTTTTCTATGCATCCAAACAGAGTAGTAATTCAGTAGTCTCGACCAGAACAGCTGCTGAGAGATAGCAAGCTGCATATTCAAGATTAGAACATAGCCTTGGGTCCCTGGCACATGATATTGATCTCCAAGAAGAAGAAAAATAATACCTCAGTATTCTGCAGACTGATAAAAGGTTAACCTTAAGTCTTGGCTATTGAAAACATCCATTCATTTGCTGCTGCATACATTAAACTTCAGATGTTTGTGCCTCCTTTCATTTGTTTTTGTTTTGGAAAAGGGTGCTGTCACATCACAAGATGAAAGAAAGGTCTATTCTATAAACAGCGCCCACAGAACTACTCTAGGCACACACTTTGTTATCCTTGCCACATGGGAATTCAAGGGAGATTATTTACCACCTTGGATGCAAGAAGCTTCATCACATCACCAGACTTCTGAAGCAGCCACTGAAGCATCATCCAAAACTTTTTGGTTTTTCTGACAACTGAAGCAGCCACTGGGATACCCAGAACGGAGGACTGTGTTCCAGTCCCAGATCTACAATGGGTCTCTTCTCATGCCTCCTCCAGCAGGGTAAACTATGGGGAAAGTGCAAAATCTTGTGTTTACCCTTGGACTGGGAGCATGCACCTTCTGTGACCTCACTAGGAATGTAATCCATCCTGGACACTCTACCTTTGCAGATGTGAAAAAATCCAGTATTTATCTGGGATGTGAGGATTACTAACAAAAGCCACTTCATGTGCCCGCTAACCACATAACCCTGCTAACAAAATGCAACCTTGCTATTTAAGCTGAAAACAACAAACAAAAACATTGCCTAAGATTAAAAAATTGTTTCAACTTAGTGAGAATCACTTAAATGTCAGAGGGCCTGAACCTCTGGATCAATTGCTGTGGAAGATTAATTACTTTACTTCTCAGATGTCTATCCCACATAGGCCTCCAAATGATTTTGTGACTGCTACAGACATACTTAGTTGCAGGCGTGCTAATAACCTGTTTAAAGTACATTATTTTGCACTCAAATGGTGTTCAAGACCAGGTTGGATGAGGTTATGAGTAACCTGACCCAGTGGAAGGTGTCCCTGCCCACAGCAGCGGGGTTGGAACTGGGTGATCTTTAGCTTCCCTTCCAGCCCAAACCATAATATGGTTCTATGCTCTTCACTGTCTTGTAAGCCTGTGAAATAACAAGCCAATTGAAGAGCAAAAGAAAGTAATATCAGGAGAAAAGAGGATGCCAGGAGGGAATGATATTTTATACCCTTAGAGTATGACTATAGTGATATGTTTCTGGGCTCTGGCTGGTTCAGCATAATGTGCGAGGCATAAAAGTCTGGCTTGGAACAATTCATGTACAAAGTTCACCATTGCACATGGAGTTTTTGCTAATAAAAGAGACACCTCATCTCCTCAAATGTTTTGAATTGGTTTCTCTTCTGTCCCCAAACTTCCTTGTAATTAAACACCTGTTTAATGAATTGAACTCTCCAGGGATTGTTATTTGTGAGCTACCTCTCCAATTATTTAAAATTAGCTTAAGGGCTAAAGCAATCAGGCCATTCATTAATCTCATCCCTTTTTGTAGCTGTAGTCTGTGATTTGGAAATGTGACCACAAGATCAAAAGGACAAAGAGGAACAAAGAGGAATTTATACAAGACACTTAGCAGGTTCCCTGGCGCAACACCTCACCTGCACCACACTGAAATCAGCAGCTGCTGACACACAAAGCACTCTAAATGGCCATTTTCTTGTGTGCACAAACATCTCTCTTCTCAGGAGACGTCTATCCCAAAGGGAAAAGCTGGCATGAGCAAAGACTACCCACCCTCAAACCAGCTGGGAGCCAGTTCCTGCCTGGAAAGCAGGGAATGAGAGGTGCAAGTGCTTAATAAACGCCCACTTCAGAGTGGTTGTCACTGTCTGAGACAGCCCATGGGGATTCAAAGGGCCATGAGGCATCATCTGCCACTCCATCCAGGTCCAGGCTTTCCCTCCCCTCTGAAAGAGGCAGAAGTTGCAAACCTTGAATGTACTGAGGTTTTTGCAAGGCCAAGGGACATCACCCAAAAGTCGCTAATCATGGGCAGGGACACGTACTTCAGAGATGCTCTTCCAAGAACAAGAAGTCCAATATTCTTACGCAGCAACATATGTTCCTGGCTATCTCAGCAGGTAGTTTCTTTCTGTATAACTGTTGAGAACAGCAGGTATGTTATTTTATGCTGGCACAGGCTGTGCTACTCAGTATTTTCTACCAAACATTTCCTGACAAACCTGCCACATGTCTGCTGGTAGCAATTGGAGGAGTGTGGACATGGAGCCAGCAGCGACCCTCTGCAGACCAGCCCTTCTGCATACAGCTTTATCCACACCCTGACCATGCATATGCCTTGCAAGCCCCATGGGCCCTGCTGGCTTGGGGCACTATCCTCTGAGTATTTTCCTTTCACTCCTGGCCTGCACAGAGACACTTGGTACCAAGGGAGAGGACAGAGATTATCATACCAATCTATTTGGTGCCTACAGCTGCAACCACTCACCTTATGAACATGCCCACATGTGAGTGGCAGAGAAAGACCCTTACGGTATTTGTACAATCTTACATTTCATCCTCCTTAAAAGGGAAAATATTTAACCGTTTTTTCTGCAAGGAAGACCAGCCTGAGAGAGTTGGAATTGTTCAACTTAGAGAAGAAAAGGCTCTGGGGGGACCTTACAGCAGCTTTCCAGTGCTGAAAGGGGTTACAGGGATGCTGGGGAGGGGCTCTTTCTCAGGGAGTGCAGGGATAGGATGAGAGGGAAAGGCTTCAAGCTGAAAGAGAGGAGATTTAGATAAGATATTGGGAAGAGATTCTTTATTGTGAGAGTGGTGAGGCACTGACACAGGTTGCCCAGAGAAGTTGTGGATGCCCCATCTCTAGAGGTGTTCAAGGCCAAGCTGGATGAGACTTTGTGCAACCTGATCTAGTGGAAGGTGTCCCTGCCCATGTCAGGGAGTGGAACTGGATGATCTTTAAGGATCCTTGCAACCAAAGTCATTCTATGACTCTATACCTGAAGGACTTAAAGCTGAAAGACTGCAAAACTTCATCATGAGGGTGGTTGCGTGCACCTGCACCCATGTGCACACACAGAGCCAGACGAATTGTAGAATCATGGAATCATTGAGGGTGGAAAATAAGTTTCAGATCATTAAGTCCAACTGTCAGCCCAACACCACTGTACCTACTAAACCATGTCACAAAGTGTCATGAGTAATAATTTTTTGAACACCTGCAGCGATGGAGACTCCACCGCTTCCCTGGGTAGCCTGTTCCAGTGTTTCACCTCTTTCAGTAAAGAATTTTTTCCTTACAATCCAATCTAAACCTTTTTGGTGCAACTTGAGGCCATTTTCTCTCAACCTATCACTTGTTACTTGGGAGAAGAGACCAACACCCACTTCACTACAACCTCCTTTTAGGAAGCTGTAGATAGCCATACCACAGATTTAGCTTTTGCCTCTGCCTTTTCATCTTAGATACAAGGGGATGCACCATCACTAGTACAAATTTACACTTATGGCTAATGTCAACTTGTTTATCATGTGTTATATTTTGCTTCCTGATGGGAAAAAAGGCTGAGAGAGTTGAGGTTATTCAGCCTAGAGAAGTGAAAGCTTTGAAGAGACCTCATAGCTGCCTTCCAGTACTAAAAGGGGGCTACAGGAAAGCTGATGAAGAGCTCTTTATCACGAAGTGCAGCAATAGGATGAAGGGGGAATGGTTTTAAGTTGGAAGAGGGGAGATTTAGGTGAGATCTTAGGAAGAATTTTTTTCCTGTAAGGGTGGTGAAGCACTGGCATAGATTGCCCAGAGAAGTCATGGCTAACCCATTCTTGGAGGTGTTCAAGGCCAAGTTGGATGGGGCTTTGAGCAACCTGTTCCAGTAGAAGGTGTCTGTGCCCATGGCAGGATGGAACAGGATGATCTTTAAGGTCCTTCCCAACACAAACCATTCTATGATTGTATGAAAATGGGAACAGAGGTAAAAAATCAAGGTAGGTTGCTAAGAGCACTGAAATGTCTTATCAGCATCACCTGCCAGTTTGGTGGAGCGTGGCACGTCACACTGCTGTCTTCTCTCACAGTTTTCCCAGTTGAGATGGGAACTATGAGCCACATTTCTAATGAATAAACAACAGATAACACCTTGCTGTTATTTTGCTGTCCTTTTCAACAGTGGCTAAACATCAAAATCTGATGCAGAAAGGCAAAGAAACACATTCAAATGTGCTGAGTATCTAATCTCTGCTCCCATAAAGGTTATGTTTATGCTATCTTTTCCCTTCCATTGGGGACACAAACATTATCTCTTCTCCCCAGTCACCTCTGAAACATACCAAAATAAGTTTTTTTCAAAGCCTGTGTCTCTGAAAACAACGAAAAGTAACAAGATGGTTCAGAAGTCATGAGGAAGAACGACAAGCTACTCCTTTGCCATGTCTGTATGAAAACCGGAGCAAATACTTCTATCCAGTGAGCAGTCCCTATGGTTCTTTAAAGACTCTCCAGGTAATATTTGGAGCTGTGCCCATTTGAGCAATCCCTCGGCTGGGGAAATAATCAGAGCAGTGCATCCCTCGATCACCATGTGAAGGATGAAATTATGACACAGAGCAAGTGCAGGAGATGGGAAACGATTGCTCTCATGCATTTGGATTGCAGGCTGCTGCCTAGCAGGTCTCACATGCTGCCAGAGAGGAAAGTAGATTTGGAGGCTATTTGAACACCTAAGCAAGCTGAAAAGCATCTAGTGGGATTTTTCAGGTGTGTGCCTGTGGCAGCCTGACCCACCTCCATGGAGGTTACAGGGAAGATGGACAGAATTGTTGTACATACTTTTGTTTCTGGTTCGCACCTCATGGATACTTTGATGAGTTACTGGAGGCAAAGGGCTCCACATGACCATCCACATCCCACAAGCGGGTGTAAGGTGAAGCTCATTGACACCAGCACAGATATAAGTTTCTGATAACAAATTTCTTTATACAGGAGTAAAAATGTGTGTCAAAGTATTGCTCTCCTTCCTAAAAATAAACCCAGGGAGAAAATCAGGATTCAGACTAAAAAGACCTTGCAAGATTACCAAACCTCAGCAAGCAGAAATCCTGACAGGCCATGATAAATCACCTGGTAGATTTAATGGCAAACTTGACAAGACAAAAATATTTTTTTCTTAACTTCTCTTTCTGACTTATGAAGCTTCAGACTTGCCTGCAATCTAACAAAGCTAAAAACTTCTATTAAAAAAAAAAATAATGGAAACTGAGGTACATACATGACTCCAGAGGAGAGATTTATGAAAAAAATGGAACCATAGACTCATAAAACAGTTTGGGTTAGAAGGGACCTTAGAGATCATCCAGTTTCAAGGTCCTTGCCATGGGCAGCGACACCTTCCACTGGACCAGGTTACTCAAAGCCTCAGCCAACCTTGCCTTTAACACCTCCAAGGATGGGGTATCCACCACTTCTCTAGGCAACCTTTGCCAGTGCCTCACCACCCTCAGAGCAAAACATTTCTTCCTGATATCTCATCTAAATCTCCCCTCTTATAGCTTAAAACCATTCCCCCTCATCCTATCCCTGCAGTCCCTGATACAGGGTCCCTCCCCAGCTTTCCTGTAGGCCTCTGGGTTTTTTTGTTTTTTTTTTTTTTTTTTTTTTTTTATGAGACGTCATTTGCAGAGGAGAAGTTTAGTGGAAGGTGAAACATTTTACATTTTCCTCAGCAAAAGCACAAACTCCCCCTCCTCTGAAGGAGCCTTTCAACTCAGCCATGAGCCGTTAGAAAAGCAGCTAATCAAAAAAAAAAAAAAAAAGCAAGCATGAAATCCAGATGCCCTGTTGTAGAAAAGTTGTAAATTAGAGTTCTCGGAGGCACCTTGAGAGATTATGCTAAAGAGGTGGCCTCTTGATCGGTTACGTGAATGGTTCGTGCATGCAAAGCCCCTATATTTCACCTGTGACTACTCCAGCGAAACAGGGACCTGGTCACCACTTAGCATGGCACCAGCACAACCAGGAGGACACCTTGTGCCTTTGAGGCCATGGAAGTCCCGTCCCAATCTCATGTTCCAAAGAAGCAAGCATTACGGAAGACAGGATATGTGGGGGAAAGAAATGGCCTAGTCCTGACAGCGATTTACTGGTAGCTGGCAGGAAGATTGGTACTGAACAGCCACAAGCAGTGGGTGTAAGTCTTTAGTGGAAAGGAGAACACAGATCAAAACAGAAGCAAGTAAACAAGTAAGCATACAGCACAGTGATGGCCTCGGGCTCTGTTTTACTGAGGGAAGATGAAAAGCAAAGACTCTCAGTTTTGCTTGGTATAGGAAGATCACCAGGTGATGCCCTGCTCAGGAAAACTGAATACAGCAATGGAAAGGAACCGCTTTAGCTTTCACAGAGTGCGTTTTGGAGTCTAGTCCTCCTCCCTTCTGGTTCAGCTAAACCTGATGCACATCCTCATCTCCAGCATGCAGGCAGGCGCTGCACAGCTGCATTATTTGGAACAGGTGGCCTCTAAGAAGCCTTAAGCCAGCAGCACATTGGCAAGGGCCCTGGTGGAAACAGTCGCACACAGAGCAGAAATAGCACAGGGAAAATTAATCTTTATATTCATAAATAACACCTCTGAAACCTTACAACATCAATCCTCATATAATTTTTTTTTCACGATGACATATACATATGCAGTGTAAATGTACTGCCAGGTACTGTAGGATTAAACAGAAACCACTCGCCCCTTTTTGTTGAGTTGTTCTATGATTATATCTTCCACAAATCAGACCTTCATCTGTAAAGGCATTGTGCACCTTTTTTTGAAGAAGTTCACTACATATGATAAATTCTGGCACTAAGAACCCACCCGCAACCTTTGAAGTTCCTATTAGTTAGGAGGTTCAAAGTCTTTCCCACATAGGGCATTTTTTAGTAGAATTATGCAGAAGACTTTTGAATACATGAAATTTTCAAGAGCTCAAGCAAACACCAAAAAAAAGGTCTGAACGCAAGTGACAAGTTTTGATCTGTATTTCTAGTTCTGACTTTTGATACAGGATGAGGAATGCTAGACTATACTTTGGTATTAAAAAGAGATCTCAAATGTTATTCAAGAGTTTAAGTTAAAAGACCTATATAAATACAAATTGTGTCCTAATAGGACACAATATTTTTCTGCCTCACATATACACATAGAATCACAGAGTGGTTTGGGTTGGAAAGGACCTTAAAGATCACTCAGTTCCAATCCCCCTGCAACGGGCAGGGACACCTTCCACACCATCAGGCTGCTCAAAGCACCATCCAATCTGGCCTTGAACTTGTCCAGGAATGGGGCAGCCACAAGTTCTCTGGGCAACCTGTGCCAGTGCCTCACCACCCTCATTGGAAAACATTTCTTCCTAAGATCTCCTCTAAACATCCCTTCTTTCAACTTAAAAGCCCTTCCCCCTTGTCGTATCCCTGCACTCCCTCATAAAGAGCCCCCACCAAGATTTCCTGTAGCCCCTTTTCAGTACTGGAAGGGTGCTGTAAGATGTCCCTGGATCCTTGTCTTCTCCATGCTGAACAAGCCCAACTCTTGCAGTCCTTGTATGGGAGGTGCTCCAGCCCTTGGGTCATCTTCATGGTCTGCTCTGGAGTTGCTCCAACAGATCCAAGTCTTTCCTGTGCTGAGGATTTCAGAACTGAATGTAGGGATCCAGGTAAAGTCTTATGAGAGCAGAGTAGAGGGGAGGAACCAGGAAGAATCCCCATCCTTGCCCTGCTGGTCACACTGCTTTGGTCACATCCTAGGATATGGTTGGCTGCCTGGGCTGCAAGTACTTGTTGCTGGCTTAATGGTTTATGCTCCAAAGCACACAGGAATTTGGTATTTTATACTTCCTGTTTTAGTCAAGCTCTTGGCCATAGAAGGTTTTGGACTTAATTTGAGCTTATTTTTTTCCCCTGGAAAATGCCAGTCTGTTTGATACAGAGTTGTACAGAAATGCTACTTTCAGTGAAGTCTGGTGGTTTCTCCTGCTGAAGGGGAAGCAGGCAGTGAAGGTATCTGCCTGTGAACTCAGGGAACAGACACACTGACATGCCTGGGCTGAACTGCGATGAGCAGGAACCCGACCATCTTTCTGTGAGAGATTTGGGAAAAGCGTTCTCTGCTCTCTCCAACAGCTGAATCAGCTAAGAGGAGAGACAGGAGGAAAGGAGTGTGAAGGGCCAGTGTTATTATTACCATTTTTCAGTGGGGAAAGAAGAAAAAGAATTCTACTTCCAATGCAAACCCCCCAAAAAACAGAAATCAAACTTCATCAGAAACAGTCCTTCCTCCTCGTTGGATTTAGTCACAGCTTCTCCAGGTGAATTCATGAGGTCAATTAACAAAGACATATTTACTGCCTTGCAACCTAATAAAATCATAGCACCTTTCTTTCTTAGACTTCCTAATTTTAGGCAGTCATGTTCAGCAGTTCCTCATTGTTACTCTAAACCAAACTAGCACCCAGGTTTCCATTTCCCAGGGCCTAAATCCTTCAGCACAATATTATCGTCTTTTGCTGCCTTAGTGTGACTTTTTCCTCCTTCCTTTATGCTCCTGTCTAGGTGGTAGGGTCTTATGGATGGCCCCTGGGATTAGTTCACAGCTATTGTAGATGCCCTGTCCTTTGCGCACTGGCATTCAGCACAGTTAGCGTCACAATCTCACTGATTTTTAGTACTTAATTATGTTGTTTGTTTTGTAGCTGTGTGTTCATTGCTTATATAAAACTAGGCAGCCTGAAGGAACACCATTGCAGGAAATTAATGAAAACACTGTTCCCCAGCACAGAGCAAATGCCCTGCTAATGGTGACAAACTCTCAAACCTTCCTGGGCTGAAGCAGTGCTGAAAAATCCTGCCTAGTCTGCGTGTGTGAGGAGATGTGGCCATTGAAACTGTTGACAAATAGCTCCGCCTGAAGGACCAAATGGCAGGATACAAAAATGTGTGTGGATCCCACCGGATGCTTTACTTCTTTTGCTGTCATCATCACCATCAGGTAAATCCCTTGACACAAACTTGAGAAATCAATAGCACTCAAACAAGGGAACATGCTATTTTCCACTGGACAAACTTAGATTGTCTCAGAGGCTTGCAAGTTCAATGCCAGACACTTCATTTAAAACCAAAAATAGTCATGCTGTATCTCTATCTTTGATATTGAAGACTAGAATTCTTCACATCTGAAGTGTCTTGACAAATATCCACTGCTGGTAGATGTTTAGAGCAGACAGATTAGAAAGGCAGGTGAGAGGGTGAACAATTTTGGTGCTGTGGAGTACAGACTGTAGTTTGCAATAGGCATCGCTACCACCCCTAGACAGAGATGTAAGTCAACATTTCCTTGCAGTCACTGATGAGACTTCCAGTGGACTCCTTTTCTGTCATGTTACATTATCTGCCACGCTGGGAAACTCAATAAATACTCTGCAGGCACTTGTCGAAACAAATGATGGGGCATGAAGTAATTGTTAGGCACAAGCTGGAAATCAGTAAGCCTATCTTATGAAGGGAACAAACCAAAACACTGTCACTTCTCCAGTAAAAAATATTGCCGTATTAAAATTGGACAAGAACAATCTGAGCAATTTTTTTTAAGAGGGAAAAGTAATGGTTCCTGGAAAGCAAATTTGCTTCTGCAGAACATAAATTGTTTTTCTGCTCCTGGAAGGATACTACCTGGCTTGTTTTTCCTGGGAATCAAGTGATCAGATTTCTCATTGGGAAATGCAAGTATTTGAGATAGAACGAGTGTTTTTCCACTCAAAGGTCATGCCCCCAGGAAATCTCTAGCCAGACATCATACAACCTGACATGGAACCTGACCACTGACTAAAACCTAAAATATTTTATATGCTCCTACCTCAGCCAAGTATCTTACAAGACAACCACCACTATCACAGAGACTTACCAAGGTGGGGAATATAGTACCCTGTTTAACCACTTCCCACTACCCTGGAGAATGCTTTGCCCACATTTGGGTTTTGGTGAAATTTCCCTGCTGATGTGGAGTGATGGCTACTCTGTGGATGCAAAACACTGAAATAGCAGATGTTTTAACATACCTCATGAGAAAGGTAAAAGGCAGCAATTCCCAGTGGCCAGAAGCAGCAGAGCATGGAGAACACAGTGAGGCCAAGATGATCTCTTGGTGGCATCATCAGGAAATTGTCTTCACTTTCTGTGTCACTGGAGTAATCACTCTGGAATAGCAAGAGACAGAGAAACATAGGGGTGCTGGTTAATGACATCATTATTTCTGCCCTGCCATGGGCCAAAGCTGTGATCATCCACCTATAAAACGCTTCTCTGTCACACCAGGGCAATCCCTTGACATCAAGAGGGGCCTCCAGCACTCATGGTAGAAGGCTTCATGTGAACCACCCTGGAGCCTCTGCCATACAAGAGTCTCTAGACAAGGCCAGATCTGGGTGCACATGGAACCTATTTGTCAGTGCCCATGAACTTATCCTGCTCTGCTACAGCCCCACAGCAACAGGGCCACAGGAGTTTGCATGCCCTCCTGCAGTGTCTATGCCAGCCTGTGGCATCCTTCAGGACTTCACGATTGGGACTATGGCCGTGCCACATCTCCACCTCTGCCCTCCTGACAGCTTACCAGGGCACTTACCCCCTGTTTTAACAGCTGTACAAGGAGTACAAGGAGCTGTACAACCCTTATGTCTAACATAAGCTTTTGACAATTTGGCTCCTGAGCTGTCTGTCTTCACTTGTTCCAGGTTCTGCGAGAGCTGCACATAGACACTGAAGGAGCTGGACATTAGGGGTGCTGAGAAGCCAGAATCAGTCTTTACAGAATTACAATTACAGTCACTTTGGGTTAGCAGATTAATCCTGCATGATCACTAATATTCATGTCCACAACACTGCTCTTTCATGTTTAACTCCCTTTATAAATTTGCATGGAACTTTTCACAGTTAAATCATAACTTCATTAATCTGACTGAAAGTACAAGTTAGGTAATAGCATAACTAACTAATTTACAAGGTTTGAGTGGTCAGCAAGACTGCAGAGACAAGCTTTTCTTTATTTGATGTTAAGTTAGATTACTTTAAGCAATCAGAAATAAAAAACTATCAGGATTTTTTTTATAAGTGTACCACCAATATGCATCCTTCAGCCAAAAAAAACCAATCAAGACAGAACCTGGGCAACTAGTTGAGACATTCTGTTCATCAGCAGAGCAAAGATCCCTAATAGTTACTGTCCTAACAGCTGCCAGTTTCTCCAGTCTTTTTGCTGAGGTGATAAATAAAATCAAGCTATCCTCTTTGAAAAGAGCTCTTCTACCCTGCCAGTCAGACAACATCGCTGTGTTCATATCTCAGAAGATCAGGCACCAGAGGACATCTCCCCAGAGCACGAATTCCTGTAGAAAGCACAGCACCCTACACAAATGAATGTTGATGATGGTGAATAACAAAGAAAGCAAGCAGCAATTCCTTTCGCTTCCCTTCCCTTTCCCTCCTATTTTCCCCTAGCAGTATGGGAAAAGGACCTGTAGACTATGGCCTGCTTACCTGGAGGTGACACCATCAGAGAGAAACCTTTCACTGGGTGAACCAGCTCGGAGACCCCACATCAGCTCTTTGACTCTGTCTTATCTATAATATTTTTCAATACTGCACATTTCTGCAGCCCTAAAACACATTAGTCACAAGCAATATGAGCAGAACTTAAACTGGATTTCTGCAGAAACTGGATGTGACAAAGAATGAAGAGGAGAAAACAACTTTCTTAGGAGAAAGGAAAAGTCTGTTTCCCAGAAACAAAGTGCAGCTGGAATTTGACTGCTAGACTACTCAACAGGAAACCTTGATGTCTGTATTCAGAGGCCCTGCCTCAGGTACTTCCTGACCTGTGCCAGAAATCAGCCTTGAACATAACCACAAATACACCCCCACAGAGACTGACAAGGTGAAACTAAAAGATTGATAAATTTTAATCATAAAACCATAGAATCATTGAATTGTTTGGTTGGAAATGACCTTTGAGATCATTGAGTCCAACCGTACCTGTGCGCTACTAAACCATATCCCTAGGCACCTCACCTACTCATCCTTGAAATACCTCCAGGGATGCTGACTCAACTAATTCCCTGGGCAGCCTCTCACAGTGCCTGACAAAGCTTTTATTGAAGAAATTTTTCCTAATATCCCACCTAAGCTTCCCCTAGAACAACTTGAGGTCATTTTGTCTTGTTCTATCATTTCTTACTTGGGAGAAGAGATCAGCACCTACTTTGCTACAGCCTCCTTTCAGAGAGCAATGAGATCTCCTCTCAGCCTCCTCTTCTCCAGGATAAACAACCCCAGTTCCCTCAGCTACTCCTCATAAGACTTGTTATCCAGACCCTTCACCACCTTGAAATTCAACCAGCTGCTTCAGCTGATAGTAGTTCTTCCTCAGCAAACGAGTACAGAAGAGAGTGCAGAGAGAAGAGGATATTTAAGAAAGGTATAGAGTATCATAGACACCCTATTCCTGAAAGGACCAAGGCTTGGGAGTGGGAGTCAGCACAGAGCAAGGCTGTCTGAACATAGACCTGAACGCAGGCTATGCACTTTGGACTGTTTCACAAGGAAGCAATCCTAGGAAAACAACTAGACCAGAAATTTCAGTCAAGAGCAAGCTGAAACTAAGCTTCCTTTGTGATGCACCACAGGAGGAACAAATATGATCCTTAGAGAGGGAAAGAAAGGCACACTACTACAGGCAGGTATGTACTGGGCCCAGTTCTGGAACCATTTCCCAAGTACATTGGAGAAATTGGGAATTAGGACACAGGTACATGCATCCTGCCACAGAAAACCTACACAGGAAGAAAGTAGAGAAGCCAACTTCACTTGTAAGATAAATTTAAGATGCAATTTCAGCAGAGTCTGTAAGTGCCTGCACAAGTAGATAATTTCTGATCAGAGACAGCTCTTTCATTGCAGAAAAGCAGAAGTCCCAGCGATTTAAAGCAGAACAGATGAAGAGCAGACACAAGGTACAGATTTTAACAGAGGTGGTGATGAACAATATTCTGCAGCTGTAATGGATTTTTCTTTTACACAAAGCCTTCTCTTAAATTGAGACTAGTTGTCCCTAAAAGCTATATACATTACCTCAACCGAGACATTATGAGTGAAGAGAAGCTCTGCAGGCAGCCTGCTGTGGGCTGCCTGCAACATATCAGAGGCTGGACTTGATGGTCACATAGTCCCTTCTAGTATTAAAATGCTAGGCACACTGGAGAAGTCAAACTACATCTGCTATGAAACACAGCTGCCAGCAACCTTTGATGGATATTCAGGAAAAAGCCCTTTTGGTCTTGCTCCTTTTTTCCTTCAAAGCAACCAATTCAGCAACATGCACGCACTGCATACAAAACTAATTTCTGGTACGGCCCTGTGGGATCTGCTTCAAATCCAGATGGTCCAGTAATCTCGTTTTGACAAAGACCAACACACGATGCAGCTAAGAGATAATGTGTGCTCTGTTTCCCTCCACGCAGTGCCTGTTTCAGTAATGCGGTTAAAGGTGATGCCCTATTCTAACCAGCACTCTGCATCCCTTTGCTCTTCTGCAGGCAGCCTGCGTTCACTGAAATGCAGCAGATGGCGAAGGCAGCATGCGGGACAGTAGCACTCCCACCAAGGGCTGTAGTTTATCACTGCTCTACCTCACACTTACTCATCACCGAGTTGCATCTGGCTGATGCTTTCTTAAGAGGTGATGTCTCTAAATCCTGTTGCCATCATGGATTCTATCTCCTGGTCATAGAACCACAGAACCATTGGGTTGGAAATGACCTTTGAGATTGAGTCCAACCATACCTGTCCACTACTAAGCCCTGTCTCTGAGCTCCTTGTCTACCTGTCTTTTAAATACCTCCAGGGATAATGACTCCACCACTTCCCTGGGCAGTCCATTCCAGTGCCTAATAACCCTTTCAATGGTGATATTTTTCCTAATATCCAAACTAAACCTCCCCTCGTGCAACTTGAGGAGATTGCCTTTCATCCTAGCACTTGTTACTTGGGAGAAGAAACCAACACTCAACTACCTACAACCTCCTTTCAGGAAGTGATAAGGTCTCCCCTCAACCTCTTTTTCTCTAGACTAGACAACATCATTTCCCTAAGCCACTCCTCATGTATTATTAATTTATTTTGTTTGCCTATTTATTGTTTTTTACCATTTTGAGTTTTGCAGTTGCTCCCCTTCAATTTTAAAGGAATTTAAATGATCCATAATCCACTAAATTGGCCCAAGCTCCTCACCAACTAACAGTCTAAAATACCTTATCAGTTGAGGACTCAACCTTCTAGAATGGGTTCACAGAGGTCTCTCCTTTCTTGGAAAGCTTTTCATATCTAACCTTCCAAAACCAAAATGTATTGGAGCAAAAAGCCCTGGATGCAGTTTCCCAAGCCCATTCCTCCTCCTGTCCCAATCAATTTTCACCATCTCCCTTGGACATTTTCTAGACACCCAAAGCCAGTCTGCCTACAATTCATCAGTAAACTGCATTCAACACATTGCCACTAGAAGGGGATTACAGCAGACAGAAATAAACAGATCCATACTAAAACAGGCAGCTGCCACAGTCTCCTAAATCACACTCTTTCTCTCAGATAGCAGTAATCACAGCCATAAAGTAAATATCCCTAATCTCTGTGTGAATGACAGGAGCTCCCAACATCCCCTTTCATTCATGGGAAAGGCACGTGTCTATTGCAGCACCCTCATGGCTTTACAGGTGGGCCAGCAGTGACTGCAGAGAAGCGGCTCTCCACAGCTTATGCTGTCAACTGTTAAGAAGGGTGAAGTTGCAGTGAATGTAATGTACTTCATCGGTGTCCTTCGCAGCATGAGGCATCACTTTACGGTCCCCACTCAAGGAGAGGAAGACCTCCACAGCCTGCAGACACAGAAGTTCCTGCTCGGAGGAGGAGAAGAGCATCCCTGCAGAGCAGATGTTCTTTGTCTCAACACTGCCTATTGAGGAAGATTGAGGAGATAGCCCTCGTCACTGAGTCACTTCAGCAGGAAGGGTTAGCAGTACACAGCCCAAGATGACCCTACATGATTGTCCTCTGTTTGCTTTAGAGCTGACACAGCTTCCTGAGTGGTCCAGTCCTCTAAGTGTGCTCCATCCCTACCTTCTGCAAATGACAGCATGCAGCTCATCCAGAGTTCATGCTACTTATGGGCTGGAGCCCAGGGACCTCATTAGCGTCAGTCTGACAACGCAGGGAAGTAATCATGAGAAAGGGAATCACTCCAGCCTCTGGCTGCTATTAACAAGATTCATAGAAGGATACTTGGAGACTGCTGAAGGTGACTTCCCTGCCATGTTCCGTTCACCTAGGGCTGGCTAATAAAGGTTAATATCCCTTGGCAGTGTTCAGTATTGCCAGCCTCTGGTGGCTTCCACTTTAAGGGAGAAAAATAAATCAAGTGCACAGTGTAATCACTCTTGTAACCCGTTAATAAGATGCCTGTGAATGAATGCAGGGTCATAAAGTGTGTCCTGCGGAGTCAAACCAGTGGTCCATTGAGCCCCATGCTCTGCCTTTGCTGACGAGCCATAACCTTTTATGGCAGCAAGTCACCAAGCAGTCACTACCCTGTATGTGAAGAATGATTTTCTGTTATCTGTGTTAAGCCAGATTCTTAGGAGTTCCCACAGGTGTCCTCTGCTTCTAATATTGAAGGTTTGGCAAACAGTGGGTCTACATTCACCCCATCCTTCATGATCTTGTGCACCTGGCTCATGTACTCATTAGCTGCCTTCTCTACAAAATGTAGAGTCCCAAACCTTTTCTTTCTCATTGTAAGGAGGCTGCTACTTTCTCTTGATCATTTTCTATCTTAAATATGTCCTTAGCCCACCCATAAAAAATTGGATTCCTCAGAGATTCACTACAGCAGCAAACCTCCCATGGACACCTTAGAGCAGCCTTCCAGTACTGAAAAGGGGCTACCGGAAAGTTGGGCTCTTTAGGAAGGGGTGCAGGGACAGAACAAGGGGGAACCATTTTAAGCAGAAAGAGGGGAGATTTAGATGAGATATGGAATCATAGAATCATACGATCATAGAATAACCAGGTTGGAAGAGACCCACTGGATCATTGAGTCCAACCATTCCTACCAAACACTAAACCATGCCCCTTAGCACCTCTTCCAACCATGCCTTAAACACCTCCAGGGAAGGTGAATCAACCACCTCCCTGGGCAGCCTATTCCAATGCCCAATGACCCTTTCTGTCAAAAACTTCCTCCTTATGTCTAGCCTAAATCTCCTCTGGCAGAGCTTGAGGCTATTCCCTCTTGTCCTGTCCCCTGTCACTTGGGAGAAGAGTCCAGCTTCCTCCTCTCTACAACCTCCTTTCAGGTAGTTATAGAGAGCAATGAGGTCTCCTCTCAGCCTCCTCTTCTCCAGGCTAAACAACCCCAGCTCTCTCAGCCGTTCCTCATAAGGCCTGCTCTCCAGCCCCTTCACCAGTTTTGTTGCTCTTCTCTGGACTCGCTCCAGAGCCTCAACATCCTTCTTGTGGTGAGGGGCCCAGAACTGAACACAGGATTCAAGGAGCGTTCTCATCAGTGCTGAGTACAGAGCGAGAATAATGATCAGGTTAGTTTGGCAAGACCTGCCTTTTGTAAACCTGTGTTGACTGGGTCTGATCACCCTGTTTTCTTGCATGTGCTTCATCATAGCACTCACGTACACCTGTTCCATGACTTTCCCTGGCACTGAGGTCAGACTGACTGGCCTGGAGTTCCCCGGGTCCTCCCTGCAACCCTTCTTGTAGATGGGCACAACATCAGCAGCCTCCAGTCCAGTGGAACCTCACCGGTCTTCCAGGACTGTTGGAAGATGATGGGAAGGGGTTTGGCCAGTACATCTGCCAGCTACCTCAATATCCTTGGGTGAATCCCATCCAGCCCCATAGACTTGTGGGTGTCTAGTTGGGCAAGCAAAGCTTTGACCACCTCCTCTTGGATCATGGGAGCCTCATTTTGCTCCTCTAGTTCCTGGGTTTGTACACAGAGGGAAGAACTTTCTTTACAATTAAAGACTGAGGCAAAGAAGGCATTAAGTACCTCAGCCTTTTCCTCATCCCCTGTCACTGTTGTTCCTTCTGCACCCAATAGGGACTGTATGGTCTCCTTAGTCCTCCTTTTATTATTTATATATTTATAGAAAAATTTTTTGTTATCTTTCATTGACTTTGCCAGTCTGATTTCTAATCAAGCCTTAGCCCTTCTGATTTTTCCTCTACACAACTTCACTTCCCTCTTGTAGTCCACCCAAGAGACCTGTCCCCTCTTCCAGAGCTCATAAACATTTCTCTTCTTTTTGATATCACTCAAGATCTTACTGTTCAACCAAGCTGTTTTTTTCCCCTGCCGTCTTTTTTTTTTTTCCAGAACATGGGGATGGCTTTCTCCTGAGCCGCCAGGATCTCCTTTTTGAAGAGCTCCCAGGCCTCATGGGCTCCCTTGCTCTTAAGTACTCTCTCCCATGAGACTTTGCCAACCAGCCTTCTGAAGAATTCGAAGTCTACCCTCTGGAAATTTAATGCTACTGTCCTGCTAACTGCTCTCTTCACTTCACCTAGAACAGAAAACCCTATCATATCATGATCGCTTTGTCCCAGGCATCTTCCTACTGCCACAAGGCCTTCTCTGTTCACAAACAGCAGGTCCAGGAGGGCACCTTCCCTTGTAGGTTAATTTACCAGTTGTGCAAGGAAGTTGTCTTCCACACACTCCAGGAACCTCCTAGACTGCTTCCTTTCTGCTCTATTGTATTTCCAGCAGAAGATATGTTTTCCTGTGAGGCTGGGGAAGGCACCAGCACAGGTTGCCCAGGGAAGTCATAAATGCCCCATTCCTGGAGGTTTTCAAGGCCACATTGGATGAGGTCTTGAGCAAACTGATGCAGTTGAAAGCATCCCTGCCCTTAGCAGGGGAGTTGGAACTGAATGACCTCTAGAGTCCCTTCCAACCCAAATTAGTCTATGATTCTATGCTGCAGCACTCTTTCTTCTTCTCAAAACTGGTCTTTAAATTACCAATCATTTCTTTGATTTATTGTCTTGCCCTGCACACTGTTCGATGGGACTTCACAGTACTGACAGTGAGCACAAATGCCTCCATCTTTCCCTGTGACCTTATCCCATGTCCCCATGTGTCACAGGACAAAAGAAACCAACATGGCTTTCCCAGATCCACAACACATCCCTGTGTGAGCTTAGACAAGACATTTATTGCACCATTTTCTTCAGTTTCCCAAGTGCAGAATGAAGACAACACTGTTTTCCTATATCACAAGAGTGCTTCAATGACCAGTGAAAACAAGATCCTGATGGGAAATGGCCATAAAAGTCCCTAAAGCATGCAAGATGTGCCTCAAATGTCATCCATGCTACAGCCTCCCACATCTGCACTAGATCTCACCGAGGCTGCAGAGCTCTCTGGACGGGAAACCTGACCATGCTCAGCCATACAGGGTTTGTCCAAACATGCTCTCTGAATACCTACTCCCAAGGGAGAATCAAGAGACAGCAGTTCAGCTCTTCCTATAGCAATGCAAGACCTTCCAAGCCTGTTTAAGCCAGTCTCATAGAGAGATAACATGCATGTTGATGTGCATAAACCCCCTCCAGGGCTTTCTCATGGATTCATAAAATGGTTTAGGTTGAAAGGGATCATGAAGATCACCCAGTTCCAATGCCCCTGCTATTGGGGGGGACACCTTCCACAGGATCAGATTGCTCAAAAACCCATTGAACATGGCCAAGAGGTGCTTGGAAATGTTGAGAAGAGTGGGTTAGACAAACACAGCATGGCTTAGGATCCACCTTCTGTCTCTACACTTTTATGCTCTTGTCAAAGGGATGAATTTCACAGCAGCATCCAGCAATTTCTAGAGGGGAAAAAAGAATGAAGGTTTAGCTTGAAAGCTCTACCTTTCCTTTCTTCTTTAGCTCCCTGGAACATTCTATTTATTTCATTTTCACAGACTGTTTCAGATGTTGTTGGGGAAAAAAAATAGAGGGGTTAAGAGAGAGCTAAGAAGTATTCTTTTATGCGACACATGAATAATTCAATTTGCTGCCATCAATAGCCTGGGTTTCTCTAAATAAGCCATCTATCTACGGGTTTCGGAGGAAAACGAGCAGGAGTGTAATATGACAAATGATGTTTCAGGATAAAAGATGGTGCTGCATTCACACATGAACTCTGACAGGAGGATATTTCAGCCTGCAACTCCTGCAATATTTCACTGCTGCCAAACTGACAACTTGTCTGTCCATTAGTTGTGGCATAAAGAATTTATAAGTTATTTATAAGTCTTCCAGAGATGCCAAACTAGGGAACCATTTGATTTCAGGAGTGGCACCAAAAAGAGAAGTTTAAAGTTCTGAGAGGATGTACAGGCTCTGCTTTCATGCCCAATAATTGCTGGAGCGAAGTGGGGATGTGTATGCTAATGAGAGCTGTTTCAGAAATGTTTTTCCTTCCAGACAATTATGATTTTTGTAGGCAGCCTGAATAACATTACAACAGAACCTGAGGAACTGCTAGTAGTCTCTGGCCATTAGGATGATCCGGGGCTGGAGCACCTCTCATACAAAGACAGGCTGCAAGAGTTGGGTTTGTTCAGACTGGGGAAGAGAAGGATCCAGGGATGCCTTATAGTAGCCTTCCAGTACTGAAAGGGGGGTCCAGGAAAGCTGTTTGGGGGCTCTTTATCAGGGAGTGCAGGGATAGGATGAGGGGGAGTGGTTTTAAGCTGAAAGAGAGGAGATTTAGATGAGATATTAGGAAGAAATGCTTTCCTGTGAAGGTGGTGTGACACTGGCACACATTGCCCAGAGAAGTGGTGAATGTCCCATCCCTGGAGGTGTTCAAGGCCAGGTAGGCTGAGCTTTTGATGTAGTGGAAAGTGTCCCTGTCCATGGCAGGGAAGTAGGAACAGGATGACCTTCAAGGTCCCTTCCAACCCAAACCATTCTATGATTCTAAGAAGCCACTTTCTCCGGACCTTCAGTTTTACCAGTAATTTTCTAGAAACACCTTCTCTCCATGAAAAGCCAGTCAAGATCCTACAGTATCACTTTGAAGAGACATCCTGATCTAGGGCTCAACATTGCAAAGGTACCTCAAATATCCCACCAAAACTAGGGAAAATATATTGGGTACAAAACATTTTTTCCTTGTCCTGCATATTTTCCTAGCCATTTTCAGCCTGTCCTCCAACAATTGACTAAACAAGGTCTTGCTGGATTTGGATTGACAAGAGGGAGACATTTTGCTTTGCTACCTAAACATCAGGGGAGATATGTCAATACTACCATTAGGCAATTACACACTTGATGCAGTCACTTGATTCACGGCTGCATGAGAGAAACTAGAGCAAAAAGACAGCAACTAAGGACTATGAAAACAAGACTTCCCACAGACAATTTTGAGATGCTGTAGCAGGGGGTGATTTGAGTTTAACACCCTCCCATGCCCTCAGAGAGAAACTCCTTGTCTCACTGCAGTGGCATTTAATATGGCATTGCTGGCACTCACTGGGAAAAACACCTGTCTCCCCCAACCTTTTCAATATCTCCCTACATTATCAATACAGATAAAAAAAAGAGAGTAACAGAGAAGGGCTCTTGTTGGGTTGCTGACCACAGGGTGAGACACTGGTGCTACAGGAGGTGAAAATAGAAGTTTTAGGACTTGTTAGGTCTCAGTGGAGAAAACTCCTGCAACAGAGAAACACAAGAAAATAGTTTTTTGATCACGTGTTCAACATTTGAGTGGAAGCTATGCCTTTTTTCCAGACAGCCAAATGGTCTCTGCTACGTTAGGAATCTGCATCCAAGTTTTGGGATCAACAGCATTATACATCCCCTCCATTCCCATGCAATCTGGCAAACATAATCTATGCTCCACTGGGGCAGCTGGCTTCAGCTGAAAACAAAAAGAGTTTTCTTAAGTAAAAAAATGCATCATTTAAGAAAGAATGAAGTTGATTTCCATAGTCTGTCCCATTTGTAGAATGAAATTTCTCTTACTGTCTGTGAGCAAACAATGAAGCACGAGAGTCTTAAAAAAATTTTAGAATCTAATGAAGTGTTTCACACCATCAGAAAAAAAATCTTTTGTTTCAGAGACAGGGGATTTGTTGCAGCTTGAAACCCAAAGACTTCTGGGTTTGTGTTTTGTCAGACACAGAAATGTTTTGTATTTGAGCCAGAATGCACAACAATCTGCTTTATGCTCTTCTCAACCCAGGAAAACGTAAGATGCGATGTTGTCCTGCTGAGTAAGACAAGTTCCATGTATGTGGACACATGCTCTTGACCCCAGCCTTACACAATATGAGTTGTCTTCAGTTTCTGACCCACCCATTCAGAGGCAGGAAGGAGATGCTGATCCCCATTCTGGCCAGTGGCAATTTTACCATTAATACCACAGATGTGGGACTTGACCCAGATAATAAAGATGAGTGCTCAATGTCCTGGCCAAAGGAAAGAACAATAAATCTTATCCTGTGCAGATCAGCTTCCAAAGCAGCTAATCCTTTGCATAGCAGTTCTTGGAGGCTGTCCACTGAACCTCAAATATGACCCATTGCCCCTAAGCCTTCCCCATATACCCCAAATGATATCTAACCTCTAGCTCCTGGAAATCCTCCTCTTCCTCCACATCATAGGAGAGGGTGTGAATCTTGATGTCATCTGCTGAGAGATCAATGAACTTGCTGTCTGGGTACTCCAGGCTCTCTTTGGTAGGGGATCGATCCTCAATGAAGGTGGTTTCACAGCACTCTGAGCCGATGCTCTCACCCCATGAGCGCAGCACGTTCTCCGAGTAGAGGATGATGTTGGGTCGGTAGTGAGACTCCACTGTTTGCTGCAGCATGTTGGGGTCCAGAAGCTGCTGCACGGGGTCATTCCTGCCATTCTCCCGGCAGCTTGGAGAAGAAAGGCTCCCTGCTCGGTGGCTCTGATACTGGGGTGTTGGGTACACAGAGACCAGACCATCTCGGCTTTCTGCTACTAAGTTCCTTGTATTAATTAAACCATTCCTTTTCCCGGCTTCAGCAATCTTACTGTGCATTAGCACACTGTTCTGCTCAACCACGCCATCCATGCTGGTAGGTGTCTGAGAAAGTGGAACAGGTGGTCTTTATTTTGTTGTGTTTTAGAGGCAGGTCACACTAGGGTAGTCGGTCCCATTTTCCTGACGAAGAAAGGAAATAGATACCAAGGTGAGGACATTTGCAACAGATCACATATCTAAACACCCAAATCAGCTTATCTTTGGTATCACTCTAAAGAAAATACAGTCCCACATGCAAGGGCTGACACAAAAAAAAAAAAAAAAGACTAACCCTGTAGCTTGGGAACCAAGAGTAGGAGTGGAAAGGCAGAGAGGTGGTTATAGAACATGTTCTAACCTATCAAAGTGAGACAAGGCTCAGCTTCATCGCTTCACACAGTACAAATGCACACGTGTTCAAATAGAGATGCTTTCTTACCCTCATTCTGCAAATGTTGGTGCCCAAGAGTGGACAGTGAGACATAAAGTTTCTTGTGAAATCAGCATCAGAATTTTTTCTATTATTGACTGAAGCTTATGATGAAGAGATTCAAAAGATCAAGTCAGTGCTCAAAGGAACTCAGCTTTTATTTGTGGAAGGTGTGAAAGCCAAACCAATGAAGATTCTCAACAGTCTTTCAGAAAATGATCTGCAGAATTACTTAGAACATTAGCAGCGTTGAGTGCAGCCTTGTGTCAACTCAGAAGGGAACTGTTTTCATAGGGATCATGGTTGATCATCTTAATTTTTTTTAATTAAAAATGTTATGGCATTATTTTCTTTTTGTTGTTGTGGGAACTCATATGTGCACACATTGCCACATCTCTCCAAATATATCCCCACTTGGAGAGGCAATCCCCCACCCAAATCCAGGGGGCAAACAGAAGCAGATGACAATATGTGGTGACAGATTTACTTCCTGAAATGTCTCAGTAATTGTGGGTCTCATCAGAAAAGGCCTATGATGCCTTCTCCATCCTCCCATATGTATACAACTGTCATTCTCAGGACAAGAACCCTTTCTTCTAAAGGCTTGGATAAAAGAAGTTGGGAAAAAAAACAAACCAAGAATAAGATATAAAAGAACAACATTCAGTTCTCAGAAATCTGCTGTTTTGGGGGGAAGGCAGCTAGTGTTTTCAACCATCGGTCCCTGCAGTTACTCTCCACATTTCACTAGTGCTTTACTACCCTTTGAAAACCCAGCTGAAGGGAAAGAATCAGGCACTGCTCTTCAAATCAGCTGAATAAACACCACCTGAAGGCAATATTAGATTTGACCCAGAGGAATTAAAACTCCTCTGGACAGGGTCTGTAATCTCCAGCCCTAGTACTTCCAATACCTATGAGGCTGCTCTGGGGTGACAGATAAAAGGGCTGTGATGGGGCTTCTCAATGTAACCATCCCCATCCAGGTTCACCTGGAAGACACAGAGGCAACAGTTACTTGAGCCTCAGGAGCTGGTTGTCTCCTTTTGCACTGGAACAACAACTGTCCTCTGTCTCATCAGACCACCAGCCTGGCTCTGTTCCATGTGGGCTGTACTAAGGTGTGAGAAATCAAAGGAATAGTTCAGAATGCTAAAAGTACCTTCATCCAGCCCAAACGATTTCTCACCAGGACATCAGTCCTACTCAGGTGCAGCCAAAGGAAAATGCTTTTTGAATTATGTATCTGTCTGCTGCAGCAATAATGAGCTCAGGGTTTTTTTCTGACCATAGAAATCATAAAAATGTTCCTGGCTTTAAAAGTGTCATATTAAATCTTCTAAGGCCAAATTCTTAAGACAGGATTACCTATCCTGGGTGTACTGCCTGGAAAACAAGAATTCCACATACAAACACATACATGTGTATTATTTTCACTTCATGCTTTCTCTCTATTTCCCTTTTATATCAGAGATCCTTTAACGCAGCAATAGCTAGCAAAAGCCTGATTTTATTTCCTTTAAATAACTCCACACTTCCATAGTATCTGCAGTCTTCCTTCTGGCTTGCAAGAGATTTAAACTATTGCTAAGAGTGGGTTTACTGTCCTTATATGGCAAATGAGGCAAGAAACTTATTTAGCGTACAAAAGAAATTAAAGATTGCCTAACTAATGCAATGTTTGCATTCACAGCATTTGGTTTAACATTTAGAAAACCCATGTTACTGTGTTATCAGATAGTTCAGCACTTGTCCTAAGTGAATTGCCAGGAAAACCACCCAAGTGAAAACACACCACAGGAGGATCCTCTGGAATTCACACAACACGGCTGCCAGCCCCAACCCTGGGGAGCCTGGTCGCAAAATTAAACCAATTCGCAGATTAGCTTGGACTCGCTTTCACTGAAGGATTAATCCCAAAGCCCTCAATCCCCTTGCAGCAGATAAGAGTGAGACTGGATGCCCTGCCTTTCCAAGGAAAGCTCATTTCCATGTACAGCTATGTCTCAGTTAAACAGAGGACCATGCTCTCTTCCTGCTTCCAGCAGGAGCCTTTGTCAGCAGAGACATAGTGGTGTGAGGTGGAGATGTTTTTGGAGGAAGAAAGTGAAGTTCAGCAAGTAAGAGTGGGTTGGGAGGCCAACGTGTCACACATTTGCTTTAGGACTAGTCCTTGCAGTATGAGTCTTCCATCCACTGCTTCCCACCTAGTCAGAAACCTGTAAGACCTCCTGTGGACAAGGCTGTCCTAATTTTGCTGTTTAGGAGGTTTTGGAGGCTGGATGGGACCCAATTACAACCTCAGTTGGGGACTGCCCTATGCTTTACCCAGTCTGGGTGGGACACTTGCTTAGGAGATCATTCTGCTGTGTCTCAAATAGCTTGCCCTTCTTCCTTCAGCCCTGCCAAAGAAACAAAATGAAAATACATCACCTCAGGCAGAAGCTGAGAAAAACTCAGCAACTAAAGAGGAAATTGTCAGGATACTTTGCTCAGTTGCCCCCCAACTGACTTGGAAAAGTGCAAGGCTCCCTGACATGGGACACCAACCATCAACCCCACTGAAGCTGTGAGAGACTTCATCCAAAACCATAAACCACCTCAGAAGCTTTATTAGCTCTGCCAATATTAGTCCAAGCAAACTGAGGTGGGCAGCAGAAATACGCCACAGATGTAGTAGAAGTTGGAAGAAGGTATGCAAATCAAACAAATCGCAACCCAGAAAACTGGATAAAGAGGTCAATAGTTGTCCACAGCATCAATGGCTGTAGCAAAGCTTGGATCAGGCCTTGCATCTTCATGCGGTCGCATCTTTCCAACAAATGGGTATTGTTTGGCTTGAGCAGTCTGCAGCAAAATGACATCTTAAGGCAGCTTTATCTCATGTCTTCAAGCTGCACTGTCAGACTCTCTTCACATTGTCTCTGCACTCGCCTCTCATCAGATGACACTTGGCTCTGGAAACACTTCCTCTGACAGCAATATTGTCTTCATGGAAAATGCTTGCTTTCAGTGTGTGCAAATGAGGCTCTGTAGGCACAGTGACACCAAAGGTAGCTAGTATGCAGATCAGTACATGTTCCTACGCAGTTTTAGGTGGTCATCCATCTCCTTAATGTTTATTTTCATGGAGACACTCCAAAATCATGAGAAATAATGAAAACCATCCTCCAGTTCATCTCATGCTTTTCAGGAACAGGAAGAGAAAAGTAAGAAAGTATGCCTAAGTGACCTGAGACCCAGGAGAACTTCATAGAATCATAGAATGTCCTGAGTTGGAGAAGATCCACAAGAATCTTTGAGTCCAACTCCTGTCTCTGCAGAGGACAACTCCAATGTTCAAACTGTGTGTTTGAGTATGTGCACCAAATACTTCTGTGCTATCATCAGGTTTGGCGCCATGACTCCTTCCCTGGGAAGCTGTTCCAGTCCTCCACCACTTTCTAGGTGGAAAATCTTTTCCTAATACCCACCCTGACCCTCCCCTGGGATATTTCCTGCAACTCCCTTGGGTCCTATACTTGGTGGCCAGAGAGCACCTGCTCCTCCTCCTTCCCTTGTGAGGAAGCTGTAGAATGCAATGAGATCTCCCACTGGGATGCAGGTATTGTCAGGTGTCTGGACTGCCCCATGTCACTCCTTTCTTCTAAACATCAGCCTACACGATGCTCCTTTTGCAACAGGCTGATTAAAAGGAATCCCGAGACTGGACAACATTTGAAAAAGTGATGTGGCACTAAAGTATCTGGAGTCCCAACAGAAAAAGTTCTGCTAAAGACCTAAACTAGGACTTCTTATGGTGGCTTTGATATAATATGGCCTAATAATAATATCTCTACCATCCCAAGGAACTG
Organism: Coccyzus lansbergi; assembly: GCA_033558105.1. NCBI lineage: Eukaryota > Metazoa > Chordata > Aves > Cuculiformes > Coccyzidae > Coccyzus > Coccyzus lansbergi. Next base: position 301,119 of record JAUMJK010000767.1, on the reverse strand, counting down.
AGAACAACCTCATTATAGGCTCAAGCACGCTCCATAATCACACACATCAGCAAAGGCATAGGCTGGCTTGAGCCTGTGTCCTTATCCAGACGATACCTCCACTACATTGAATAAGTGCCATGCATGCTTCTGAGAAGCCTGTAACATTTTGGCACATAAGAGAATTTAGCAGCATGGACACATTAATGTCAAACCATTCATCCTATGGGCAACAGATGGATCCTAGTATGTGTAATATAATAGATAAGGAGGAGCCTGTGATGTTGCTCAATCCTACCGTAGATTTAAACATCTATCTGGCCAGTGCCTACCTGTCATGCATTTAAACCAGTCTTATAAAACAAGTTTGCAGATTCTGACTGAAACTTATCCCTTAGGATGGAGGAGGGAGGAAAGAAAACATATGAAATTCAGCAAGGACATGCAGGGAGCATCCTTCCCACAAGTAATAGGGCTAATGCGTTGCTCAAGACAGGCTCTTTCGAGTCCAACTCAGGAGTGCAACTTGCATGCCTGAGGGAAGGTCAGCAAAGAGAGATGTGGATGGCAGCATGCACTCAAGGAAAACTGTTTAAGCCTTGAGTTATTCCAGTCTGTAGCTGGCTGGCTATCTTTACCAGAGCCTGATCCAATGTTTTCAGCCCTGTGACTGTATTGCTTAATGGTAAGGAGCTGGCTAGAGTCTTACGCCTTTTCATTAGAATGTCTTAACAATAATAATAATATGCAATTGATTTTTCTTTTCCAGGTGAAATTTATGAGTGGCTGGGCATTAGGTTTAAATCAATAGCACCTTGATTGCCAGTGCATTTTGATGCGAAGCTGAAACAAGGTCAATTGCTGCCTAGGGAAAGTGAGAAACAGCTGAGGTACCCAGTGATTCTTCATCAATAAAAAGGCAGAATTAAGAGCACTGTCAGTCACAAATGAAATTTCACATCCTCATGGATAAAGAGAACCTCCTCTGTCTTTTCTCTTTCCAACCACCAGCTGAAGAGAGTTAAATCAGATTACCATGGCCTTTATAAGCTGCTACTACTTCAGTGTTGGTGGGAGAATTAGATTTGAAGGTCTGGACTTCATTTCATCCACTGCAGACACCTGAGGAAGTCTCTTGGGAGAAATGAATGGCAGTTAGGCAAGGTGAACAGGACCAGCAGACTCAGACTCCCTTCAGAGTAACTACACCCCTGCAAGTTACAGTGGAGATCCTCTCAGATCAATATTAAGCTTTAGATAAGTGGAGTAGGTGAAATGAGTCCCTTGGATTCAGATGGAAGAGCCATGAACAGGAGCATGTGGCCATGAATGAGGCTTAGGGGCAAAAGGCAGCAAATGCTTACACAGTGGCTCAGAGCCCATACCCTGCCTGCTGGGAGTCCTTGGATGTAAAGGTGGATTCAGTCACCACTCTTTCACTAAGAGCTTTCACTGACCTGACCCAGGCTAGGCTCACATGTTCACAACTCACAGAAAGGTCCTAAAATTAATACTGCCCCAATTCACAGGTCAGACTGTGAGCTGGAGGATCCTGGATGGCAGGATGCCTGAACAGATAACCTCTGATAGACCACCTGAGGTAACCAAAGGCTGTCTTGTCTGCAGGAAGCCAACACTCAAAGCAAAAAAGAGCCACTCTCATTACCTAGGACTGCAGTGAGGTTTTAAAATGATGCTGACAGGAAAATGAAAGTCATCAGAGGCCTCTAAATAAGAGAGTTGTTCACTCTCTTCCAAGATGCAGAGTTAATTTAACTGGTTTGATTCAGGTTTCATTTGTCTTTGCACAGTTTGAATTTCTCCCCACAAATCACTCACTGGTACTTAGGCTATCCAGAAATAATTCTGCACTTCCAGACTCAAGGCTGGAACCAGAACAGAAAACCAAGTTCCAGCTATTGACAAATAGTAGATCAAACTTCGATCTATTTTTTTTTACCTTGAGGATTAGACATTTTTACTCAAGTCTCTGGTATTAAAGGTGGAGCCATTAATTATTATAACCTTCATTCTTTCCAATTTCTTGCCTTTCTTTTTTTCTCTCACTTACTTCTTAAAATAAGAAGCTGCAACCAGTGCCAAGATATTCAGTCTGCAATGCTGCAGTTTATTAAGCTATCAGTCGTGTTACAGCAGAGCTCAGCTACGGTAGCTGCAATGAGAGCTACGCTCTGCTGGGTCTGCAGACTCCTGCTATGATGACAGTGGCTGACAAACTAATTAAACAAACGGTGTGAGACAGAGAAATGCAAGCTGGGGAAAGAGCTAGGAGAGAACAGCTAAGTGCTGTGCCCCAGGCTCTGGAAGACAAGGACCAGAATCCAGTTCTGCTACTGCCCACCATCCCCAAAACTCCTTTGTTCTTCTGCAACCTGGTGGGATGCTGTTGTCCTCCTAGCTCCATGGGGCTTTACACTTGGCACAGCTCTAGCACAGCCTTGGGGTGTTTTAGCCTTCAGGAGACCTCACTACATACCAAAAGTCCTACATAGAATCATGGAACAACCAGGTTGGAAGGGACCCATCGGATCTTCTTGTCCAACCATTCCTATCAAACACTAAACCAACAAAAGGTTCTGCTACCTCTGAAACAGCAGACTTCAGTTGAAAAGACCCAGCATTTTTCTCACAACAGATGAGAAAGATATTCATCCATGCAGAACTACAACCTCAAGGTCTCACCTGGCTTGGCCAGACTTCACCAGCCTGAAAGCCTGGTTTATCAGCAGGAAAGCTTAGAGAAAAAGGCAAGCCATGGTGAGGCCGAAGGGTGAGTCCTCATCCACTACCAAGGCTTATGGCTCTACCACCTGCCATTCCCTACAGATCTTGCAAAATATCTGCATGAAGATCCTGGAAATAAGGGAAATCTTTGCCCCATGAAGACAGCTGCATTAGAAAAGGTTGCACAGCAAGGTTGTGCAGCCTCCATTCTTGGAGATTTTAAGACCCAACTGGATGAAGTTCTTAGCAACTTGGTGTGATCCCATAGCTGACCTTGCTCTGAGGACAAAATTGGACTAGAGACCTCCTGAGGTTCCTTCAGCTTAAGATACCCTGGGATCCAAACCTCTCTGGCTCCTGCCAGATTCCCACCTGATTCCCACGCCCTCAGGAAGACATTCACTGCTCCCACACCCTCCTGCCAGCTCTTCAGTGACTTCAAACCTTACACAGACATGGCAAGGAGAGGCAATAACACACCTCTTGCAGGGCTGCACCACCACGTCATCATTTAGTCCTGGCCTGGTTAAATTTCAGCAGCAAATACCATGCAGTTGGACTTCCAAATCCCTTTCCCCCCAATCCTCAGGGAATGGGGAGAGGGAAAAGAGAGGAAAAAAAACCTTGTGTGTTGGAAACTAAAACTACAGCTTTAATGAAATTATAATGATAATAATGAAGATAAAAATAATTAGAAAGTAATAAAATATATGAGATCACGCCCCCACCACTCGATAACAATACATCACCACAAATACTATAGAGCAGACATGAATGGATCCATGGTTAGGAGGGAGCTGGAGGCAGGAACTGGACTCAGGAACATATGGATCCAAGATCAGGATCATCTATTGCAAACGAGTTCCTCGCTGGATGTCAGCCATCACAGAAGAGAGCAAGACCCTCATGATCCTTCAGTTTTATACAGAGCATGATGTATATGGGATGGAATACTCTGGTGGTCAGTTTACAGTCACCTGCCCTATTCGCCCCTCCTTATAGGTGCAGCTCTTTCCTGCCAGGCTAAGGATGGCCTTGCTTCCTATAGGGATAAAAATGAGCATTGGTCTTTTTGTGTACTACTGCCCAGTGATACCACTTAGGAAGAAGAACACAGTCTCAAAAACATGCAGTTGGTTTTCAGAGAATGAAGTTACTTACAGCAAGCGAGTTAGTCATAAAACGGACTCTAATTTAGCTCAAACCACAACGCACCAGAAGAAACTGATGCAGCCTCACAACTATCAGATTCAGCAAATTGCCTTGGGGTTTGATGTTGATTCTCCCAGTGCCAGCACAGAGAAAGCAGAGAGTAAAAAGACTTCCTGAAGAAAAGGCAAGGCAAATGGTGAGAGCCACAGCATGACAAAAGCCACACTGTGAGAGGTTTCTGGGTACAAGGTTTCAGGTATGAGAGAGTTTCTAATGCATAATGCAACAGGCTTCAATGTAGTTTCAGCTACTACTAGCATCTAGAAATCGCAACAACACATGTGGAGATTTTGCTTGAGAGAAATCACAGGCAATGTATGGATGTGGAAAGCTGATTACAAAGTGAAATATTTAAGGAAAGGCAGGGAAAAAAAACCTTCCCACTTGTACTCTTCTTTGATTTAGCTGGGCTTATAAAAAATGGCTTTGTTTTAAGGGAGCATTGCTATTTCAGCAGCTGAGATTCCTTTTGACCTACTAAATAAACTACAGGGAGTTTCATAAGGCAACACAACTAACTCACACTGGGAGAATTAGGAATGCATGCATTAGAGAGAGCTAAATGTTTAATTGCTAACAGTGGAAGCAAAAATACCTCCGTGCTATTTTAGTATTACCAATAAGCAGCAAATCCACTATGAGATGTGGACCTGTCCTGCCCTCAAAAAGAAGGACTCTGAGTGCAGGGGAATACCCAAGGTCACATCAAACACAGCAGCAGAACGGCAACTAAAACCCAGATCTCTTGATTGCCTGTCCAGAGGTATATTTAAGTGTGGAAACAATTACCATATGCATATTAGATCTGTCTGAATAATTGATTGCTTGATTCAGTAGCTGAATCAAAGAGCAGGGGGGAGAAAGGAGGAATTACCTTGTGTTGACCTAAACCACAAAATGTTATCTCTGGAACAAAATATTGCCTTTAGAGCAGAAGGAAGCATCTTACCTAAGCCAAAATGAAATGTAGTGTTTCATTTATTTATTTTTAAATAAATGAAGTGTCTTTTAGTTCAGTTTACCTCCAATTAAATACTAATACAGGCTTTTCTAGCAATCCTCCTTTCCAACTCCTTCTTTTGTTGAGTTTAGCCCAATGTCATAATTTTTTTCATCTGAAGATAAAACTGTACTTTCCAGCTAACGAACAACTTACCTGAATTACAGCATCTGGCTGTGATGGCCATAACTCTGCCTGTTGTGGTAGGGACCAGTACAAAACCACCTTGCCATCCACACAATTTACGGCAAGTACTTTGCAAAACAAAAGCAGTCAAAAAAAAAAAAGATCAGGCTCCATGCCTTTTTAAGTGAGAAATTCATTTTACCCACACAACCGGGTAAAGCTCAGTGTCAAAACAGCTGTTATCAGCGACTGAACTGCATCTGGATACATGAAACTTAGGAATCAGCCTTGATCAAGTGGCTGGTAAGTTCAGTGTGAAGCTACAAAGCACCTGGATCCTGTCCTAACTCTGCATCTCCACATGAGCAAAACCTTTCGTGTACATGCCAAACACGTGCTTCTCTCATGTTTTCTCATTCTCTCCTGGCTGCAAATACATACCTTCCACTTTGAGCCAGGTAATGCATTAGCACACACAGCAAAGGATGCTTTCACACCAGCCTGTGGTACCAGGTCCCTTCGCAGCACTGCTGTTAGAGGGTCCCCAATACCACAGAATAGAACCCATCTGGTAAACCCAAACGTATCCAGCTTCATCATATCCCTCTAAGCCCCCTGCCCCCAATTCAGACTGGGAAGATTGAGACATGAGGAGTGAATCTTACTTTAAAAGACCTATCTCCCAGCAGAAGGCCAAGCTGACATTTCTTTTCCTGCCATGACAAAGAGCTGTTCTGTAAAGCTCTAACATCCAGTGTAATAAAACTCACCTTCATGACATAATATATAGAGAGACACATAATTAAACAGCTCAAGTCACTGCCTTCCGCTGCATGGTCAGGCTGAAGGCTCTGTTTGCCAGCTTGAAGAGCAGAAAATTGTGCTGCCGTTCACTTTCAAAGCAACCAAATACAGCTGTTCTCTGGGGTGTGTAACTGCATTCTTAATTGTTCAGAGTGCCCTCACTGAGAAAAACATCTTCCAAAGTGAGTCCTTCAATTCTCCTGCTCTCTGACCAAGAGCTGCTCCAGCTTCTGGGGAAAACTTGACTCAGATCCATGCTTTTAACTCCAAGTTTGAGGCCAGAACTATTGCTCTTGTGGATTTAGCCATGACCCATGTTTTGCAGAGTGAAAGTTTATGCACAGCTGAGCTGCTTGTTTTGCTGAGTGTATCCCTGATAGACAAGCTGCCTTCACAGGTGGAAGATGTTATGCCTTAGTCTTTTTGGTCCCTGTGCCATGGTTTGGATATTTTCTGAAAGTCAATCTAGATCTAAAGTTCTGGGAAGAACTGAGTTACCACTAAAGCCCTCTGCCTTGTTTTAGTGATGCCTAGTAGTGCAACAGAATTAAAATTCTCCAGCTTAGAAGGAGCTACCTGATGATCTCCCCTGTAGAAACCTGCAGCAAGGCGAAGTCCTGACCACACGCAATGGAACACCTAAATGAAATCTGAGCACCTCACCTGGGAATATCAGCATAACAGCATCACCTGGCCCTCTTGGTCTGCCTCCCTTGACCTAAAATCCCTGGTTAACTCTGTTTGTAATCAGACTGGCCCACAGATAGAAACACCCAGTCCTGAGGACTGGGCCTACTAACTTACTCAAGTCATTCCTGGTGGGCATCCAAGCCCTCATAGAACCCAGTTCTTGTGTACATCCTGCTCATCTGGTTCCACTTACATTTCCACATTGCATGCAGGAAACTAAGCTGAAAAAGACACCTGCCTCACACTTGTTCTGCACATAACATGCCAACACTATGGTCTGGGATTTGAGATCTTGAAGCAGGAATGATAAATAAAGAGAGGACAGAACAGGAAGACAGCTTAGTGGTACAGACTTGGTGCAAAATGAAGGTTTCCATATCTCCAGCCCCAAGCAAAGCACCCCAGGGTTGTAAGTCACTTTGCTAGAAAAACCATTCTGTGATACTGTAAAATTGCTAGCGCTAGTTCATCAGGGCGAGAATAATTAGATTAAGCAGCCACTGCTGGGGCAATAAAATCAGCCTTGCTTCATCAGGCTCTAGAAGAATTGCAGAGCCAGAAATATGCTTTGGGACAAAAGCTTTACAGAATAAGTGATTTATACATAGTGAAACTTGTAGCTGGAGGCAGATAGGGCAGGCAGGGAATCATGGAAAAATAGCATCAGTGGGTGTAGATTGATCTTTACAGACCTTTCTTAACCCCATAATCACTCCTCCCTGAGGAAATCAGAGTGGAAATGAATAATGGGCCCTATCAGACTCAGGACATTGCTTAAGCCTGAAAAAAAAAAAATCTACAACCTCTTCCCTTTTCCTGGGGGCACCTAGGAGATTCCTCTATGGGAGGCATAGGCTGGCAGCATATCAACCCAACATTGCCTACATGATCTTGTAAGCCACATGCAGTGGGAAGAAGGGAAATCATTTTGTGGCAGTGAGATGAGATACCGGAATGGGGACACCATGTGCTGCTGCAGGAGATGTCAAGAAGCAAACTGAGCACAGCTGACCTGCAGGACCTGACACTAAACTAGTCATCTCCTGGGACCTAAAATGGGCAGGTCCTCCCTCTAGGAGCCCATTATTAATTTGCAAACTCCATTTCAAAGATGGTTGTTCTGTGAGTCCAGCAGAGATCACAAAGATGATTAGAGAGCCAGAGCACCTCCTATACAAGGACAGTCTCAGACAGTTGGGTTTGTTCAGCCTTGGAGAAGAGAAGGCACTGGGGAGACCTTAGAGCAGCTTCCAGTGCTGAAAGGGGCTACAGGAAAGCTGGGGACAGCTATTTATTAGGGAGTGCAGGGATAGGACGAGGAGGAACAGATTTGAGTGGGAAGAAGGGACATTTAGATGAGATCTTAGGAAGAAATATTTTACTGTGAGGGTAGTGAGGCCCTGGAACAGGTTCCCCAGAGAAGTTGCAGCTGTCCCATCCCTGGAGGTGTTCACAGTTTGCATGAGGCATTGAGCAACGTGATCCATTGGAAGGTGTCCCTGCTTATGACAAGGTGTTTAGAACCAGGTGATATTTAAGAGCTTTTCCAACCCAAACCATTCTATGAATCTATGATTCTTAATGGGTCTGAGCACTTAATCAAAGCACCACATAAACCCCATTAAACCATGACTCAAACAGACGTGAACAGTTAATTCTTCTCATGCCTCAGTGAACTAAAGTCTCAAAGCTTAAGGACAGAAATACTTTACAGCATGAATTTGGATGGATGGTTAATGAGGGAACTTTACACTTTCAGGTTTTATATAGGTACATACACAAAGATATACATCTACAGGGATGCCATGTATGAAACCGGGAGTGTTAAAACCATGCATGGACTCACACCTCTCGTACTGCAGCTCTGTTCTAAAATTCAGCCTTTGCTGGTGCAATTAAAACAAACAGAGTTTGTCATAATCTTATGGCACCAAATTCAAAGCACAGAATCTTCTGATTCTTAGGTGCTACAAGCTGGATCAGCTCCACCAGAATCCTCAGAGTCACAGACATTTACATCTGAAGACAAGCATTTCACTGTGATCTCATGGCTCAAACTAATTTGCAACTTTTACTAGGGAAAGATTGTTCAGAAGCATCTGATTTGATAGTGAGAGGACATGTATTCAAATACGAGCAGATGCACACTCACAAACAAGCACACAGACACCATTCATTCACATTTGTCAAAGCAAAGCCACTGACCACATAGAGTATTTTCTTCCTATTTAAACCTCCACAGTTCTTTTCCATTTCTTTTTTTTCACAATGACACTGTACAAACAATAACCTGGAAAAAGCTGAGTCTTCAAAATGAAGAAGGTAACATTTGGAGGTCCTAATATGTAATCTGCAATCTTAATAACCACACAGGCAGGGTTAAAAAACTCCCTTAGACAAAAGCATTTATAGCTCTCTGCAGATATAAATTTGCAGTAGAAAGAAAGACAAAAAGGCTTATCCAACAGTGCTGCACCTTTTCTCCTCAGAAGTAAAAGCATTTTAAATCCAGAAAGCAGCCTTCATTGAGTTAAATGAGTAGTGGTGGTGCGTCTATATACTGGTACTGCATTACATCTGCATTTGTATTAACGAAGAGCCTTCTTGTGTATGTCAGATTTATTCCAGAGCGTATGGTACCAGTGGTGTGAGATGTCTGCTTGCCCACATAATAAAAGGAAACTTCATTTAATTCCTAACAAATGCACTCATCCTACGTACACTCTGGCATGACTTGTACTACCAAACTGCCAATAAAATGTCACCTTGGCCAGTAAAATCAGAAGTGGCTTATTCTTTGGAGCAAGGTAATGTGAGACTAATACGGAGAGCATCTAAATGCAGAATGCAGCTACTTTGAAGATGATAGCTCATTAACTATAATTAAGAGGAAGTTATTTAAATACATGAATGTAGAAAAGTGTGTTCTCTGCTCTGACTGTAGAGCAAGAATATACAGTAATCCCCCTGAAAGTAGCAGTTAACTCATCTTCTCAGGTTTAAGAATATCAAAGCATCTTTTAATTGCTGCTAATGCCCCCTTTATGAGGGATTAGCATCTAATGATTTATGATTTGAATATTTAATCTCCCTGGAAAATTTAGATTTTTTTTTTCCTTCTTTCTCTGTTACACATAGAGGATGCAGCCTCCGCTCGGGTTATTTTGAAGACACAGCTCAACAGATTGCTCTCCAGAGCAGCTCCTGCCATGAGGTAGTTCTGTGTTCTTACAGGGGTCCAAAAACCCATCACAACTTCTAAGCCCACATAGACCCTTGCACCTTTCTTCCCACATCGCACTCTGGACCAGCTAGCACAACCAGTCCTGTTCCAGGAAGGTTTGCACTCCTGCAGCGCCAATTCCAGAAAGGTCCCAGTATAATTGCCAGCCTCTTCCTACTGAAGACTTCTCCTTGATCCCTTGTGGAATGCTTTAGTGATACCCGACCCAGAAGGATGGGGCAGGCACGGGGGACTTCTTACCCAAGGTCACCTTTTTCTACCACTGAACAGCAAGGACCACCAGTGTCTTCTCACTTCAACCATCCCTCTCTCCAATTTAGCCTGCAAACTACAGGATGGGAAGGGAAAGGAATTCAATTCAGTGCCTCTTGAGCAGGGTGGCGAAGGGAGAGGGTAGCTGTGGCTGCAGGGAGCCTGCCTGACCCCAGCTCGGGCTGAGCATCCCCACGGAGCCCCTCTCCCCCTTTCCATCTGACCTGGACCGGCAGGATGGCTGGGTGCCGGCAGGGAGACCACAGTGAGCTGGAGGGGATTTCTCCTGACCAAAGGGAGGGAAAAGAAGGACCTTAGGCACAGGTTCTCTTCCAGTGCTCCCAAACCAAGCCTTACCACGGCACTAGAAAAGCCATATACACCCTCCCCTGACCCATGCCGAGCGTGTTTCTTTCGGCTCCGAGCAGGGGCGCCGGGGGAAAGCACGACTGCCGGCATCCTCCAGGATGCTCCGCTGCCGGCATCCCTCCCGCAGCCTGGGGGTGCAGCATCCCCTCCTCTCCAGCCCGGGGGGAGCAGCGTCCCCTCCGCTCCAGCCTGGAGCGAGCAGCAGCATCCCCTTGCAGTCTGGAGCTAGCAGCATCCCCTCCGCTCCAGCCCAGGAGGAGCAACATCCCCTCTGCTCCAGCCCAGGGGGAGCAGATCCAGCCCAGGGGGAGCAGATCCAGCCCAGGGGGAGCAGCATCCAGCCCAGGGGGAGCAGATCCAGCCCAGAGGGAGCAGCATCCCCTCCGCTCCATCCCTCGGTCCCTGCTCCCATCGGGGCTCCCCCCAGGAGCCGGCCCCGCTCCGCAGGGCGGGCAGGGATTTGGTGCATGGCTCCCGGGCGGGGGTGGGATGGCGGGGGCGGGGGGGTCACTCACCTCCCTGCAAGGTGACCCGCGGCGCGGTGCTCCCGGGGCGCTGCGGGAGGGGGCTCAGCGCCCCAGTGCGGTGCCCGGCAGCATCCCGGCGGCTTCGGGGGGATCCGGGTCCCGGCAGGGCGAGGAGCCGCCTGCACCGCCCGGCTGCACCGTGCGATCTGCTCCTGGCGGGGGAGGGGGGGGGGGGGGGGGGGGGGGGGAGAAGGAGGAGGAGGAGAGGGGGAGAGGGAGGGAGGCAGGCGGAGGGAGGCAGGAGAACCAGCCCTGCCTGGCAGCGCGGCCAACTTTCCTCCTGCAGCAGGAGCAGCCTCACATCCCCCGGTGTGTACCCAAACCCCTCCTCTCTCGGCTCCCCCCTCCTCCTCTTCCTCCCAAACCGGGGAGGGGGGCTCCACATCCCCCCACCCGGCTCTTCCCACAGTCTCCTCTCGGGAACCGGGGTGCTCCCGGTCTCGCTCCCCCAGCCCCCTGCCGCACCGGCTCCCCAACGCGATGGGGAAGCTCCAGCAGGTCTGAAGAACTTTATTTTATGTATGTGTTGTATTTTTTAGCGTGGTGACGAGCGTGCCAGGCTGCACACTGCAGCCTTGAGGGGGTGTTCCCTGCCTCCCTCTGAATAACTGCACATAGTAGGGGTAAGCAGGGTTCATTCCTTCCTCTTCCCATCCCCAGCAGGCCTGCTAGCCAAGTCATTTGCTTAAAAGCTTCTGTATCACCACTTCTTTCTACATGCTCCAACATCTGTGGCTCAAAATGCTGCTGGAAGATAACAAGCCCAGTTTAGATCCCTGTTTTCCTTTGGAAAGACCTTATAGCCCCAGTGCATTTTTGTTGTCTCTACCTCTCTACTTGGATTCAGGTTGTTTCCTTTCCCTGCTCACTTATTGCTTGTTATTATTCATACTCCCAAAAATAACCCATGCTAAATCTTTGCTGATGGAGGATGTTCCAAGATTTAAAACACATATTAACTAACTTGAGCCTATCTTGAGGATTTTCAGCAAGGAATCCCTCCAGCCCCATTTTCCCCTCATTAACAACATCTTACTTCTAATCTGAACTGTTACTTTGTTTTCAGTATATCCTAGAAATACTCACAAAAGATTTTTCTCTCCATCTAAATATCTGGTCCCTTGTTCATTCCTGTCTTGCTCTGGACTTCAGGGAGGTTTTGTGCCTTATACAAAGCACTCTTCTTAACGTAATGGGCTCTGGGAGAGAATAAATATGTAATCAGCAGAAAAAAACAGCCCCAAATTATAATCGCCCTGAGCCTCCAAAGTGCTCTTCACCTTTGCTGTCTTGGGGATGGAAGCCTGTAAACCACATTTGTTATACCTTTACCCAGTAAGACTTTCAGGGAAAAGGCAGTCTTTCTGTTCTACTTGTACAGGAACAAAACTGTAGGGGGGCTGGCTTGCAACCAAATGCCTTCTAGCTGCTACAGCACAAATTCTTATCATTTGATTGGAGATATCAGCTGGCTTGGATGGCTGGTAAATTCCTGGTGAAATGCAGTTTCTTAATGACCGCAAGTAATTCATTGAATAAGAGGAAATGTGGCAAGATTTCTAAAATGGTTTGTTAGATTTTTTTCCTTGGAGGAAAAGAATGATATTTCTACAGAATGGAGTGGGGAGGGGATTTCTGAGACATCAAGTCAAATTTTCTGGCTTCCAGGCAGCCACATGATGTGATCCTGTTTGTTTCCTTGTGACACTTCCAAAATGAAGTGTTTTCCCATGCTGTTATCAAGATAAGGTTCAGTGATGTCAGGGAAGTAATCATTGTCTCTAGCACTGTTCCGCCACTTCTCCCATTCTCTTTGCATCAAACAGTCCATTATTTATTCAGTCCAGGAAGCCACGTCCAGGACCTTTGTGTCTATGGGGAAATCAGTCCTTATTTGGTTTACTTGAATTTTTCAGCAGAATCAAGAAAATCTATGTGGAGCAATCACAGTCCAGAAACTGCAGTGGCTGTAACTGTTGCTACAGATCAGGGCCAACTTATCTTCTATTGTCTTTGCAAACTCTTCCCTTATAAAAAAGCACTCAGAAAGAGCATAGCAGTGCTCTAACTACTTGCCGTAAATTGGTCTGTTCTGATTTTGCCTGATCTGATTTTTATATTTGCAGTTTTAACTGTGCACTTTGTATCCTGCAGACTGACAATGTGTCTTATATTGTCCTTGCCACCTTTGGAGAAGGGTTTTCAAAGACCAACAGAAAGGGGGTTTTGGTGAGGTGGATTGCAGCAAAGTAGTTTGTGGTTTAGAGTTTTCTCTTCACTGAGAATCTCCTTCAACACCAGGTAAACATGCACAATGCATCCTTAATGTATTGTGCCAACACACGTCACAGCTTCTCGATGGGAAGAAATTGGGAGATGCATGCTATGTGTCTAGCAGTGGTAACTAACCCTGTCTTTCTGTTTCACTCGTCATCCCTGCAGGGCTGATGCCAATGCAACCTGGCAGGAAAGCTTCTATGTAGACAAAATAGCAAAGCACTGTGGTGACTGAGAGCACCATGAAGAGAAGTTTGAAAGGGGCAAGGCAGGAAAGGAAGAAAAGTCCACTTCTTTTATGTCTGATGCCTCTTGGAGACTTACTGCAGATGCTTGCTATGCTAAGGTTATGCCAACAACCTGCTAGGACAAACTACGTAACAGTCAGGGATCTTGCCTTGCTTTGAGAACAAGGATCTGAATAATTGCTCCCCAGGGCCTCTGAGCAGGGCTCAGAATCCTGACAAGCTACCGCTCAAAGACCTGATTAATAATAAGAACAACCTTTGCAAAGAGGAAGAGTGGAAGGCAAGGCCACCTAGATCAGAGGGAGAGATGGGAGGGACACAGGGCAGACCAGGCTGGTCTGGGTGCCTCCATGGGTCCTGTGATCTCCTGCTGTTTGTGAGGAGCTAGGGATTTGGGAGCCATCAAGGCAGGATGTAAAGAGGAAAGGCCACTTGGAAACAATTACCAGATAAACACAAACAGCTTTTCCTGCAACACTGGGTTTTGCAGAAGGTAAGGAAGGGATGAGATTTTGCAGACATGTATCAATACAGCCCTGAGGAAATAACATCACTACTTGTTGCTGTGGTCACGGCTATTACAAGGACTTATACTGACCAAGCATTTGTCTCCCGACTTCAGTGGAAGCACTCTAAGTGACAGCAGAGACAGGCTGGAAAGTCACACAGTCCTGATCAACTGCCTGCTCTTTGCTCCTCTAGATGCTCTGCACCACCATGAGCAGTTGCTTTGCCAGAGCCCTTGGAAATGGAGCTGCTCTGAAAGCCTCCTGGCTAAAAAAACCTGTGAGGCATCACAGCGTGGGAGCAGGAGAGAGTCCTTGTCTGGAAACCACATGAAAAGTGCTGCAGGAAGGGAGGGCAAGCTTTGCAGTAGCCATGAGGATTTTGGGAGCATCATTAGCTCGTACCTCTGTTGATATGCTAAAAGGCTCCTGGGAGCTGGTGTGAGAAAAGTTAGGCTGTGGCTTTCAACTGTCCAAATAAGTTCTGAGAGTCTCTGCTGTGGTGGATGCTCTATCAGGCCCAGGATATCCTGAGCAAGAAAGTGGAAAGGCAAAGAAGTGCATCCCTGGGCTCTAAGAAGAGCTGCAGCACCACCTACCACCAGAGAAGGAAGAAGGACAGACACAGTGTAGCTCCTTCTCTGTTCCCAGTACAAGACTCAAGCCCATACCTTCCAGATGACCAAAGAGAAACATCCTTCTTGGAGTAGAAGTAGCTAACTCAGGTCTTCCCAGGCAAACTTCATGCTAAGAGCTCCTGCAAGCTCTGTAGGTGGCTCCTTATTGGTCTATGATCTGGCATCCCTCAGTACAGGGGAAACAAAATGTCACTTAATGCCTCTAAAGCAACTGCTGACCATGTCCCAAGGTCGCCTCAAGCTCAACGGGAACAGAACCCAGTTATCATGGCAATGCTTATTGGATTTAGAGAGGTTGCCCAGTCAATGTGCTCAGCCTTAAAAACTTGGGAGTGTGGTTATGGAGTGAGCTTGTGGTGCAGAGTTGGCAGCAGGGGGTGGGAAGGTTGGAAAGAAGAAGGTTTCAGGAGAAAGGGGCTGAGGGCTCATATTTACGGTTATAATTAGCCAGGAAAACAAACCCCAAGCAGGTCTGTGCAAGAATTGTTCATCGTTCAGAGGACACAGCTGGGCTCCTGGACATTTTGCTCCAAAGTGTGCAGAGCTTTTGGCTTGCAGACTGGCACACAAGGCTTCTGTCTGTTGAAAATCCTGGCTCCATAGGTACTGATGTGGTCTGAACCACGTTTCACTTGATTATAATTCAGAGTGATGGTACAGAGCAGTCAGGAAGTAGCCCAAAATCTGCAATCTTTTTCCTGCCAAAGGCAAGAAGAATCTTTCCATTTAATTGGCTCAGACCTCAAAGGCATAGCCAGGAGTGCTTTTAACTTTCTGAGAAAGAAGAAAGGGTTAGCTGGGATGGCTGAGCTGTGTGGGTGCTAAAGTTTGTGTGTTTGTGTGTTTACTGGTAGTTCTGAAAACAGAATAAAAAGGAAAGCTTGGGTTAACCCAAACTGAGCATATTTTTTCTTATTCTGTATTTGTGGCATGTGGAAAAGTAAAATATATAATTTTTTGGCTGAGTGAACTATATAGCTTAGCTCAAAATCAAATGTTACATTGCTTTGAACTCTTCTTTACTGTTATAAAGTGGATATGCATGCTTACTTGCAACACGGGGAGAATCTAAATGCAATCACTGCTGTTTCTTACCTAACCTGTGCCAAGAAAGCATAGCTGCTAGATACCTTCTGCTAGGAGGATGAAGTAAACAGGGTGTCGGACTTTACAGCTGGGACTAAATTAAATTGGAAGGGCTCATTAACAAAAATGAGACAGGATTGTCTTTTTACACATACAGAAGTCCTCAGCCGAGGCTCTGGAGGGGCTTGTCTGTATTTCCTTTGCTATAGACGAGTTACATGAATTCAGCTGAAGTGGCCCAGTTTCTTATATGTCCGGGAGCTGTGAGACACTTAGAAGGCTGGTTAAAAAAAAAGCTTTTATGTTACTGTCTGTGCCTTGTCTCACTGCATGCAGAACTCATGTTTGAACTTTTGGGGATTCTTCCAAGAAGCCTTACAGCAAGTACTGCCACCAACATTTCCCTATTCATAAGGCAGCTCCTTGAGCAGAATGGATGGCTCCAGGGGAGACGGGTCTGTACCATCTCTGCCTTCTTGCATTGCTGGCCTCCCAAGGCAGCCAGCAAAGGCACAGGTTAGTGCTAATTGAGGGGTGGCCATCTGTCAGACAGAACACATGCCAAGGCCACCTTTTCATTTTTTATAAGGGAAGGAACCAATTATTGGTGACAATATTTAGGTGCTACAGACCTTTAACACAGTCAGACAGATATCTGAGACAGAATCATAGAACAGTTTGTGTTGGAAGGGACCTTAAAGATCATCTAGTTCCATCCCTGCCTGCCATGGCCAGAGATACCTCCCACCAGACCAGGCTGCTCAAGGCCCCATCCAACCTGGCCTTGAACACTTCAAGGAATGGGACATCTACAGCTTCCCTGGGCAACCTGTGTCAGTACCTCAACACTCTCATTATGAAGAATTGCTTCCTAATGTCTAATCTCAATCTTTCCCCTCCAATTTAAAGCCTTTCCTCCTTGTCCTATCACTTTGTGCCCTCGCAAACAGTCCCTCCCCAGCTTTCTTGCAGCATCCTTCAGGTACTGAAAGATCACTATAAGGTTTCCCCAGAGCCTTCTCTTCTCCAGGCTGAACAACCCCAACTCTCAGATGAAGGCTCCTTTTTGAATATGATTAGGGATCTTCTGAGTTGTTCAGCATCTCACGTTAAATACCTTTTAATCTACTGTGAAACTGCAGCATAAATGCTTTATTTATGTCAGACACTTCTTTGGAGATGAAAACTGACTTGTTTTTTGTCTTAGGGTGTTGCTCAGGCTCCTACTTTGTAACAATGTATATATGAACATGGTAAGAAATAGTCCTTTCCCCAAGGATCTGATGTCTCAAGTAGAACACAAAAGGGGTCAGGGAGGGGAATAGCCATCAGAGGTCTTGGACCTAGATTCATATGGGCATGTTGACACCTAACTGAGCAGACATTAAGTTAAATTAAATTAATTTCATATTGTTACTTTGGGTTGGGTTTAAAGAGAGATGCCCAAACCTCTGGAGAAGCCCTGGGTCATCCAGGCAGGGTCAATGGCCTCAGTGTGGAACGTCTGGGATAACTTTACCTCTCTGAAGCAGTGGTTGGAAGCAGGAGGATGCTCCAACAGTTAGGGACCTGAGCTAAGCCTTGTGAGTCTGACTTCCACTTTGGCAACTGTGTCCTGTCCTTGATTCCTGGCAGCCTATATATGGCGGATAAAACCTCATAACTTAGTATTCTTAACAGTGGATGTGCATGAAGGACAGGATGGTCTCCAAACTCTCCGTCATCCTGTGGATTTAAATTAGTCAGTGCCTGTACCGTAACACTAGGAAAGTACTTTGGGGTTGGTGAGAAACATGAAAAATCCTTTTCCTCTCTGCACATACAGGCCTTGAAAGTAAACAGGAGTTCAGATTCCCAATTCTGGTCTCCTGGTGCAGGTCCCATGCAAGGACATGGTCCCACTGTTCTTCAGACTGCCTGCCAAGAACTTGCCAAGGATGAGACCTGTTAAGGCATGTAGACAGATGACGACTAGCTTCAGGTTTGGCTGAGATCAAAGGAAGCTGCTGGACGTGACAAGAGGAGATGTTGAACATAAGAAAGAACTGAAAGAGAAACTGGTTAAAGTTACACATAACTTCATGAGAAATGATCATGTTTCACAGCTGGGAAGTAGAATATCAGTGAAAAGTTGTGGATGGGCAAACTTGCAGAGATAGGCCAAAATGATAGGATATTATGGTTACTAAGTAGTATAATTGAGGAGGGATGGCTCGAATACTCCTTAATGAATGCTCCCACAAACATGCCACTAGATTCGCTAAAGGAATTAATCTGTCTGGCTGATTAATACCTAGTTGCCAGGAATGCTCATTGAATTAACTGATACCACCTTAAAATGCAGTGGGGAGCGTAAATTTATCTTTCTTATTAATTTCTATGCGCTTACCTGACTTTATGTATGATGAAGAGTCTTTCTCCCCTGGAGTAGCTGTTAAAGAGAGAAGACAGGTTTTTCACAAAGAAAATATCCTAACAAATACCCTAGAGTTGCTCCGGTGATTCTCTGCTTGCCCAGTGCAATGCAGTAAGCATGGGAAGGACTCATCCACTTACTGTGTTCAGAGTCCCACATCTCACTGCATGGCTCATGTGGCAGCCTTCTCTGACTGTGGGGCTGCTTTTGAAGTGAGCATGGTGCGCTTGTCCTAAGCTAGGTGGGGCTTTCAGGCTCAAGGCACCTGGGAGTGGATCAGGATGTGTACAGGGAGGATGCTCAGGAAGCCTGGATCCTCAGAGGGCTGGAGCACCTCTCATACACAAACAGGCTGAGACAGCCTGCCCCATCCCTGGAAGTGTCGAAGGCCAGGTTGGCTGAGGCTTTGAGCAACCTGATGCAGTGGAAGGTGTCCTTGCCCATGGCAGGGGTGTCAGAACTAAGTCATCTTTCGTGTCCCTTCCAACCCAAACCATTCTATGATTATGATTTTAGGGCAATAGGCATCACATTTTAAAAAAAAAGGGGTCTGGATCCCAAACTGCTTGTCCTTTTCACCTTGCTCATTAAATTTCCCAGAATCAGATCTTTTTTTCCCCCCTATGGCACTAAGGGGATCGCCTATAGCTTCTGGTTCTCTGCAGATCTCTTTGTATATTCTTATAGGCAAGCAGAGCTTTGAGAACCCTTCTCGCAAGAGCAATCTATAGTGGAAAGCCAAGACATTTACATGTAAAGACAATATTAAAGGTAGTTAGGGACAGATCAAGCCTTTGGTGTATGAGAGGGCTGGAGCACCTCTCATACACAAACAGGCTGAGACAGCCTGCCCCATCCCTGGAAGTGTCGAAGGCCAGGTTGGCTGAGGCTTTGAGCAACCTGATGCAGTGGAAGGTGTCCTTGCCCATGGCAGGGGTGTCAGAACTAAGTCATCTTTCGTATCCCTTCCAACCCAAACCATTCTATGATTATGATTTTAGGGCAATAGGCATCACATTTTAAAAAAAAAAGGTTACTTTTTGTCCCGTCCTTCCTGTCCATGGGAAGGGGTCTGGATCCCAAACTGCTTGTCCTTTTCACCTTGCTCATTAAATTTCCCAGAATCAGATCTTTTTTTCCCCCCTATGGCACTAAGGGGATCACCTATAGCTTCTGGTTCTCTGCAGATCTCTTTGTATATTCTTATAGGCAAGCAGAGCTTTGAGAACCCTTCTCGCAAGAGCAATCTATAGTGGAAAGCCAAGACATTTACATGTAAAGACAATATTAAAGGTAGTTAGGGACAGATCAAGCCTTTGGTGTTCAAGGAAGATCTCCCAACTAAAATCAATGAAGAGTTGCACTCCCAAATTAATTGCATGCTTCTGTCCTTAGCATCTGGGCATAGAATCAAAAGTGATGAGCCAACAAAGCAGCACTGAGCTGCTCCTGTGAACAGTCACCATCAATAACAAGAAATACTAGGAGAAGTACTCTTTGAAATTCAAATCACAAGGAGCATCATTTAAAAGGGAACTCAGGAGAAGCAGAAATACCATGCGCCACACATTAATTGTCATGCATGTGACAAAATCCTCTCTATTGCTGTTACTTAGCAGCATTAAATTTATTCCCATATTATTAATGCCATACCTGAGATGAAGTAATTAAACTGG
Organism: Coccyzus lansbergi; assembly: GCA_033558105.1. Lineage (NCBI taxonomy): Eukaryota > Metazoa > Chordata > Aves > Cuculiformes > Coccyzidae > Coccyzus > Coccyzus lansbergi. Next base: position 281,324 of record JAUMJK010000767.1, on the reverse strand, counting down.
CAGCCCATTTCTTCTGAACTAGAGGCCAGGCCTTCAGCTGGTGTAAATCAGAATAGCTCCACTGCAGAGACTTGTATTTACAAGCGGTTGGGGAGCTAAGCCATTGTTTCTAAAAAGGGAGAGCTGAAAATGGAGTCAAAAGCATCACCACTGTATGTTGTTCCTTCTGCCCCAGAGTAAGGGTAAAGCAGGGCTAAACTCTGCTGACCTGGAACTACTCCAAAAGCACACTGCAAGTGATCTGGAAACTACTTCCAGCAGATTTAAACAATTAAATGTTGAAAGCTGAGTATTTATTAATATACTAGTGATTTCTTCCAAATGGACACATTAAGTTGCTCTTATATCCTATTCCTTTTATAACTAATCTCATCAGAATTACTCACGGATCTCTTTTGACAGAAATGTTATGTTACATGTGCAGGAAAAGAGATCATAGAGTCGTAGAATTGTTAAGGTCGGAAAAGACTTCTAGGACCATCAAGTCCGACCATCAACATGTCACTAAACCATATTCCTAAGCACCACATTTACACATTTTTTTAACACCTCCAGGAATGGAAACTCCACCATTTCCCTGGGCAGCCTCTTCAAATGCTTCAGTAAAGAATTTTTTCCTAATATCCAATCTGAACTTGAGGCAGAACTTGAGACCATTTTTCTCATCCTACCACTTATAGACAATGTAGATAATGTGGAGTCCATCATCTTATACTCCCCTATCAAGCCCTCCAGCCACAGTTGCTTTTTTCCCACCTTCCAGCCTGGCTCCCAGTGTGCTCATACAACTCCACCTGCATTCACAGCACCTTTCACATCATGACCCCAAATGGCAGGTCTGGCCCACGAACAGGATAAGCAGCAAAGTGGGTGACTACAGTGACAGCAGGGCCCTTTCAGATTGTGAGTGTCCTGGTGCCAGAGGCAACATTATGGAGTGGATGGCACCTTGCAGAGCACAAGAGATTTGGGGAAATCCAGGATCTCATCTGGATGATCTAGGAAAATCCATTGAAATTGAAACAAGGGGGTTACTAGGAAAAGGACCACGTTTCTAGTATGTAGATAGTGTCTGCCTTTCTTGTGTGTGAAAGCATTAAAATATGTCTTTATGTAGGCACATGGAAGAAAAGGGGATTTATGCTGATTAAGGTCCTCAGGAGAGAGAGGGGCAGGAGAAGGTGAGTTTTGGCACATAAATAGGCTGATTTCTAACTACCATAGCCAACATTAATTGAAAATAAGAAGTGCTAAATTTCAAAGCAAACAGAAGGAAGGGGTTCTCTGTACAACAGGTTGAAGATCTGTGCAGCCTCTTGCTGACAGACACTGCAGACAGGACAGCTCACATGGATGCAGGACAACGTGAGACAGGTTTATGGAAGAGTTACCCAGGGAACTGACTGAGTCACCATTCCTGGAGGTATTTAAAAGACACATACATGTGACGCTTAGGGACATAGAATTATAGAATTGTTTGGGTTGGAAGGGACCTGAAGAATCATCCACTACCAACTCTCCTGCCAGGGGCAAGAACACCTTCCACTGGATCAAGTTGCTCAAAGCCTCATCTAATCTGGCCTTGAACACCTCCAGCGATGGGTCAGCCACAACTTCTCTGGGCAGCCTGGGCCAATGTCTCATCAACCTCACAGGAAAACATTTCTTCACAGTATCTAATATAAATCTTCATTCTTTCAGCTTAAAACCCTTCCATCTCATCCTACCCCTGAATTCCCTGATAAAAAGCCCCTCCCCAGCTTTCCTATGCCCCTTTTCAGCTGGAAGGCTGTTATAAGGTGTCCCTGGAGCCTTCTCTTCTCTAGGCTGAGTTCAATTCTCTCAACCTGTCCTCCTATGAGAGGTGCTCCAGACCTTTGATCTTCTTCGTGGCCTCCTCTGGACTCACTCCAACAGATCTATGTCTTCTCTGTGCTGAGAACTCCAGAACTGAACAGAGGACTCCAGATGAGGTCTCACCAGAGCAAAGCAGAGGGGCAGAATCACCTCCCTTGCCCTGCTGGTCACACTTTTTTTGGATGCAGCCCGGGGTAGAGTTGGCAGATCATAATAACATACACACTCTGGCTTTTTTTTTGGCCAAAAATCTCCTTTACACCAGGAAAATGCAGAATATATAGTCTCATAGGGAATTTTTCTACTAATCAGCAAGAGGAAAACTTACAGCAGACTGTGCTGAGCATACAAAAGTCAGAAATCAGCACAGTCTGCTCAAGATAGTTGATGAAGCAGAGTTACTGAATCCAAATTGGTATGTACAACTGCAACTCTATCCTCAGAGCCGGTCAGACAAAGCTCCCTGGGGCGTGCTAGTCCTATCATTTCAAGCTATTGTCATTTCCAACTACAACACACCTGCAGGTGAGCCAAGGAAGAAGACATTTGCAGTTCATGTAAAACAGGTTCTGCTAGGGTCAGTTGGGATGGCTGATCAGATCAGGCTGATTTTCATCAGGTAATTCCTTACGGCCCATGACTCTATCCTAGCACTACTTTTTGAAGAGCATAATACATTAAAAAAATTGGTTTTATATTTACACAGAAAGCAAATATATGATTATATTCTCATTGCTCCTTATGCCAAAAGATTTGGATGCAGACTGTATGGACTCTCTGGGTTTATTTTCTGTCTATCTTCTCTGGACACCTTCTCCCCCCAGTTATCATGATTTCATGTCTGTCTGGAGGCACCTGAGGAATTTCAGTGGGATGATTCTCTGAGAGGCACTGAAAACCAAACTGGCTCATTTTTAGGCCTGGTTGAAAAGGTGGTATGAGAAGATACTCAAACATCTTGCAAAAAACCCGAGGAAATCATTATTTTTCATCCCTGTGAACATCTGAAGTTTCAAGGAAAATGTTCACTGAAAAGGCAAATTTGAAAAACACTGAGATGTTCACACTTTAACGGAATGTGTGCAAGGGCCTTTCTCCTCCCACTGCTCCTTTGCTGCTAGAGAATGTCATGCCTTGGCTTCTTCAAACAGAGATTTTCCAAGTGTCTGAAGTACCAGCTGGAGTATTCTCCAAAAATCACTCACTAGCCCTCCTTGCTGGTAAGGACAGACCTTACAGAATTATGGAATTGTTAAGGCTGGAAAAAACCTCTAAGATCATCCAGCCCAACCATCAGCCCAATACCACCACGCCTACAAAACCATGTCCCAAAGTGCCATATCTACATGGGTTTTTGAACATCTGCAAGGACAGAGATTCCACCACTTCCCTGGGCAGCCTCTTCCAATGCTTCACCACTCTTTCAGTAAAAAAACCATTTCTTAATATCCAGTCTAAACTTCCCATGATTCAACTTGAGGACTTTTCCTCTCATCCTATTGCTTGTTACTTGGGAGAAGAGACTGGCATCCATCTCACTATAATTTCCTTTCAGGAAGCTGTAGAGAGCAATAAGGTGTCTCCTCAGCTTCCTCCTTCTCCCAGTGAGGGCAGTGGTAGAGCAGGATCATGAATTTCTTTAATTCCTGTGGGCCTCAGGGTCTGCAGGTTGCCCCACAATGATCCTTGAGTTTAGCTTTGTTCCGAAGGGCAGATGAATTGTTGGCTGTTTGATATGACAAACATAGAGAGATGTAACCACAAAGACTCTGCCACTGGTTAGAACATCTCTTTGGGCTGGCTGTGTGGGTGAGCTTCAAAAGTTTGAAAGCAGGACTGGATGCAGATAAGTGTGCATCATCCAGAAACAGGTTCTGCTCTCTGATCCACAATTCAAACTCAAGTATTGCAGTCAGGTTTACAATCTGGGTTAAGTGCAGTCATGCTGCTTTATAACCAGCAAATACTAGTAGTAATTTCTGCAGTGTGTCTCCAGCCTCATGCAGTCACTCCTCTGCCACTTCAGTGTCCTGGATTGACATAATCACACTGGAAGGATAAAATCTGATAGATTTTTATGTGTGATGCCCAGCTGCAATGCAAATTCCATAGACCTGTCGCTGGGAGTATGGGCATAGCAATGGTTGGGAGCCTATATGGCAGATGTTTGCCCAGGAAATGTTGCTTGAGGCTAATATAAGTATTTTCCCAAATGGAACTTCAGCAAGTTCTGCATGAATTTTTCTTGTACACCAACTTTTGAACCTTGGTCCAAGTTCCAGAAAGAGACCAAATGAGACACAGCTGTGGTCACAAAGCATTTGTGTGTGGATTCCAAATAATGTGCCAGTTCTCCAGAGAAATCTGCATCATTTGCATCTTTTATGAGATTATACTGACACTGAGGATTCTTGGGCTACTTGATAGCTGTTCTAAGACCCAGGCCACAGCCTTATGGGTATTACCAAGTGATAAAGAGTATTACCAAGCCAAGGATGCACCCTGCCTGTGTTGTGATGATGAACCCAAAGGGTCATCTTCTTCCTACTTCACTGCTGCATCCTCGTGAAGGTCATACAACAAATGCAACATGTTATTTAAGCTGCTGCAGCCTTTTGTACTGCCTCTCTTCCTGTGGAATCAAAAACGAGTTTCCTATCTGTGGAGCCAGCATGTAAAGGGCAGATGAGTTGCTGGTGTCTCTTTGCCAATAGCTGTAGGATATACAACACCCATGGCTGATCAACCAGCAGTGAAACTGGATTGTTCTGGGTGGTGTTTACAAGTCAGCAGCAGCTGAATTTTGGCCAGGAGAAACTGGGAATTATTTTCCCAGGAGCAGACGTGGCTCCAGCTGAAGGACATCTGCTGCAGCCTCAGAGCAGAACTGTGTCTTTAGTAGTCATCTCATAGCACTCCCCCTCCACTCTTCTGAGGTCTTGCCAGATCCCTTCGCTCTCCAAAGCAGCTCATAAAGTGTGACTGTGGCTGATTCAGCAGCGTAGGCTTATAGCTCTGCTGAAACAGTCACAGAATCATAAAATCATGGAATGTTTTAGGCTTGAAGAGACCTTAAAGATCATCCTGTTCCAGACACACTACCATGCGCAGGGACACCTTCCACTGGATCAGGTTGCTCAAAGTCCCATCCAACCTGGCCTTGAACACCTCTAGGGATGGGGCAGCCACAACATCTTTGGGCAACCTGGGCCAGTTACTCACCACCCCCACAGGAAACCATTTCTTCCTAAGATTTTTTTCTCAATCTCCCTCTTTGACCCTAAAGTCATTCGCCCTTGTCCTATTCCTTCACTCCCTGATCAAGAGCACCTCCCCAGCTTTCCTGTGACCCCTTTCAGTACAGGAAGGCTGCTATGAAGTGTCCCTGGAGACTTCTCTTCTCCAGGATGTACAAACAGAAGTTAACACAAACTTCACTGAGGGCGGTAAGATGATTTACAACTGTACATTCTAATCCTTCCAGCCCTGACTGAAGTCAGAATTTCAAAGAATCATAGCATGGGCTGGAAGGAGCATTTGAAGGTCATATTATCCAACACCTCTACAACATGCTGGGACATCTTCAACCAGATCAGTTTGTTCAAAGCCCTGTCCAACCTGACCTTGAATGTTTCCAGGGATGGGGCTTCTACCACCTCTCTAAGCAAGCTGTTCCAATGTTTCACCACTCTCATTGTGAAAAAATTCTTCATTACATCTAGTTTCAATCTAGTCTTTTTTTAGGGTAGATTTCTTCAGAGCTTTGTATTTCCTTAGGAAGGAAGTGTTAAAATCACCTGAGAGCTGACACTGACCCAGCTTTGCTGGAGCTCCAGGTCCTCCTGAGATGTTGCTGCATCCTACCAACAGGCAGCAGAGAGGGAAGGTATTACTCCAGGAATTAATTTGGTTCCCGAGCAGACTGCTGGGTGCTGGCATCAGACTGCTCCAGGCTGATAGATGGCTTTTACTGAGACTCTGAGAGAAATAGCTCCCAGAGTACCTTATATTCAGGCCCAGGAAGTATATGGAGACACAAAGGAGCAACAGTTACAGCATTGTAAGTGCTTCATTCAGCAGTTCAGCAGGAGCATGGATTTCTCACTGCTGAATGAAGCCAAGTTGAATGTTGAGGTTGAGATTCCAGTTGGTGCCTGGAGTCAGGACAGCCTTGGCTGAGGATGGGAGGCTGTGTCAAAGCAGTGGTTTTCTCTTCCTTGCTCTTCCCATAGGCCCCATATATGTTCCAGGATGGCTGCTGAGCAGGGGTAAACAGAAATACACAGTCAAAAGCTAAATGTTTTATACTATTTCTTTCTTGATTGAAAATGGTGCTTACTTGGCAACACACCTCTCAGGACTTCTTGCATAAGATTGGAGATGTTTTCTCCCGGTGTGGCACTGGGCTTTGTAAATTCGTTATGCACTGATAATGGCTGAAGACCTTGTATTGAAAACTGAAGCTGCAGCAGCATTTGCTCCACACACACCCAGCTCTGCCTCTCCATCCCTGTGGCCTGTGATGGGATAATGCCCACTGCCCGCACCAGTAAATCACCACACTGGACAATGGCCAAGTCTGAACCGTTCAGCTGCCACACTTCCCCTTCAGGACTGGTTTGAGCAAGTACAGGCAAGTGGCATCTGTGTCATGCGTGTTTCTGCTGGTAGCCTCCCAGTATTCTCTTCTGTATTTCCCTGCTTGAGGGAGCTAGTGCTCACTGGCATTTCAAATGGTGGGTGCTCTAGTCTGCTAGGACCATTACAGAGTGGGAAAAAGCATTACAGGACTCCTCTTGGGGTAGGAGAAACACACTGTTGCAGGAGTCTTCAGAATCACCTCCATATGTGCTGAGAAGTGTTTCAAACCTGTATGTTATCAAAATTATGTTCAGCTGAGAAGAAAGTCCAGGTGGACGAGAAAATACAAATATCACTTGTCAATAACACACAGATAGCAGTAAATTTTGCTTACTTATCTACAATGGTTACACAACTAAAAAAGGAAAGAGAAATAAAACTATGTAACAATCATAGATTTAGATGAGATATTAGGAATAAATGTTTTCCTGTGAGGGTGGTTGAGGCACTGGCCCAATTTGCCCAGAGAAATCGTGGAAGCCCCATCCCTGGAGGTGTTCAAGGCCAAGCTGGTTGAGGCTTTGAGCAACCTGATGCAGTGGAAGGTGTCCCTACCTATAGCAGGAGAGATGCATCTTTAAGGTTCCTTCCATCCTAAACCATTCTATTATTCTATGACATTGGTCTTGCCAGATTTTCAGAAGTAGCTTCTGAGGAGGTACAGAATTAAGAAAGACTGGTGTAGCAAACTTGATTGATTTGCAGACAGTAACTTTGTTGTATGAGATGGGCAGAGCTCATTTCTTCCAGAAAACAATGTGCTTTTTATTGTACTTCTTCACAGTCCATTCAAAATGTGAAGGACCAACTATTATATCTAACAGTGTGTGCCAGCATCTCAGCTGTGATGGACATCAGAGTCCTTCAGCCAGGCCTTGGGGAATAGATGTTTGCTCTTCTCAGCATCCTGCCAGAAGCACCTTGGCCAGGCAGAGGTATTGCCACACTTCAGCCCTTTGCACAGTTGCAAGGAGGAAACAACCCCACCTTTCCCAGTCCCTGCAACCTATGCAATACTTTCAGTTTTCTGTATTCAAGAAATCATGTTTGTGGTAGGTAGAATCCAGGAGATACTGAAGCAGTTTTGCTACTGACCCATCCATCCACCTTTTGCCATTACTCATCTGCCTGAATGCTGAGGGTCACCTCAAAAACAAATTTGTGCCATGTATCAGGGATGGATTTTGAAGTTCCCTGGCACACTTTCCACTTGGAATTGGCTACTACCTCTAAGAGGAGCCTAACTAGAAAGCTGCAATGCCATAGCACTCTTTACAAGGATAACAGCAAGGATAACTAATTTTCACTTGGTGGGAGAGGTTTGATTGTTTGGCAGAATATGTGGAGCATAAGGATGCTTCTTAAACTTTTCTCATTGTCTTGTTTCAGTAATTGGGACTGGTGGTGGCTACATGCTTAAGCAGACCATCGGTCTCAGCTCTGTATGCCACCAGATCTCTTACAAAAGGGGAGAACGTGGACTAGGCTGGAGTAGCAAGTCTGCATATGGGACCTTCTGCATCTTGTATATACTGAGACATGGATTGTGAGTACAGTGAGAAGACTTGATTGACTGGACATGATCTAGGTATGCTGATGTGAAATGCCCAGCCCTCTTGTGAGTAGCACAGCTTGCTAAAGAGTACTCTGGGGACTTTTTCCAGCCTTGCTTGATTTGGAGTTGAGGTAGATCATGAGTGGGTTCTGCCTTACTGTCTCCAGCAGAGCAAGAGATACTCCCTCCTGGACAGTCCTGTTGCCACTTGCGTTGCTATTGGGAAGCCTGGTGGAACAGTAAATGTAGTCACAAGAGCAGAAAAGACAATTTTTTCAAAATCAGACCTTACCCACATGGGTCCTTTCAGGGTCCTTTCAGAGTCTGAAAGGGGACGAGAGGTGAAACAGTGGAACAGGTTCCACAGAGAAGCAGTCATGGCACCAAGCCTGATGATATTCAAGAAACATTTGAACAACACCTTCAGACACATGGTGTGAATGTTGAGCTTGTCCTATGCAGGGACAGAAGTTGGACTTGATGATCCTTATGGGTCCCTTCCAACTCAGGCCATTGTATAATTCTATGAGGTCAAGTTAAAACTGTTATTTCTTCTTTTTTTCATCCTCACTCTGTGTTCTTTAAGTACTGAAGAATTTCTTTCTTCAGGACATCATTAGAGTAAGACTTAGCTTCACAGGACTGCAGTGAGAAATCTGGTTAAGAGGTGACACTCTACGCAAGGAGCATCGGGAGGGAGTCTTTTTAATGTCAGGCAGTATTTTCTGGGTTGTCTCAGTACGGGCAAAATATGTCTGCTGAAACTTTTTACTAAGGCAGAAAAGTAATTTATTGACAAGATGAAAATTCATGTATTACTTTACACATGCTGTATTCAGCAATCAGCATTTTCAGTAATGTTGTTTCCAAATCAGTTCCTTGTAACATTCACTTGTTGTGGGGCTCATTCTTTCAATTCTCTTGGTCTCCTTCCTGTGGCCAAGAGACTGTGTCAAGGGGCAGTAGAGCCTTCAGCACTTCCCTGGAAGGTGATTACCTCTGTGTGAAAAAGTGTTACATAGAAGCAATAGTGACTCCAGTACAAAAAGAATCAGTGTTTTAAACTGGATTGTACTGACTAGAAGATCTAGTGATGCCGTCTGTTCCCCATGGACCATCTTAGAGATCTGTCTGAGCCATGTCCATCCCTGTGTATTTGTCCACTGAAGAGAAACCAAGATATCTCTTTAGGTTCTGCAGACAGGAGGAAAACTTCTGTGCGGCTCAAAACCTGCTGTGAATCATCCTCCAAGCACCAAGGTGGGTTTGGCTTAGCTCCTTCAGTGCCATCCTATGTGAAGGCTTCTCCAGTTGTGCTCTGAGTCTCAGTCCGTCCAGCCTTCAGAGGGACTTCGAGGAGGAGGGAGGAAAACCATTAGCTTATACCTCTTAACTGTTCCTTTCATATTCCATTTTTTTATGACAAATGTTATCAATTATTTCAGTATTAAGGATTAACAGTATTTAGAAGGCTATTCAGACAAAGGAAAGTTTCTAGAATAAAAATAATCTGGAATAAAGACCTCTGCAAAGTATGCCCTTTGCATGCTCTCCACAAAGACAGCAGAGTTCGTTTTTAGCTGCAGGACCTGGCTGCCATTGCCTCCAGTGGCTACTGCCCTGGGTAGAGACACCTGGAGCAAGAGCTACCTAACTAACAGGAACAACCAGGAGGGCTGTGACTGCTAGTACTGACTGGTTGCGGCACCCACCTGGCATGCCAAGCTGAACCACCAGCTGAGGCAGCAGCAGGTACTGTTGTGGCTGGTGGGTGAGGAGTGGCAGTGGCAGCTGAGGTTGACTACGGTGTCTAACCGTAAGGTGAGGTGTTGAGTGGGGGAAGGTACTGAGAATAGTGGATCAGACTGTACATCCCTGCTTTGCTCCTTTGTTTCTCTCTGCCTCTCCACATTGAGGAGGGATTTTATGAGCTGTCCTGCTGTTGTGTTATTCACTGGTGAGGGCTCACTACATCCTAGTCCTGCACCAATCTGCAGAGAATATAAACTCTCTCATCATTCCAGTTCTGGGCTGGAGAACAAGTCTTATGAGGAGCGGCTGAGAGAGCTGGGGTTGTTTAGCTTGGAGAAGAGGAGACTGAGGGGAGACCTTATTGCTCTCTACAACTACCAGAAAGTGGAAAGGAGGGAGCCTGACCTCTTCTCCCAAGTGACAGGGGACAGGACAAGGGGGAATGGCCTCAAGCTCCACCAAGGGAAGTTCAGGCTTGATATCAGAAAAAAAAAATTCACAGAAAGGGTCATTGGGCTCTGGAACAAGCTGCCCAGGGAGGTGGTTGAGTCCCCATCACTGGAGGTGTTTAAGAGATAGGTGGATGAGGTGCTGAGGGGCATGGTTTAGTGATTGATAGGAATGGTTGGACTAGATGATCCAAGAGGTCTTTTCCAACCTTGTGGTTCTGTGATTCTGTGATTCTGAGAGTTGACAGCCTGGGCTGTTACGCCATATGTCTTAGTTCTACAAGTTCTTGGTTTAATCTTTGATACGTTATGAAGGAAGGAGCCTTACAAAACAGGAGGTACCCAGCATGAGAAGTATGTTTATAACACTGTACAATAAATGACATTCAGTTTTAAGAAGCTGAGCCAAGAAGAGAGAAAAGTCTGAACATTAGAAAGAAGGACCAAAAATTAATTAAGGAATTGCTTTGCTTCCTCCTGCTGTTCTGATGTCTTCTGCTGACTTCCAGCTCCCTTCTCTTCAGTATCCAGACCTCAGAGAAAACACAATGGCTAAGATACAGCTAAGTTATACCAAGACAACAATGAACTTGGAGTGCTACTGCTTTCCTCAACAGCAGAAATCCTCCCTGTCCAACAGTCTTGTATTTTTAAAGTTCTACACCTAAGCCAAATTGCAGTTTATACAATGTTTTGACTCCCCAGCACAAAATCCCAGGACAATGTAGTCTTGCCATTGCATCTGCTAAAATTGTTCAGATTTGCCCATCATTTCTTACAATCCTGTGCGCATCATGGAACAGGTTCTTCAAAGTCAAGGAGAAGCTCAGGGTCAGGCAGCATCCTGTCATATCATTATCACATTATTATTGTTACATGGGGGTTTCATGTACACATTTTGAACAGTGACAAATGTAACACCCTGTCTTATGGTTTGCATTTTATTTCCATTTTTTAATTCCCACAGCTTCTCTTTCATTTCTACTCCTTATTTCTTGCAGGGCATCCTGAATACATCCGTTTTATCAGTATGGCCTGCTTTCATATCTCACACTCTGCCAATCATCTTTGCCCTGAAGAATCTCATTTTCACAGCCTGTTGCTTGTGGTACTAATAAAAAAACCCCAAACAACTCCTCTCCACCTTCTTCGTAAGAATTAAAGAAAACCAGAGAAAGCAAACACAAATTCTCCTTATGACATCCTCTTTTTCCTACAGTTCTTCACTAGTTACCTTATTTATTCGCTTTCTAATGCATCCCTTCAGCAGGATTATGCTTCTTCACCAAAGTTTTGGCCTGTCAGTTCTCTCCCTTTTTGTATAGTTATCATTAAATGTTCCTGTCATATCTTAACCTTGGTTTTTCTTTTTTTTTCTCTTCAGCTTTCCCAGCAATATGTAACCTGCTCTCGCTTGCATACATGGTCATTAGCATACACAACACGGCTGCTGCTCTTATTATTCTCATTATTACCATAATGGCTAAGTCCAGAAAAGAGAAGCAGCTTTAGGCATTGTACAAACACAGACAATCCCTGACACAAAGAAAAAGCTCTAGCGCTGTTCAAAATAATTCTGAAATCATTCCTGTGAGTATCTGGTTCTCCCTTCAAAATAGTATTTTTTTCCCCCGTTGGAAAGCCACTACCAAATGGGATGTGTTCAGCTCTTGAGGGTTTCGACAAAGATATTTGTTTTACATTACCTCTTCCTCACCACCTCACTTCCCAGCCAGGTGTGGTGACTCCACTGCATCTACTGCAGGTGAATACCTACAAGATGTCACTTGCCAAATGTTTCCTGTGAACTTCGGGGACTCCAGCCATGTATTAAGTACTGCAATAACAAGCTTTTTAAGAAACTTAGCTTTCATTTCCTAGTTGTGCATTCATTTGTCCCCCCTGCCCAAACCTCACTCAAATAAAATAGCCCTACCAGATTGGCTTTTGTTTTATCAACTCTTGAGATCAGTTCTTCACCTTGAAAATGCATTTACTCCCAGCCAACCACCACTGGCCAGTGCAGCACAACAAATCATAGAACCATAGAATCCTAGAATATCCTCAACTGGAGATTTGGGGTTGCCTTATGCACAGGAGCATAGCACTGAGCTCCAGTGAGCAGGGTATGGTTTATATTTTGATATAGTGCCAGCACTCTTCTGCATAGGAGATCAAAGGCAGTGGCTCAAACATAGTAACAGCTTGTAAATAATTCGGCTATGCTCATTAATACCAATTGATTGCATTGTTTTCTTTCTGCTTAATTCATTAATTTTCTATATTGCATCATCCAATAGAAGTGGTAGATGGGTCACTGTGGCATTGAGGATCATGCTTTTGAGCCTTAGATGGTAAAATAACGTTTGGGTTGGCACCCAGGGCAGACATGAAAGCAACTTCAACAGGCCTAGAGTGTGCACAAGAAAACAAAATAAATAGATGGAGCATGATATCTGAGCTTGAGGGTTAGAAATCAGAGGTGCAGGTGAGAGCTACCTGGTTCCCAGAAAGGCAGGAACCTGATCAAGATCATAGAATCATAGAATGGTCTGAGTTGGAAGGGACCTTAAAGATCATGCAGTTCTAATCCCCCTGCCACGGGCACAGACACCTTCTACTGGAACAGGTTGCTCAAAGCCCCATCCAACCTGGCCTTGAACACCTCCAGGGATGGGACATCTACGAGTTCTCTGGGAAGCCTTTGCCAGTGCCTCATCACCCTCATAGGAAAACATTTCTTCTTAAGATCTTGTTTAAATCTCCCCTCTTTCATCTTAAAACCATTTCCCCTCATCCTATCCCTGCAATCTGTGATAAAGAGTGCCTCCTCAGCTTCCCTTTAGCCCCCTTTAAGTACTCGAAGGTTTGTATAAGGTCACCCTGAAGTCTTCTTTTCTCTTCTCTAGGTTGAGCCAGCCCAACTCTCTCAGTCTGTCCTGAGGTGCTCCAGCCCTCTAGTCATCTTCATGGCCTTCTTTGGACTCACTTTAACATATGCATGTTCTTCCTGTGCTGATGACTCCAGAACTGAACACAGGACTCGGCTGAGGTCTCATAAGAGCAGAGTAGTTGGGCAAAAATACCCCTCTCACACCCACATTTCTTTGGATGGAGCCCAGGATAAGGTTGGCTTTCTGGGCTGCAAGCACACATCACCATCTCACTTTGAGCTTTGCATCCAGTCCTTCTCTAAGCAGGATTCTGGTACTTCTATGCCTTTCCACATCCTGGTCTCATCCTCCTTCTGCAACCCATCACCCAGAGCAGGCCAAGGAAGTCTTTACATTGTAGAAGCAGGAGGAGAAAAGGCACTGAGCAGACAGCCTAGGAGGATAGAACACCACCTCATCCTAACAGGACTGCTGGAGAGCTGTATGGACAACACACAACAAGGTATGTTTGTGAGACTGGTGATGCCAGTAGACATTCAGGAAGGTCCCCAGCCTTCTCTAATGCCTGGTAACTCTTCTGGGAACTTACTGCAGACCAAATGCTGTGTTTGTGTTTACTGGTTTTTGTTACAACATTTCTTTGACTAGGGGTGGAAGAAAGGAAAGGACACTAGGGTGGGAGAAGCTTAGGATGTGGATTTTCCAAAATAAGGGCTCTGTCCTTGATTGAGGAGTTATTCTGTGGCCAACACAGTTTTTTACATCTATAGAATGGCAAAAATACTCCCAGTTGGCAGTGGTAGGTTAAATTGATTAATATATGTAAGACACTATATTAATGCCGTACCTTCTCCTGGAAAATAAGGGAAGGCTAAAAATAGTGTAGTACATTTTGACAGAGCTTTTGTTATTTTCTTTTTAAATTCAGTTCCTTTGAATCTGATTTCTCCTTGTTAGGATATCCTAATTAACATTTTCATTTTCATTACCTGGCCTAGGTTTTGGGACTCTGCAGGCAGCCGCTAATCATTCACTCCCCAAATGAGAAGAAGGCTTCTTGGTGCAGGAAGCACTACAGATATAGAGGGAATAGACCCTGTCTTCAATTGCCTGGATGAAGAGAATGGACAAGAAGAGACCTGTCAATAGTCAGACTGAATACAGGTCCAGCTTCCTCCCTCCTGACACAATACACACATCTATCTGGTGGAGAAGAGGAGCAAATGAAGATGCAGGCACACTCTCACTTGGGACCCTGCATAGAAACAGCTAAAAGATCCCAGGCAAAAGCAATCTGTGTTATAATTAGAACAAGAGCTTTCTGGGATTTGTTTTTTCTGTGTCTATGACATGGCAGAACTCTAGGATCCCCACAAAAATAAAAGAACAGGCTTCCTGAGATAGTTTTCACAACTGTTTAATGCTACAAAATTCTTAAACTATTTTGGCTTTCTACTGAGGCAGCCCTGGGGTTGAAAAGGCATGCTGAGCTCTGTGCCCCAAACCAGGTACCCACCTTCTGGGGCTCCCGTATTGGTGTGGCTGACAGAGTGCCTGTATGGAAGCAGGGAAGGAATGGACTGAGGAAATTTGACCTTGAGGTGTTTCTCCTTGAAAGACAAGGATAACCAGTCATAGGAGGTCAACACAAGCTCTGTACCTTCCCTCTAACAGTGCTGACATTTGGTGTTTATGAGAGGGTATAGCCATGGCAAATATAGAGGTATATTTGCCCAATACATTAATTTTATATAAAATATTTCTGAAAATCTGAGTATAAAAGGTTGCAGTAGGAGAGGCAGTGTTTGGGAAACTGGACTGGGAAGGAGATGGAGAGGGAAAAGGAACAGGAAAATACGGAACACAAGGAAGAGAAGAAACAGAAACAGGAATAGGAGAAGCAAGAGGAATACCTCCTCCTCCTCCTACATACTTCATTTCCATATCCCTTCTTCTCAGATAGTCTGCAGGTATGTGGCATGCCTAGCACCTTGCTAACATTGCCTGTGTTGCTAACAGGCTTGGGCTTAAGGTAATGCGCTTGAAATTTAGGAGGTGAACATGTTGTTTGGGTCTCCTCCTCTACCTGGGGAGGTAAGTCTAGTCTAAAGAGGTGGAGATACCACGTAAGTCCAAATGAATAAGGCTACAACAGAGGCTCAAACACTGTACAGTAGTCACCAGCATTACCACTTCACCTGTCATGAATCTGACACATTCCCAAGCAAAAGCATGAGGGAGGAAAAGAGAATGCAATGGCACAAACAGGGACTGTGTGATCCCAGATACATTTTGAGCATGGCCCCTGTTTGTTTACAGTTAAAACTTAGTCCTAGGGACTTCCAGAAACATAAAGATGGTGAGACTCAGAAGACAGTCTATTGCAGCATTCAAAACAACCTCTACCAAATTTATTACAGCAGGTGCTGAATTTGAAGTGCCAAATAGTTTTGGACAAGACCTGAGATAAAGGAGGTTCTGGGGGGTGAGGTTTCTTCTCTTCATTTTCTTTTCAATGCTGCAAAATTATAGTGTTGGTAATGAAAGCTGTTAGCACTTGCATGAATGACCTGACTGCCTTCATCAGACAGACAACAACACGAAAGTTTTAACAATACCTCTAATAATTATACGTGGGCTGACTAATATGGGAGCCTCCCACCTTGCATACTCTCTGCCAAAGAAGCTGTGTGAAGCTGGAATGTCTAAATATGAATTAATAATGGTGTGAATCTGTGCTGAGCTTTGTTCTGCACGTGGAAATGCACACTGGCTGCATATTGAAAGGCATATTGAAACTTTGCTCCCTCCTCTCTAAACTCCTGCAACTCACTTGGCAATAGAAGAGAATATTAATGCAGCACTTTGCTGTCACCTGGTATTCCTGACACATTTGAGGACTCATACTGCAGTACAAAACTCTTTGAGGAGGGGATGGATGAATGAGTAGATAAAACAATCAAGGAATCTGTAATTTACATGGAATCATAGAATGGATTGAGTTAGAAGGGATGTTAAACCCATTCAGTCCCAACCCACCCTGCCATGGACAGGGACAACTCCCACTGGATCAGGTTCCTCAAAGGCCCATCCAACTTGGCCTAGAATACCTCCAGGAATGGTGCATCCAGGACTTTCCTGGACAACCTGTGCCAGTGCCTCACTACCCTCACAGGAAAATATTTCTTCCTAATATCTCATCTAAATCGCCCCTCTTTCACACTTAAAACCATTACCCCATGTCCTATCCCTGCACTCCCTGATAAAGAGCCCCTCCCCAGCCTTCCTGTAGCCCCCACTCATGATCTAAAGCAGGCTTCCCATTTTTCTGGCTTTGTGCTCTACTAGACATTTGTAAAGATGTTGAATTCTTTCTGACAATGAAACCTGATTTGACATTTCTGAAAGTTGCCTCTTTCAGAGCTTGTTCTGTTTCTTGGTTTTTACCGGCAACCATAACTATGGTCCCAGCAAACGAAGCCCCACAGATCTATCTATGCATGTCTCCAGTGACCTGAGCTTTAGTCCTAAGAACTCTTTGGATTGGGTATAAATGTTTTTGCCTTATCCCACAATTGGTTTCTACAAGAAATCTAAGCCTAACTGCATTCTACAGTGATGATACAAATTATTTTCTAGCACTCACCTGACTCGAATAACCACTGAAGCTCAAACTGAAGCTGAGTGTAGTCTGCACAAACAAGACATCGTATTTCCCAGACCCCAGCTCTGTAATGGCAAACAACAATTCTTTGTTCAATGCCTTTAGCTGTGTAACACCAAGTGAGACAAACTGAGCAGGAGAACAGTTGTACCAGCCCAGGTCAGTCCTCTAAGCTCTCAGCGTTTGTCTTGATTCTGATTTTTCACCAATTCAGGGGTGAAATCAGGTAAACCCCTCAGCATTTCCAGAGCATAAATCCAGTAACAGAGTGGAGAACAACTCTGCAATTCCAGTGTCAGTTTTGAAAAGGAGCAATTATTCTGGTGTGTTTTCCTTTTTCTGCTTGTTTTATTTGTTTTTTCTTGGGTTTTGCTTTGTTTTCTAATTGCTTTCTGTTACTGTTGCTAGGGACTTCCATTGCATAATACGTCGCAACTGATGTATGTTCTACATTCTGACAGCTGGATTTCTAGGATCATCAGGTTGTGTTATTTCATGTATAACTGCTGTTTCCCAGGTCTAACGGTGAAATAGTTGGAGTAATCCTGCTGTGAATCTTGTGAGTTGCCTGAGTTCATGGACTAATAGGTGCATTAAGCATATGGCTCTTTCCATTAGAGCAATACTCCTGTGTACCTAAGAGCATGTTACTTTCACTCTAGGTTTGCACTAAGGTGGTTTCTCAGAGCTATAGCCAGATATTCTACTGCCCTCAAAATACAGCCTAGCTTTCCCAAAACAGAACATGGACTGATTTCTGGAGCGTGGTTTTCACCCTTTGCCCTCAGATCTGGTCTTAAACTCTATTTGCTTTGGCTTTGACACATGCGGGATTAAACCCAGAAGCAAGATGAAGAAAAAAGGAAAAGAAAATTATTTAGCCCATCTTTGCATTGTAAATCCTCCTAGGACACCTCCCTCCCAAGAGCCTGGGTGTTTTAAGAGAGGGGTGACCTGAAGTAGGACTGAGTAAACTGAACGGAAGTTAATCATAGAATTGTTTGGGTTGGAAGGGACCTTAAATATCATCCAGTTCCAAGCCCTCTACCATAGGCAGGGACATCTCCCACTACACCAGTTTGCTCAAAGCCTCATACAGCCTGGCCTTGAACACCTCCAGGGATGGGGCAGCCATGACTTCTCTGGGCAACCTCTTCCAGTACCTCATCACACTCACAGAAAAAGATTTCTTCCTAATATCTAATCTAAAGCTACCCTTACCCTGTCCTTGTATAGGAGGTGCTCCAGCTCTCTGATTCTTTGGCAGTAGAAGCAACAGGCTCTGCATATTTATTGATTACAGCTGCTCTGCATCCTCAAAGGGGCATTCAGATCTTATGGTGGGTGCATTTCTTATGTTGAGTTCAGTTTCAGAATGAATAAACTATAAGCAGTGGAATCAAATGGGGCTTCAAATAAGTTATTCTGATTTGCTTAGATGCAAGAGAAGGAGGGAGGGAGCTGAGCTGGGCTGTGAACTCTACATGGGTACAGGGGCACTGAGTGCTTGGTGAAGAGCACACTGGGCCTTATCACAAGACCTGTTAGCAGGTCACTAAGCAGCTGGATGAATAGATATCTTTGTAAATCATGTATTTAGTCTCAGTCCTTCAGAGAACACTGATAAACTCTGGAGAGGCCTGATGTGGATGTGGAGCTGAGTGACCCCCAAGCATGTCCAGCCATGGTGGTCTCACACCATGCTCAGTTATCCTTGCTTAATACAAGTTGTGCATTGAAGTAAGAGAGGAATGACAAGGAAGGGAGATTCCTGCCTTCTAGAAACTATCTAGGCTATCTCAGTTTAGCTCTCCTGAATTCACCATTTCCTTGTAAATGTATTTTTCTGTATTCTTACTGCAGGTGCTCCTGGAGTCAACCTCAAGATAGTGTTTACCTCCTTGTTAGTGAGTTTGCAGTCATGGATTGGTTGGAGCATAAAGGTCAGTGTTCATTGCCATCAGATTTGATGATGTCCTACGCAGACCAGACATGTCTTGCTGCTGACTTCTTTAGCAATTGTCTACTGCAATCTTTCCAGTGCTTCTTGGTGATCACCAGCCTTGCTAAACAGAAAAGTGCAGCAACTTGGCCACTGCCTAAGCCTGGGTGAGTGAACAGCTGGAGGGTCCATCATCACATCACTAATGAGTCCCTGATGAATAAAGCTGAAAATCTTTACCCTTACCTTCTTCTATTCATTTAGCATTAGTGCCATTGGCACATCTCTCCCTGCCTGAACACAGGACCAAGATTTGTTGCACACTTTACTGGCTTTGTGTTCGATGTAGACTTCCATCAGCATTATTATTTGTCCGTGCAACATATTAGTAAGATTCTGGACCCATGGGAAGCTTGGTAATTATTTTTACTACTTTTTGTTTGGTTTGGCATCTTTTCACTAGGAAGAGGAATTGCAAATCATCTGTCAATACAGGAAAGTTGGAAAGGGGTCCAAATTTCATCCACTTTTTTTTTTGCTAGTTTGCTTAACATGAATTTTAAAAGCCCTTCCATTTGCATCACAGACACAATGTCTGGTCTTTCATTTTGCTGTGGAAGGATTTGCTTGGGGAATACAAAATATTATTTACCTACTAGTTGTGATAAATTTAATCCTCTCCCAAGCAGCAACATTAGAAGCCTAATTTGGATTTACAACAAAGCCAAGATAGCAATTATTTTACTGCATCAGCATAAACAGCTCCTCATGTGAACAAAAATCACACCCACTCTGTCCCCATAAATATCTGAGGACACTTGTGAGAACTATACCCGCAACTATAGAAGATACTTGTGAGAACTATATGAGAGCAAAGTAGAGAGGCAGAATCACCTCCCCGGCCCTGTTGCTCAAACTGGTTTGAATGTAGCCTAGAATACAGTTGACTTTCTGGATTGCAAGCTGACATTGCCAGTTTGTGTTCAGTTTCTCATTCACCCGCACTCCAAGTCCTTCTCTTCAGTGCTACAAAAGCTCTGCCCCTCTCCTTAGGTATAATTTCTGATTTGTTGAACCCCTTTGCTCCAGATGGTAAAAAAAATCAACACTGTGCCTTGTTACCTACCTTCTCTTACCTGGGACAGAGTCCTGTGACTGCAGTGATATCCCTACGTGGCAGTCAGAACTTGAGGAGTCATACAGTTGAGAGAACTATGGATTTTATTTCTTTTTAGCATTACATTTCTACCTTGTTTGGCTGCAGGCAATGATTTGACACAAAATCCCTAAAGAAAATGAGAAGATGCCAACACTTGTTCTGTCTTTCAAACTCCTGTTTTGCAGCTAATTGAATTTTCTGGGTTCCCAGCCTCTGAGGGTAGTAATTTCATGGAAGCCTCTGTGGCTTGTTTTTTAGTCAGTGTCTTCCAGTAGATCTCTCTCCAAGACAAAGTGATGAAAGACAGCCTGACTCTGAGGTCCAAAGAGTCCTGGAAACCACCTTTCTCCTTGAGGAAAGGTCTTGGGGAAAAGGAATTTCATGTAGTGAGCTAGAGATACCCAGAGAAGTCGCTGCAAGGTCATCATGGGCTTCATGCCAATTTGCAGATAGACAGTAGGCAACAGACCTCTGTACTTGTTGACAGTTTAGTAAGAGCTAGCGTTTTACCTGCTATCAGCATCAGGTATTTTTGTTTGCAGCCTTTCTCTCCCGTTCTCTCTGGAAAAGGGAAAAAACAACCGAAACCACACCTTCCTTCCTCTGTTATAATTGCTTCACATAGGCTATTTTCTGCTTTGACTTTGTACCATTTTTTTCCAGGAACTCACAGAAAGTGACTCATTCTGAGCAAGCTGGAGACAGGACGAGGACAGGACGAGGGCAGGCTGGGGAGGGGATGCGAATGCTGTTTTCCCTGCTGTGGCAGATCCCTTAGACTGTGCTGCCGATGGGCAAGCACTGCTCTTGGCTCTTGCATGGAGCCATATGGTGGGAAGGAGGTAGGAAAAGCCTTCCCCATTCAAAGAGAAGTCCTCCTCTGTTATGTGCACTCAGTGGTTCCCATGCCGGCTGCATGTTTCTCCTCCTTCAAGACAAGGTAGAGGGCCAGGGCCTGGCTGCAGGGATGTTCTAGATGGGAGAAACTTCCCATCTAGAACTTCCTGTTAGAAGTTTGATTTGAAAGGTCCCTGGAACTTCAGGTGGATGTCTGAAGGTTTGGGTTTATATGGCTACCAGTTTCTGCTGGTTTAACCACATCAGTCTTGTAAACCAGCAGATATAATCTCTCTGACCTCAGGTGCAAAAGGGAGCTGCTGCATTTTGCAGGAGAGACTTGGATTTAGTTCTACAAGGAGACTGCAGCATATCCATATCCTTGCTTTATGGCCAGTCATCTGCAGCAGGGCATGGTGAGGGATATGCAGGGTGGTCCCTCTCCTTCGTGGTTATGAGTACTTTATACTCGCAGTGCTCTGGGTTGCTGTGTTAGCCAGGACAGGATCAAGTTCTGAGCTCTACACTGTTATGCTGGGAGTAGCTGGGCTCTGAAGAGGTGCTGGAGGCAAGATTTGTCAGGAGAGGTAATATTTTTTATGGGAGTGATTCACGAAGGTGGATAAAAGGGACAAGCTTTAGAGCTCCCAGGTCCTTCTTCATGTCTGAAATAGGAGCAGCAAGAGACAAGATGGCAAACTGAAATTCATAACTCTGAACACTAAACATCATGGGCTCTATAGAGATATTGGTTTTACAGCCCTTTATAATTCTTATCCCCTCCTCTCAGCTAACAGCTTCTTGTTCCACCAGCAATAAATTACCTGCCGCTCTCATCCTCTCTCTCCCTTTCTCTTTCCCAGAGGACTGAATGACTTTTTTACCTCTCCTCATGCTAAAAACTTACCTCCCCCACTTATTGGGTACCCACGACCTTTTCTCACCCAAGGTGTCACCATGTTAATTAATCAAATTAAACCGTGAGCAGTAGTCCTCAGTTGGTATTTAGCACTGCAGCTCTCACGTCTTTCCCAGATCCAAAGACAGGGTTGCGCACCTGAAAAACAGCTTTTTTCACACTGAATGCATGAATTGTTTTAATAGAAGGTACTATACCTGAATTGGCCTGGTGCTGCCAAATAAAGCAGACGTGATTCCTGCAGGTATGGTGAACTGGAAGTTGCATTGAGAGTTTTTTTCTAGTCTACAGATTTACTGTGCAACATCTGGGCTGCAGACTTCCCATAAGGGTGATTTTCTTAATCTCTTGGGTTGTGGGCTACCCCTGCATTGCCAGCGCCATGTGCATGGGGGACTCGTTTCTAACTTGGGCACCTTGAACTGCAAAATTGAACACCCACTGCTGGATCCACTACATATCACTTCAGGGGCTTAGTCACCGGGCACAGGCAAAAGAAAAACAGAGCATCCCTCAGCTCTTCCCACTTAGGAGCCTGAGAATGGCAGAGGGAGTTTCAGGTCTGAGCCAGCCCCCAACCAATCTGGAAGGATCTCTTTCTTTTCTTTAGGCATGTAGAGTTTAAATAGTACTAATCTCATCCTCACAGTTACTAAATGTAGGGCTGGTTACACAGGCAAGTGAATGGTGGGGGAATCGTTGGAGCCTTTTCCATCAAACAAACAGCAGCAGTGACGTTTCCCAGCTTCCAGCCATAGCCAACAGCCCCTCAGGCCAGCCTGGCATTCCAGGATGCCTCCCACTCCTTGTGATGATACAGCTTTCACAAGACACAGCAGCAAAAAGTGCCCCAGCATTTGCAAACGTGATCAAATACATCAGATACAATACACTCCTGTGGCTTTTGCAGAAGCCTAATGGGCTGTAGGTGCTGAGCAGCTGCTGTGGAGGGAGCCTGGCTCCCTAGGTGACACTGTCAGCTAGTCACCTTGGTACCAAGGCTAGACAAGGCAAGGACCTGGCCAGACCTCTGAGTCTCTCTGTCTTTGACTCCACAGAGGTTCTTGGGGGAGAGAGGACAGGTGAGAAAAGCAGATAGAAATGAGTTATGTTAAATGAGGAAAATACACATTTTAGGGGCCAAGAGGGATTGAGCAGTCATAGAACTGGTTTTGTGTCTCATGATACGGGGCAACACCCAACATGTCTCCCATTACATCCATAACTGTATTTCCACTGAGGATCATAGCCATGAGCTGGCTTAAGCCAAATGAAAGGCTTGCCTCTGAAGGTTTTTGACCCTGGTAATACCTGTATTTCCAAACATGTTGAGTGTAAGCTGAGGACAAGCTGCGGAATTCTGAGCAAGCATCTTTGTGATGTGATTTCTGCATGATGTTAAAAAATGTGGGGGCTGTTGCTCTACAAGGAGAGACCTCTGGAGGAACAACGGGTGATGGTTTAAGCAGTCCTTCCAAGTAAATTAATTTCTCTTCTCACCGCTCTTACCCCTTGCTCTGCACAGCTTCTGGCTGTAGCCTATTCTGGAGTATGTTTACAAAAATATTCATGGAGATGTCAGCCACGACTGCATGGAAGTTGTTTTGGACAAGCTTGTTCACCTGCCAGGGGATGCCAGTCAATATTAAGCAATACCATTGGTGATAGTAAGTGTGAATTTGTTGAAAAAATGCAGCCAAAATATGAGAAAATAAGTAGGGTGGCCAGTACTGTTCATTTGAACACTTCTTTTCAAAGATCTGTTTTATTTTTTCCCTTCAAAACAACTTTTTAAGGAAAAATTCATCTCTGTGTGTTTAAAAGACATGAAGAGCAATTATCGTGCAGAGTCATCACATTATTTCAGTAAAGTCAAATATTTCTACTCATGAAAAATATTTGAAGAAGCCTGAAGTTTCACTTCAGACAACTTAAAAGTACTTCTACAATTACTATTATTATTTTGCTTCAGCCACTGGACTGAAAAATTATTTATTTGCACAGTTATGATTAATGCAGAAAGTTATTTAACTACTTTGATAAATTATGCCTCTATTCTCAGCTGAGCAGAAGTGGGAATTCCAAGTCAAAGGAAAGTACTGCTTCACTTTTCTTCATTACTTCGGAAAATGGCTTTGAATATGATTGTATTCCCTTCCATTACTGTAGGGCTTCTTCATGCTGCTAGGAGCTGCTTCATGACATAAGAGTCACTTAATGTTTTGTCTGTACCATCCTATTGTGGCAGGGGTTGAATTAATTTCCTTCTCCGTTTCAATGGCATATTAATATTAAACAAAAAAAACAATGTTGCTTTTCCATATTCACCTCACTGTTTTCTATGCTTCTTACTCTCATTCCTAAATGTTTTATTGGCAATGTCTACCTAAGGGTCTGGAAGAAGGGAGTGGGAATAAGAGGAGGGTGTGAATTTCAATACTGATAACATTTTAGCTGAAAATATTTTGGCAATGTTTTGATTAATAGTTGAGCTGTTTCCATTTGGAAACATACCCCATATTTCTATTCTCTCTGCCATGGTTGCAAGTCATCTTCTGTACCCCCTTTTCCCCTCTGCAAAAGAAGCATCAGGGAATCTCTTGGGGGAGCACAGCACACATGGACTGGGAAGCCTGGACCAGAGGAAGCCTGGACCAAAGAAAGCCTGTAGGAACGCCAAATTACAACTCTATAAAAGTTCAGATATGTAACCATAACAAGAAAAAAAGAGCATCAGATGGCAAAATTGATCATAGATGAAAAAAGATGAGGAGAGGAATCAAAATGTTGAATCCTAGAAATACAGATGGAAGTGGGGTATAGAGGAAAGCTGTGGAAGGGTTCTGTTATAGGGAGTGCAGGGATTGGATGAGGGGAACATGTTTAAGCTAAAAGAGAAGAGATTTAGACAAGGTCTTAGAAAGAAATGTTTTCCTGTGAGTCCCTGGCACAGGTTGCCCAGAGAAGTGGCAGCCCGATTCCTGGAGGTGTTCAAGGGAATTTTGGATGAAGCCTTGATCAACCTGTTGCAGTGGAAGGTGTCCCTGTCCATGGCATGGTGTTGGAACTGTGTGGGCTTTAAGGTCTTTCCTGACCCAAACTATTCTATGATTCTATGATAAATGCTCTGCCCAGCTGCTGGCACAGCTGGCCATGCTGCCAATTATTCTGCCTGCAAGTACTGGGGTTCATCAGAGAAACAGGGGTCCATTTCCCCTATCCAACTGCTAAGGCTGCACTCATATCTTCTGCTTTCTCTAAAACATATTTCATATGATAGATTGCTAATCTATACAGCCATGACTTTCTATTTTTTTGCTCAAACCATTGATCAATAAATGTTGCAGATGTCTGCTGTCAAAGATTTGATTCACTATGAATCTTACGAAAGCTGAACTGTACTGAAGTCAGTTCTGTTCTCCTTAAATTGCATTTGAATTTGCTTTGGAACAGCTGCTTAATGCTGCCCAGGGCTTGATCATTTCTCACAATCAGAGTTTTCTTCAATAAGAAAGAAAAGTGTCTTAAAGCCCTGAAGTCTTTTCTGGCCTTGGTCTCAGCAGTAACCCTGAATGTGCCTAATTCCATGTTTTTAGGGACTGGCTCCAGAAGAGCAGGGCATTGTCATGGAGAGCTGAGACCAAGCAGAGATTTATCATGGACAATACATTATCATGGTTTTTGGTTTGGGCACTGACTAAATGAAACATTTTTGGCTAGCATGAAAGAGCATGGCCAGCTCCTTATACACTTCAATGTCCCGAGGACTTTGTTGGGTGAGCAAATTCCTTGCTTACTCTCAAGCAGTCTGCTGCTTAAATGCTTATAGAAAAAGGAACGCACAGTTTTCCTTGGGGTTGTTGAAAATAGGTATCAATAACTACTTTTCAAGAAAAGTATAGCTTTATTTTCTGGATACGATTGATAGAGGGTAACTTCAGCAAGCCCTAGCTCTCCTTGAAGAGCCATATCTCACCACTTTGGAAATGCAGTGAGACTAAGGCAACAAAATGATGGAAGTGTCCACCAGCACATCTTCTGTGAGCAACTCACAAATCCTTCTGCTCCATCCTTTCCACCTGTCAGTTGAATTACTGTTTCAAGGCACCTAGTCAACAAGACATTTGGTGACACTGAGCAGCTTTATATTCTTATTCCACAAAGAGGTGCTAAGTTAACTACAGGCTCACAGTAGTTCATTGCACCCCTTGAAGGCTTGTGGGCCTGGACTCCTGTCCTCTCTTCCAGTAAGAAACTGAAGTTTGTAGTTGAGGAGCCCAGGAAAGAGAGCTCTGGGGATTTAGCCACTAAATGTTTTTTGGACAATGTCTTCAGACACATGGTGTGAATGCTGGGGTTGTCCTATGGAGAGACAGGAGTTGGGCTCAATGATTGCTGTGGGTCTCCTCCAGTTCAGGGCATTTTACGATTTGGTGGGAATCCAATCCTATTAACACTAAAAAGCTCACCACCAGACCCAATCCCCCTTCCTGCTGTGCAATCCAGACAGGGAGTCATGAGGAAATACTAACAGGATGAGGTAGAGGTAGTGGTTGGATGGACAAACACTTTAAAATGTTAAGAGAATGGATCCGTGTCATACCTTTTTTTTTAAATACATAGAGATCTTAGACATTGTTGAAACAGCATATTTTAGCAATTCTCTTATAAATCATGACGTCTCCAGCAACTGCAGCAATGCTTTGACAATCTGTAGCATTTCATATTGTTCAAGAGCAGGCTGGCCCAAGTGTGAGAGATGTACTTCATATCTATACTGGCCTGCTTCACATCTCAAATCTGGGGCGGCAACAGACTGCAGCACGAATAGACACGTAATTCTGAATTCTGTGCTGATACCTCTGGGTTCTCTTTCCTAGTGATGGACTGACAGACAATTTTAATTCCAGTACTGATCTCTGCAGACCTTCATCCCCTCACCAGCTAGATAAGTAGTTTCACTTTCTCTCCTTATCTTTCTGAGTAAACAGATATTTTCAAATTCTGACCCAGCCACTCTAGCAGGCCAGTAGATAAGCAAACAGAGGAATAGTTCAGGTCCTTCCAGTTTGGATTAACAAGAGATTCTTCATG
Source organism: Coccyzus lansbergi (assembly GCA_033558105.1). Classification (NCBI taxonomy): domain Eukaryota; kingdom Metazoa; phylum Chordata; class Aves; order Cuculiformes; family Coccyzidae; genus Coccyzus; species Coccyzus lansbergi. The sequence continues at coordinate 254,561 of JAUMJK010000767.1, read as the reverse complement.
TCTTTTTTCCATCATCCCTGCCTGACTCTTACCTGGTTTCTGGTTTGCTATGCAGCCTCAAAAAGGGTTCGCTGCAACTGAAGGCAGTAGTGAAGCCTCAGGGTTGGACAAGGGTACATCCTCTGTGTTACCTAACTGTGATCAGTGCTATAAACACCTGGAATCTTTCAGAAGAGGGACTGTCAGTGGTGGGGACTAATCATAAATGCAAGTATGTGGTTTACAAACACCACTGTGGAGCTCCCCATGCCACAGGACACCCAGCTATGCTAGAGCAAGCAACAGGACTTGAAGACACAAATACTAGCTGACATTTAGCTGTGGTTGGTATGGTCTCCACTTGCCTAGATCCAAGCGCTATTCTATGACCCAAGACATTTGCTTTTCATGCTGCCCCTCCTCCCCATATAGGATACCCTCCTGCAATGGGAGTGCCACGCACAGCTTTACCCTCCACTTGCATACCATGACCAGCCCTGCAGACGTGCTGAAAGCTGCATCTATAATGATGCTGCTGGGACAGTAGTACTTGTCTTTTATCACCATCATCAAAGCCAAACATAGGATGCTAGATAGGAGGGAGGTGATGAAGGAGTGGTTAACAGGGATAAAGATCCTTGGAAACAATCCTTCTTCTGTGGGGGCAGTTAGCAGACAGTGCTGCATTCATGATGAGGACGAGAAAAGATTAAATGATACCTGGGATGTGAGCAGATCCTGCTCTTCACCCTCTCCCTTTGCTTCAGTACTTCGGAAAGACTCTGTGGCCCTTCCTACGTCCAGCTTATCTCCGCAATCCCAGCTCACCTGAATCTACCTCCTTTATCCCACAGAACCTTGCTTATGACTCCTGGTAGGGTGTGTGGTCTTTGATAGTCTGTTTTGGAGCAGAGTTTGCAGGTTGGTAGTGCAGCTACAATTTGGGACGGATGAGTCCCAGTGGACTCACGGCTTTCAGCTACCACAGAGTGTTGAGGATCTGTGACTCAGTGTCATAGCCATCTTAGGGCCTTGTGGTCATCTTATTTGATTGGTTTCTCCCTCAGTCCTTTCCACCTCCTCAGTTTGGACTTTGGGCACTGTGAGGAGCAGGCTCCAGTGTTCATGGTGTACTTCTTTCACAATGATTTCTTTCACAATGATTTTAGCATCTGCTGCAAGTGGTTTGCATGCATAGATGTATTTCCTGCTTGTCTCACACTGCTTCCTTGACAGGTCCTGTCAGGGAATCAAGGCATCCTGACCCTCAGTCCTTCCCCTCTTTTGCTACCATCCATCACTGCAGGGAACAAAGGTCTCACAGTCTTCACACACCGGCTTTTCCATGAGACAGGAGATGAACCCATGTGTCCTGGCTCCCAGGTCATGCTGCACGTGGTGAGTTCTGTTACTTTTGGATTGCTGCTTAGCTGCAAAATGCGGCATGGCGGGGATGGAAAGAAAGGAGTTTAAGGCTACTGCTTCCTGTCAGACACAGAAATCTCAAAAGGCTAGGGTTTTTTTTCATCCTTTTAAGGATGGTTGCACGATTTCTCTTTAAAATGTTTTATTGAGACAGCACATGTACTTCTTTTCAAAGGGGATAAATCTGCATGACATCTTCGGCTAAGACCACTGACAAATGCAATGCCTCCCAGGAGCCATGATTTGCTTCAACTGTCCCGTCCTTTCCTCTTTTATGTTTTTATAAAGCGTATCTGTTCCCTTTTAAAATAACTGCAATAAAATTTTTTTTTGGGAAAAAAACCCCTAGATTATTTTGGCCTGTGGTTACCGGTGGAGATTGCAATTTGACCTCATGCACCTTCCTTTTTCCCTCTGGTGAATTCCCTGATATACTACAAATCTATGTACATATAGCAGCATCTCCTTCGGGAGGGAGAATAATGAGCAACACAGAGTTGAAGTAGAGTGCTTTCTGGGATATTTCATAGAATCACAGAATTATTTGTGTTGGAAGGGACCTTAAAGATCATCCAGTTCCAACCCTCTGTCATGAGGAGGGACAACTTCCACTGGATCAGGTTGCTCAAAACCTCATCCAACCTGGCCTTGAACACCTGAAACCCTGATTTAGGAGGTCTTAATTCAGGAGCCATTGCAGCTTCTGGTTTTGGCCATACCATGCAGGTTCTTTCAGAGCCTCAGACAGATTTTAATGTCACCATATAATCCTGTCTATAGCTTCAGCTTGTTTATAAGCCTAGAGCTCTCCTAATCTTCCCTGAGTACTCATAACCCCAATAATAAAGTTGGCCTCCCAACTAGTGAGATTAACTTAACCAGTTATTGATTGCAAAATAAATGTCTAGAAAAGCTGAGGCCTTTCACTCATCTTCTGGATTTGTGGCAGCCAATAAACTATCTTTCCATGCCTGATTACCTAACCAAAGGCTGGAAATACTTTATTTGGTTAACAAAAGTTGCATTAGTTCTGTCACAGCTTGAATCTAGGGACTGGATCTTTATGAGAGAGGAGAACAATCAGACAAGTTTATTACATGCCAGTGATGCAATGAAATTCAATTAATTTATTTGCTGTGCATCCCAGAATAAGGAATAGACATGCCATAAATGTGAACGATGCCATCACTCAGTTTCTGTGCCAGTAAACACATGTAATCTGATAAAGTTTTGGAATCTCACCATCCTTCCTTGTCCACCTCTATGTCCTCTGAGGCTTCAGACAAGATGGAAGGACATTACACAAACACCCTTTCCCTGGCACAGTGTTGCAGATAACCACTACAGGCATTGTGACCATCCATGACCCTGTGCAGAACAATGAGATAGGAGGTCCTACCTGGGGAAAGAGTCCTTGGCTGGCTTGTTCTTTTCTAGTTGTAGCATTTCCATGGACACAGGAGCCAAATGGAACATATGCAAGGAGTCAGGGAGTCTTTCCCATGCAAAAAAAGATTTTACAAAACAGTACAATAATTACTTCAAAACACTGAAGCTTAAGGGAGCACTTAGCCTGAAAGACTACATCTCCTTCTCCTCTAAAGCAACTTTTTGACACCCATGACATGGATGAGGTGTCAGGCATCACTCTTGAGGGGGTTAGAAAGTCTTTGGGGTGTCAACACCATCCTCACACATTTCTGGGCATCTGGGCTAGCTCAGAGAACAAGCCAGTCCTCTGAAAGAGCAGGTGTGCTGTGGGAATCCAGGCAGCAGAGAAGGCTGTTGCTTTATCTTCATTTTTAGAGTGAAAAATCACAGAGGCTTACACGGGATTTCCATAATGTAAGCTCCATGAGAGAAGCCAGCACTCACCAGAGGTCTCTGTGCAGGGGAGGTAGACTTACTTCTCCTCCCTAAATTCAGAGCCCTGCTTGCAGCACTCTTTCATCCCAAGAAAAACACAGATTTTTTTTTTTTTTTTTTTTTTGAAGGAGGACACCTGTAAATAAAGCAATGAAGAAACATGCTATCCTATTCAGGGACAGCAGTGGAATGTGTGGGCATGTTAGTTAAGGAATGTGAGAGGACTAGGTTTTGATCTGTGCCAGGGAGAGGAGTTTTGTGGCACCATTAACACAGAGATGTTAGGTGATCCATCACAACCTTCTGAAAGAGTATTGTTTTAATGCAGGATGGCAGCCACTTCAGTGTCTTAGTAACATCCTCTGAGATTTCAGGTCACTCATCCCTGTGGATTAGGCTGCTTCCATTGTCCTTCTATCCTCCTGTCCTCCCCTTCTCCTCTCACAGCTACTAACCCAGGAATCTCCTACAGATAATCACAGAATCATAGAACATTTTGGGCTTGAAGGAACCTTAAAGATGATCCAGTTCCAACCCTCCCTGCCATGGGTAGGGACACATTCCACTACATCAAGTTACTCAAAGCTCCATCCAACCTGGCTTTAAACACCTCCAGGAATGGGGCAGCCATGACTTCTCTGGGCAACAAGGGCCAGTGCCTCACCACTGTCACAGCAAAACATTTCTTCCTAATATTTAATCTAAATCTCCCCTGTTTCAGCTTAAATCCATTCCCTGCACTCCCAGATAAAGAGCCCCGCCTCAGCTTTCCTGTAACCCCTTTCAGTATTGGAAAGCTGCTCTAAGGTGCCCTGGAGTCTTCTCCTCTCTAGGCTGAATAAGCCCAACTCTCTCAACCTGTCCTTGTGTTAGAGGTGAACCTAGCTTTCCATTACATTTGCACTTTTTTTTCCCCAAAAATAACAGTAGGATTACAGGCTCTGGACGACTTTTTCTTTGGTTTTGGAGCAGAATGTGAGATGCGATGATTTGAGAAGAGGCGGCAAGGAATTAGGATGTCAGCACTCTGTTTCTGCTGTTCTGTTTTTCTCAGAGGAAGCAAAGCTGTGGCTTTCAGCCTAAGCCTCCCATAAATACCGTCTTACAGGGAACTCGGTAGGATGGAGAAGCTGTCTGAGAGGAGCCTCATCGAGTTTATGCAGAGTCCCACACTTATGATGGAAGACCTGCTGGCAACAGGGCTGGCAGAGACTGATCAGGCAGAAAGCAGCTTTTCAGAAAAGTCCCTGTAGGTCCTGATGGGTAACATCATGAGCTTGCATGAGCTACATGCCCTGGCAGCACAGCAAACCAGCCACACTTTGGGTTGTATTAACATAGGTGCAGCCAGCACGTGAGGGAAGTGATTTCTCCCCTCAGCCTGGCTTTGATGAGACCACATCTGGACCCTGGGTCCAATTTGGGCTTCTAAATATGAGACAGGCTTGAACACACTGAAGCACATAGGGCAGAGACATCTGTCTGGTCAGCACAGAGGCTGTGGGCACTGGTCTTGTTCAGCCTGGAAAAGGGAAAGCAAAGAGGGGACTTTGTTGCTATCTACCACTGCCTAATAGGAGATTACAGAGAGGACACAGCCAGACTCATCCTGGAGATGCACAGGCATAAGCTAGAACTTGGGAAAATCCAACTGAATAGGAGGGGAGGAAATTTCACCATGATATTAGTCAAATGCTAGGGCAGCGGAGTGATACCCATCCTTGTAGATATTCAAAATTATTCTGGGCAAGGCCCAGAACTACCTACTCTAAATTGACCCAACTTTGAGCTATGATTGGGCTAGAGACTTCCAGAGGTCCCTTCTAACCTAAATTACCCCATGTATTTATAGTTGCTTGTGAGACCCTGGGCAGATTCCTTTCCTGACAGTGTCCACCTTGAGGAGTCCAAACCAGAATCAGAGAAAGAAAAAACAGAGCCTATCCTGATGGCCATCAGGATTTCTGTTTTCTTCACCTACCACCCCATGGAATGAGATTTCCTCTTTACAACACGTGCTTTCTAGGTGAGTGTGGTATAATTGCAGATCTTAAAAGGTTTACCTGCTCTCCTGGACATCAAATGAGAAGCCAGAAATCCTGAACCTCAGCCATTTCCTTCTTGAACCACTATGCCAGCTCCACCCTAAAGCCTGCTACAGGTCTCAGAAGGCCTAAGCCCCGTTCTACACCTTGGTTGGGGCACACTTTTACCATGGTTTGTTTCCAGGTGAGAGTAACCCAATGACAGCTGAGCAAAGTTTCCCAAGGTGTTCTGTTATACATTTTTTCCCTGACAGATCCTCAGAGAAGACCCAGTTATGTGAACCACTGCTTGTGGGTGTGGACTAATCAGAATACATCTTCTGCAATTCAGTCTGGGATTTCACCTTCCTTTGGTTAGTCAAGTGCCTGGTCTTGATTTGACCCTTCATCCTTCTGCAGCATCAGAGACATCTCCTGGGCCAAACACCCCCTTTCTCACCCACATTCTCTGGCTTATCCTCCATAGCCCTGCATACAGAGATATCTTAAAATATTCCCAAACATTTCAAAATCAGATATCAGAACCCAGTCTTGTATGTTCGGCCTAAAACCCACAAGTTTGACAGGGGAAATGGGAGTGGTTTTGTCTGTTTTTCATAGACAACCTGTGGAGTCTGTCTTTTTGTCTTGCAGGATCTGAGCCTTCAGAAATAGTATTTTTGGGCTTTCCTCTTCAGGCATAGAAGGATGGAATTTTATTTCTAGTTGAACTGTCCTGTCAGTTCTTGAAAGAAGATTGATAACAAAGCAGCATTGCTTTGAAATTCAGATAATGTACCTGCTGTGCTTTCGGGATTTGTCTGTGCACACTCTACGGGAGCTTAGAGTATTTGAGAGGGTATAAGATTTCTTTGAGACTTTTCTTCCAAAGGATGCAAAGGATGAGGTGTGTGGAGCTGAGTACAGTGGAGGGCTTGGAGGTACTGGATTTTTGTCCATTGAGTATAAAGTTCTTTGCAGAATAACTCAAATCTCAAAACTGAGACTGGAAAACAATATATGAAAACACTTGTTTACTCTAAGACAGAGAGTAAAAGACAGAGACATTGAGATTTCAGGCAGAGCTCTAGATCTTCCTGCTCCTTCTATGAGTAGCCTAAAAATAGTGAGGACAGTCTCCCTCACCTTTCTCCGATTACCATTCCCTTCCTTTCCAAGACCCACCAGGCCCAGTCAACTCCTTCTTCTCCATAAAATTGATGGTCAGGCCCCCAGTGTACATTATCCAGTATCTGTAATTTTCCATAGTTTGGGGGTTCTCATGCTAAAAACAGTTTCTTAGGGGCAACATTTCTCAGGGGCAACAGTTTCTAAGGGCAACAAAGCTGGTGAAGGGTCTGGCCCACAAGTCTAGAGAGGAGGGAGCTGGGCTCTTCTCCCGAGTGACAGGGGACAGGACAAGAGGGAATGGCCTCAAGCTCCACCAGGGGAGATTTAGGCTGGACATTAGGAGGAGGTTTTTCACAGAAAGGGTCATTGGGCATTGGAATAAGCTGCCCAGGACGGTGGTTGATTCACCTTCCCTGGAGGTGTTTAAGGCACAGGTGGATGAGGTCTTGAGGGACATGCTTTAGTGTTAGATAGGAATGGTTGGACTGGAAGATCCAATGGGTCCCTTCCAACCTGGTTGTTCTGTGATTCTGTGAGCGGTTGAGGGAACTGGGATTGTTTAAACTGGAGGAGAAGAGGCTGAGGGCAGACCGTATCACTGTCTATAAGTGAAGAGAGGTTGTAGTGAGGTGAGTAGGAACTGGATGACCTTTAAGGTCACTCCCAACACAACCTCAAGGAAATTACAGACGGTTGGAATATAATGGAAGGGAATATTTGGATGTTGTCTATCCATATAGGGCTCATCTGCTAGGAGGTGGGAAAAACACACAGTAAAATGTGAAACTCCTAAAGACACACTGACATTGGCTTCCGGCACACTTTCTGTGACTGTTAGACCATAGCAAAAATTTAACAGTAAAATGTACTGGGAATTTAACAGTTAGAGGAGTGGAAGAGAGGACTGAACTTCTGTGATTTAACCTATCCAAGAAATAAACTCACTGTAGACACTACAGCTGTCTGTTCCAAGAAAGCTGCCAGAGTGTAATGAAAGTAAATAGGAATTTTGTAAAAAAAAAAAAAAAAAAGCAAATTCACTACTATCTGAGAGAGGAAACACAATCAGTTTAGAAGAGAATGACAAGATCTTTTTATATCTAACCTCTAAAAGCCCTGAAGTATATTAGCTAAGGGAAGCTTATTAAGTGGAAGTAGCACTGCTGGCAGAGGTGGAAGAACTTTCACCTGGAGCTGGGGAAACTTTGCTAATAGACTGAAGATAAGGGGTCTTAAAAAACGCCAGAAACCCTCCTACAAACCTCCTGTACTTTAATCAAACTACAGGTGGAAGTGTTGATCTGCTGGAGGGTTGGGAGGTTCTACAAAGGGATCTGAACAGGCCAGACCACTGGGCTGAGTCCAATGGCAAGAGGTTTAACACAGTCAAATGCCGGGTCCTGCACTTGGGGCACAACAACCCTATGCAGAGCTACAGACTGGGAGAAGTCTGTCTAGAAAGCTACCTGGAGGAGAGGGACCTGAGGGTGTTGGTTGACAGTGACTAAACATGAGCCAGCAGTGTGCCCAGGTGGCCAAGAAGGCCAATGGCATCCTGGCTTGGATCGGAAATGGTGTGACCAGCAGGTCCAGGGAGATTATTCTCCCTCTGTACTCAGCACTGGTGAGTCCGCTCCTTGAATACTGTGTGCAGTTGTGGGCCCCTCATCACAAGAAGGATGTTGAGGCTCTGGAGTGAGTCCAGAGAAGGGCAATGAAGGTGGTGAAAGGGTTGGAGAACAGGCCTTATGAGGAACTACTGAGAGAGCTGAGGTTGTTTAGGCTGGAGAAGAGGAGGCTGAGAGGAGACCTCATTGCTCTCCATAACTACCTGAAAGGAGGTTGTAGAGAGGAGGGTGCTGGCCTATTCTCCCAAGTGACAGGAGAAAGGACAAGAGCAAATGGCCTCAAGCTCCTCCAGGGGAGGTTTAGGCTGGACATTAGAAAAAAATTTTCACAGAGAGGGTCACTGGGCACTGGAACAGGCTGCCCTGGGAGGTGGTTGATTCACCTTCCCTGGAGGTGTTTAAGGCATGGGTGGATGAGGTGCTAAGGGGCATGGTTGATGATTGCTGGGAATGGTTTGACTCTATGATCCGGTGGGTCTCTTCCAACCTGGTTATTCTACTATTCTATGATTCTATAATTGTGTGGAGTAAATAGGTAAAATGGGTATTGCCTTGACTGCTGGAGTTAGAAGTTCAGCCTGTATTTCAGTGCTCACTAAAAGAGAATAAACTCTCAGCAGACAATCCAAAGAGCAGCATGGATGATTACATTTGCTTTAATGAGTTTCAAGGAATCTTGATTGAAATTAAAAACCAAAGTGCTGTGAACAAGCTGTTGCGCTAGCTTGGAAAGCAGAATGGGTTTGAAAGTGCTTTCAAAATGACAGGGCAGGGAGACCCTGCCAGCTGAGCAGCTTTGATAGTTTGGTTCATTCCAAAGGCAGGTTTAGTGCAAGCTGCAATCCAGGCAGTGCCTCTCAGATTGAACCTTGAGCGTTACTTAAAGAGGGAAAACTGATACAGATTTGTTGATGCCAAGATTCATCTTAAGGTCTTTGTTTCACTAGACACACTGCCAAATGCTAGCATCAGTTCTCCAAAAGAGCATAACCAGCAGCTTTCCACCCAAAGTGCTTGACTTGAGCCAGAAAGTAGTACTTTCAAATGAAGATGAATCTGTCCATAATATAAACTGATTTTGCTATCACAATAAAAAATTAAAAAGTAAGAAATTAAACTCTGTTATTAATGAGATGGAGGAACAGCCTCTTTACAGGGAGGAATCACTTGCTTGGGAAATAAAATAAGCAGAGGATAGAGGCCAAAGATCACCTGTAAAGGAAGTCCATTGGCTATATAAGCAGCTGCTAAAGTTGCTTGGTCTGTTCAACCTGGTGACTGGGAGGCTGAGGATAGACCTCGTCGTGGTTTACAGCTTCTTTACAAGGGGAGGAGGAAGAGCAGGCGCTGATCTTTTCTCTCTGGCAACCAATGATAACACCTGAGGGAATGACAGGAAGATGTGTCAGGGGAAGGTTAGGTTGGATATTAGGAAATGGTTCTTCACTCAGAGGGTTTTGGAGCACTGCAACAGCTCCCCAGGGAGTCAGTCATGGCACCAAGCCCAGAAATATTCCAGAAGTATTCTACCAATGCCCTTAGACACATGGTGTGGATGTTGTGGTTGTCCTGTGCCAGGATAGAAGTTGGACTCAATGATCCTTGTGGGTCCCTTCCAACTCAGGACAGTCTATGATTCTATGATTCATTAAAGGAGATTACATTGGACCTAAAGGCAAAGCAGCACTGATTCAGTTAGAGGTGCAAAATCACAATATGGCACGTTAAAAGCTCTGAACACGCAAGTGTCAAAAGCAGTGATAGTGGTATAAGGCACCTTGAATAGTACAACCATGTAGAGTAGTGTATAAAATGGGCATGAGGACTGGTCATGGTAGCATTTGTGAATGTTCTCTCTGATGTTTATACAAAGAAGAGTGCTGTTGGTGGTGGTGTGCAAAGAGGATCAAAGGACAGCACAGAGTTCTGTCCAGCATGGGAAAAGTAAAGGTAAAGCTGGGAGCTCTGCCGACTCTGATCTAGTTTTGTCATTTAAACAGGAGATGAGAGCAGGTAACTTTGTTGGACAATGAAACTTGGCACACTGTTTCCTTAGTAAAATAAAAGCTTAAGACTTCCATAAAGCTCTGGAACAAGGTATTAATGGTCTTTAATCACAGTATTCACTAGCCAACAGGAGCAGTTATAGGAAATAAAGGATGTGCTTGATCTTAAAGCTTCCATCAGAATGCAAATCCCTTAGCATAGGGTGGAGATAAGTCCAGTTTCAAGTAAATAAAAATGGCGATGTCTTGAATGTTCCCATATCAACCCAACCACATAAAGAAATGGATCATTAGCTATGATATTACTGAGGAGAGCTAAACACCACTGAAGCATTCAGTTATCAGGACGGTGATATCTCAGTTCATTTAACAGTGGGATGTATACTTTTCATTAAGTTGCTGTGGCAAAAGTGGAAGTGCTCATTAACTTCCCTGGGAATCAGATGCTCCTTCTGGATAAATACGCCTGTCACAGCTTTACCAGATCGTTATGTTATAAGGGATGAGCTGTCCTGGCAAGTTTACAGCAGGTTAAAATTGAAATTAGAGTGGATATTCAAGACATAAAACCATTACAAGTAAAATCATTGTGGAAAGCAAGGCACAATGGCTGAAGGGACACAGAGTAAACTGGCAGGCAAGAGGATGATCTGTGAGCAGGAGTGATTTGCACGTTTTGGAGCCATGACAAAGTGTTTGTCAGACAAACAAAGGAGGTAGCCTGGCAGGCACAGAGCAAAGTACATAGATGAAGGAAATGCAGAACAGATCTCTCATCTGCAGCTGTTTTTTTCAGCCAAACAGAAAGCAGTCAGTCCAGACCAAAATGCTGGCATCTCAATGTTATGACCCTCATGTACAGAGAAAGAGGAATTGTCTGCAATTTATAAACACAGGTGGTTTATAGCATTAATTTCTCCAAACAGAAGAGTGGATTGTCTTAAGAATGAAGCAGTAGTCTGCATCTACATGCAGCACTGTGGGAAAATGGAGATAAACTGCTGAGAGGCAGCCATCACGGAATATAGAATGGTTTGCATTGGAAAGAATCTTGAAGATCAGCTAGTTCTACCAGTCCTGCCATGGGCAGGGACACCTTCCACTGGATCAGGTTGCTCTAAGCCTCATCCAACCTGGCCATGAACACCTCCAGAGATGGGACAGCCACAACTTTTCTGGGCTGCTCGCACCAGTGCCTCAACACCCTCATAGGAAAATGTTTCTTCCTAACATCTTGTCTAAATCTCCCCTGTTTCAGCTTAAACCATTCCCGCTCCTCGTGTTCCTTCACTCCCTGATAAGGAGCCCCTCCCCAGCTTTCCTGCAGGTCCTCTTTCGGTACTGGAAGGCTGCTCTAAGGCTTCCCTGGAGCTTTCTCTTCTCTAGGTCAAACTAGCCCAACTCCCTCAACCTGTCATGGTATGGGAGCTGCTCCAGAATGGCATGATTAATTTTGTTTATCAGAATCCTTTGTGCTTTGTAGGTATTTCAGTGTGCTAACTGGTACCTTGAAGTCTGCAGAGGTTAATGTCACAATTAACTGATGATTTTAGAAGGGGATTATATAAGAAAATGGAAATGGAGGTGGAAGAAGTGGAAGTGTGAGTTACTTAGAATACCTCTTGTCAAAAACCTTCAGAAATAATTGAGCTTGAACAGTGACTGTGTGGTCCTTGTTGGCTTTGAAACAAGGCAGCAAAGAATTTAGGAGAATAGATATTTACCTTAGTTCTTTGGACATGTGGACATTAAATATAAAGCTCATTTCTGGACAAGGGTCTTCCCCTTGACAAAGATCCTAAATCATTTGTTTAAATTGTTACACAAAGACTTAAAATATTATGAGCTGGTTTCCTGGTTAAGATGCCTGCTTAAATGTAGTTACTGTAACTTAATAAAAAGGACAATTGGTGCATTGCCTCAAATGACTCAGAAATGTGTCAATTAAGAGCTGTATGAAAAGTTGGGAGGTGAAATCTTTCAAGCACTGCAACACCAGAGGAGTCCTTGCACGGATTTCTAGGGAAATGGGACTCTCTCCTGGTGCTGGTGGACAGCTGGCTGAACATGAGCCAGCTGTGTGCTCAGGTGGCTAAGAAGGCCAACAGCACCCTACCTCACATCAAAAATGGTGTGGCCAGCAGGAGTAGGGAAGCGATTGTCCTCCTGCAATCAGGATTGGTGAGTCCACACTTTGAAACCTATGTACAGTTTTGGGCCCCTCAGTACAAGAAGGATATTGAGCTGCTGTAGTGTGTCCAGAGAGGGGCAACAGTGCTCATGAAGGGTCTGGAGTGCAGGGGTTATAAGGTGTGGCTGAGAGAGCTGGGGCCGTTTAGTCTAGAGAAGAGGAGGCTGAGGGCTGAAAGGAGACTGCAGTGAAGTGGCTACTGGTCTCTTCAACCAAGTAATAAGCACTAGGATGAGAGGAAATTGCTTCAGGTTGCTCCAGGGGAGGTCTAGATTGGCTATTAAGAACAGTTTCTTTACTGAAAGTGGTGAAGCATTGGAACAGGCTGTCCAGGAAACTGGAGATGTTCAAGAAGTTTGTAGATCACAGAATCACAGAACAACCAGGTTGGAAGGGACCCATCGGATCTTCTAGTCCAACCATTCCTATCTAACACTAAACCAAGTCCCTCAATACCTCATCCACCTGTGCCTTAAACACCTCCAGGGAAGGTGACTCAACCACCTCCCTGGGCAGCCTATTCCAATGCCCAATGACCCTCTGTGTGAAAAAACTCCTCCTAATCTCCAGCCTAAACCTACCCTGGTGGAGCTTGAGGCCATTCCCTCTTGTCCTGTCCCCTGTCACTTGGGAGAAGAGGCCAGCTCCCTCCTCTCCACAACCACCTTTCAGGTACTTGTAGAGAGTAATGAGGTCTCCTCTCAGCCTCCTCTTCTCCAGCCTAAACAATCCCAGCTCTCTCAGCCGCTCCTCATAGGGTCTGTTCTCCAGCCCCTTCACCAGCCTCGTCGCTCTTCTCTGGACTTGCTCCAGAGCCTCAACATCCTTCTTGTGGTGAGGGGCCCAGAACTGGACACAATATTCAAGGAGCGGCCTCACCAGTGCTGAATACAGAGGGAGAATCACCTCCCTGGACCTGCTGGTCACACCATTTCTGATACAAGCCAGGATGCCATTGGCCTTCTTGGCCACCTGGGCACACTGCTGGCTCATGTTCAGTCGGCTGTCGACCAACACCCCCAGGTCCCTCTCCTCCTGGCAGTTTTCCAGCCAGGCTTCTCCCAGTCTGTAGCTTTTCTTAGGGTTGTTGTGCCCCAAGTGCAGGACCCGGCATTTGGCAGTGTTAAACCTCATGCCGTTGGACACTGCCCAGCGGTCCAGCCTGTCCAGGTTCCTTTGCAAAGCCTGATGTAGCACTTCAGGACATAATTTAATAGGCACAGTGGTGTTGGGCTGATGGTTCGAATTGATGTCAGAAGTCTTTTCCAACCTTAATTATTCAATGACTCTCTTATGTCTAGCTCTGCTGAATTTTTGCAGCACTGCAGTCCAGGCTGGCTCATGCCTGTGTGCAGCCCCAGGTTTCACACTGGTCTGTGTATCCCCACACAGCACTACCTGTGACAGACAGGCACAGGTCAGTATGCATGCATACCCACATTACCTAGTTTTACAAGAAAGAGTGAGCACTTCTGTTTCACAGTGAGTGTGGCAGCCCACTTGTATTTTTCTCCTGTGAAATGCACTGGTTTTGATGAAGGTGGCTTCTTTTTTTTCCAACAATGTATCTAATGTGATAATATCTTCTGCTGGCTGAATCCTACTCGAGGATAACGAGGAACCCATCCTGCACATCTTGTTTCTATGGAAACTAATGCACTCTGCACGATGGGGCAAGGGAGTAGAAGGGATAAGCAAAATAAAAACTAGAACAAGTAGCTAACAAAGCAGGATAATTCTATACCTTTGTTGTCATTTGTCTTTAAAGGCTTTCATACCTCACTGAGGGCTGTCTCATCCGTGACTGTAAGGCAATCTCCCTAAAATACCAAGACAAAGAAAACTTTAATAATACAGAATCATTAAGGTTGGAAAAGACCTCTAAGCTCATCCATTCCAACTATCAGCCAAATACCACTGTGCCTATTAAACCATGTCCCAAAGTGCCATATCTACATGCTTTTGAACACCTCCACAGACTGAGACACCACCACTTCCCTGAGAAGCCTGTTCCTAATACTTTACCACCATTTTAGTAAATACTTTTTTCCAAATATTCAATCAAAACCTGCTCTGGTGCAATTTGAGGCCATTTCCTCTCACCCTCTTACTCGTTACTTGGTTGAAGAGACCAACATGCACCTCACTACATTTCAGGCAGTTGTAGAGAGCAATAAGGTCTCCTCTCAGCCTCCTCTTCTCCAGACTAAACAATTCCCACTCCTTATAAGACCTGTACTCCAGGCCCTTCATCAGTTTTGTTGCCCTCCTCTGGACACGCTCCAGCAGCTCAATATCTTTCCTGTACTATATGAGGCTGGACTCATGAGGTATTTCACAGAGAGCACTTAGTGCTAATTTTCCTCAGTCCAGTGACTTCAAGAGCAACATATTCTTGCCTTCTGACAAGCCCATAAGAATAAACATGTTAAAATTCTGGATGGAATCTGCTTACAAGTGCAACATCACCTCACTTTCCTTGACTCTGTTGGGAACCTGAGTACTTCTGTTCCTCAGAAGGGATGTGAGAGTCTGGCACTGTAAATACTCATTTTTGAATGCCTGCATTTTGTGTAGGAATCCTGGTTTGTAGAGCATCTTTACCATCAGGTCCACAGAATCTGATTGACCAGACTCCTCTTTTCAATAATAAGCTACAGTCCCACACAGCTGATTCTTGGATCATTGAGAATGCTGTAAGATGTAGGAAAGTTTCTTAAGATACCCAAAAGGCACCCTTAGGTTAAATACCAATTCTTATGTCTGGTTCTTCCAGGCATTTTGAACGCTTGAAGATGCAGATTTACCTGCACCTTAGGGCACTTACAAAACCTTTGCAAGTTTGTCCCTCGATCAGTTCTGAAAGTGGAACTTAGACACTCAATAATCCATCTGAAAAATCTTGCAGCCTCTCCTAGATAAACCAAGCAGTAGAAGAACAAAAAAACTTCACATTCTTTCCATCTTCTAGTTAAATGCACACTGCAGCACATCGTGCTTTGCCTACGGGTCCGTGTGATGAAATAAAGCAATCAAATGCAATGTATAATAATGATAGCTGTTTCCAGAACAGTCAGGGCTCTGCAGTGTCCAGGCCAAACACCCCCAAAAGCCTTTATTCAGCTATTTTTTTCCCATACACTGCACAGATTTATTACCTTTATTGACTTTCCAAATGTTTACACTTGGAACATTCATCTGTCAAAGCTGCTTGCTGCATCTGCAATCAATCTCTGTGGTTTCAGTGCCATGGACAGCAATACGAAAGCCTTGTTTTAAAGATCACCTAAGCCTTGTGTTAGTCACTGCTGCTAAGTAAGGGAAGCTGGAATAACACACCCAGAGTGCAAGTTCGAATCTGTGTCAGAGAACCTGATTATTGTAAACTGTTGTCACAGCACTTCAGGTTTCCTAGATAGTCAAGTTTCTCTATGTCTTTGTTCAGATACAGCAAATTGCAGACACAAAGGACAGATGCAACTTAATTGCCATAGTGTCACCAATGAAGCTTGAAAATCTCCAGAATGGGGAAACTGAGGCTGAATTTTCTCCCCTAATGATCCTGTCAGAAGTTGATCTTATGGGAAAGCTTCCGATGTCTCGGCAAGTTTCCCCCACCATTAAGACCAAAAAGGAAGGCAACTGGCTTTTAGCTGAGGGAGGACAGGTCTTCTTCTTACTGTAAATGACTTTGGAAATAAACCAGTATAAGAGTGTGTTTAGAGAAGAGATTTTGATTAGATATTAGGAAGAAATGTTTTGCTGTGAGGGTGGTGAGGCGCTGGCACAGTTTGACTAGAGAAGTCATGGCTGCCCCATCCCTGGAGTTGTTTAAGACCAGGTCAAATGGGACTTTGAACAACTTGATCCAGTGGGAAGTGTCCCTGCCCATGGCAGGGGGGTTTGGAACTGAGTGATTTTTAAGGTCCTTTCCAACCCAAACTAGTCTGTGATTCATCTGTATTGTAGACTGACCAGGAAGTAAGAGCCACCAGACACTGTTGTTCCAATGAGTTCACAAGCTGTAAACGAAGCCAGAGAAAATTGTGTTTTGGTTTCTTGTGACATGATGCACTTATGCGAAGGCTGCTTGTTTTGTAAAGACTCTGGGCTATTTTTGGTTTTCACTTGACTTCAGCCAACAGTCTCATGCATTTATACATCTCATTCCCTAAGTGCCTAAGCAGCTTATAACCTCTGATAGATCGCCTCTCAGACATCCTTTCAAGGAGTGGCAGTGTAAGTGACCTCAACTGATGGATGGTCATCGAATTTCCATCGGTACGACAGACATTGTGTTTCCTTCTGGCTGACTCTAGGCTATAACAAGTGTTCCGTTCCAGGTAATGACAGACACAAGGGTTTGGGTGGACTTTAGGTCTTGCAGTCTCTTGAGTCCTGAACCATGGCACAGCTGCACTGCAGTGTTTACACTGTTCACATCCACATCTGCAGGCTGCCAGGTGACCTTTCAGCATGATGGACTTGTGCGCAAGAGCTTTGTGGCAAGGAAAGGAACTGGACTGATATCCAGTGGTGGATGGAAGACAGCCAGTTGCTTTCCATTTCAAAAGCAAGATGAAACCTAGGCACTGACAGACCAATCCTCTGCATCATGGACCTGGCATCACCCACCCTTTCGGCAAGGAAGTCACTGGCTTCCTGCTCTGCCTGGTCAGAGATGCATTGTTCCCTGGTTTTCTGCAGTTTGGGGCTATAGTTACTTTTGGGGAACTAAACTCTTGTGGATTAAGGAACATCTTCAGTTTTTCCACACCCTATCTTATCTTGTCCATTTTGCATTAATACTCCACTAATCACTTTTGTGGCACACAGATGGTAACAATTCCCATTGATAAAACAACTGCACTGGCTTTAAGGTCAGCTTGTCTTTGTCCATCCACCTATCTATTTCCCTATTCATTTATCCCCCTGTGCTGTTGAGCAGGGTCTGTTGTAATGGATTTGTCACATATATGGTCCTCAACCACAGTCATCCCATCAGGTGACTGGAAAATAGACAATATCATTTAAAAACAACATTATCAAGAGACACTTCCCTCCTCATCACTTTACTTGCCAAGGGATTGGTTGCTCTGGCTCTTGTTCAACTGGATCCTGCTTGGGATTTTGGAGTAGTGTGATGCTGCAAGTCCTTTGTGAATATCCAGTATCCTCATGATGCTTCCTTCTCTAAGAAAATCTTCCTTAGACAGCAGAGAACTGTACTAACTGCAATGGCACTCCAAAAAAGGTGGGTGCCAAAGCAGTAAAAATAACTCTGGAAGAGCATTCCCTGCCCACTCTGCTCCACCCAAGCTCTACTGCATTTTTCACCTTCAGCTTCACTGCCTTCTGTATCTGGGCCAAGGAAAACTGACTTTATCTAATGCCAAGCTTCTTCCAGGAGAAGAAGGCTCTTTCTTTTTTTGGAGGAATTAAGTGCTTGTGTTGGTTCCACTGTCAGTGGAACCATGGAAAGAATTGACTTCTTCAACCAACTGCATAATCCCAGCTGCTGTATAAAGTGTTTACAATTGCTCAAGCCCCGCATTGAGCCCTGTCTCTGTTGCTGTTGGACTTTGCAAAGGAAACTGACACCACTGCTACTTTTCCATCAGAGAAGACAAAGGCAGCCTGGATTTCTTTTTCCCTGAACAATATGCTGGGTGCTTGCATGTAGTGAGGGTGGATTCACACGTGCACTTGAAGCTGCTGAGATGGGTGGTAATTATCTCCAGGATCCTGTGAGTGAGATGACCAGCAGGGAAGGCTCAGCTCTTGACACCAGTGCTGGAGTGCTCTATCATAGAATCATTAAGGTTTGAAAACCTTAAGATCATCTAGTTCAACCATTAGCCTAACATCTCTGTGTCTACTAAACCATGTCACAAAGTGCCACATCTACATGCTTTTTGGACTTCTCCAGAGAAGCAGAATCCAGCACTTCCCTGGGCAGCCTGTGCCAATATCATACAACAAAGGAACCACTCGATGTGTCCCATGGTTGAATCCTGTTTCTGGTGTGTGGCACAGATATGCTTCTCTTGCCTGTAGGACTGATGCTCACTGTAGCTCCTGATGCCATCAGAGTTCAGAGGTGGTTGTTTTCTGGAACTGTGTTTATAGGACACTAGTCCAGCTTTTCAACAATTCAGTCACCATACAACTGGAGCCAAAGCAGAACAACCCCAAATTTACAGAAACTGGAAATTTAATTCTCTCCTTGCTCCTTCTCTGATCAAAAAAATCCTGGGAAACTAGCCATCAGGAGATATTATTAATGCAAACCCCATATTAGCTGCTTCTAAGGCTAAGGAGAAGGTGGTGAGTTGCAGCAGTGAAAATTTAGATAGCAGCTCTTCACAAAGGTTAGAAATCCACATCTCCCAGTCTTAGAGCAGCTGCTAGCTGGTTGAAGTCAGGAACAAGTTTAGATGTGGACAGATTGCTGTTTCCTAGGGGGTCTTATGCCTTCCCAGTAGCAAAAAAGGTTATGAGCAGCTATTCAATCCTGTCCAGCAATTCTGCTTTTCTTAGTATTTGATACTGTACACTGATTTCCAGCTTCAGTCACCAATGTCCTGGGAGCTCCTACTAATCATCTGGCATTATGTTGAAATTCCTATTTGGTTAAACAGGTATGTTATGCAAAAGCAAAGATCTTTTATGTTTCTAGTACCTTTCTTAATGCTCTCATTGGTGCTAATGCTTTGAGCAGTTCCAGTCTCTTTGTCCCTCCTTGGTGAGTAACTCTAAGAGGAGTAATGGTCCCTCATGGCCAGGATAAATACATTTTTCTTCAGCTGTCATTCACAGAATGCTCTCCCTGGTAGGTAGGTTTAAGAACTGCTATTTAGCCTGAACAAATGAGTCTTTGCTTTAGATCCTGTGGGATGTGTTTTCATGGTTATTTTATTTTGCAGTGTAATTAATGCTATTAGTGTTAATAGGATTCATATCTTCAAATCCCAGCATAACCTGCTGCCACTGACCGCTCTGTGCCTTACCTGGAAAATATATTCAAGTGACGCAAGGATCAGAAAGAGAAAAAAGCAGAGGCCAGAAGCTGAGAAATCAAAGGTATGAAACTTGAGGAACACACCTGCTTAGGAAAACCTCAGCTTAGATGGTGGCCTTACTCGGGCCGATCTTGCTGGCATTCCCAAGGGTTTATTCCCAAATGTGGTTGTGCCCATCAGAGAAAGCATTCTTCTGGGAGAGATGGACATGGATACAAGGAGATAGGCAGCCCTTGAGAGAGCTCTTGCACCCTGAGTCCCTCTCCATGATTTTCACTGTGAAGCTCCTCTCACCTCAACATCCATACAATAAGATAGCCCTGGCACTACAGCATGAGTCTACTGGTTCTTGTGGGACTGGCCTCAGCCATGCAAGTTGACAGCAGCCCATCATGACAGCAGGACTGGTGCTACCAGCTAGTGGCTGATGCTTTTGCAACTTTACCGGTGCCACAATCTTGAAATGTAAAATTGACCATAGTTCATACTGCAACGTAGCTGGGGGTGGGATGGAGGGGCATCTCCCTGGGATAGGCAGATAGGATTTGCAGGGTAATATTTACCAGCAGCCACATCACTGAATTCTCGGCCTGTCTTCAAAGGACCCCCTGGTTACACTTCTTGCTGCCCAGAGGAAGAAGCCACATGCTGCAGGTCTCAAAAACGCAAGAAATTGCTGTGCACTGGTCAGAGCTTCTCTGAGAACCCACTGCAGCTTGACAGAGCTAAATCAAGCATTCAGAGCTCTATCAGATCTGAGCATCCCCCACAGCACATGCCTGGGACAACGCATGGTTTCTTTCTGCTACATTTTCCCCCTGCTTGAGACTTCCAGGCCATCATGTCATATCATTAACTACACATCCAAATCATCCTCGAATTACAGTCCACACCATTCTGCTATTACTAGCATCATGTGGGATTAGAGCATTTGGAATGTGAGGTTGGGTGCTTCCTCAAGGAGATCAACCAGCCTCGCAGAGGTAGTGCAGGGCAACATCAACAGACTGCCTGAAGTCCCTGTGCATGCCCTTAACCACAAGGCAGAGCTCATCCTCCCTAGGGCCTACAGGAGACACTCATTCCCCCATTCAGACGTGCTTTCTGTAAGTTCTGTGTCTCCATATCTTACTTTTGTTGCCCAACTCCAACACATACCAAGACAAATAAGCTGCAGAGAAAATGAAACTGAAGGCAAGCAAAATTTCGCTGACTTGTACACAGAGTTGTTTCTTACGTGTAAGTAAAAAGAAGAAGTAGTTCTTGATCAAGAACAGATATTCAGCTTAGTAGCTGAAACAAGAGATGCACAACATAATTAAACTTTTTTTAATGTATTTTGCTCTATCTCGACTGGAAGGTTTAACTTGGTTTTGGGCTTAACAGCTTTTAAACCCAGCTTGTTTCATCTCTGTTCTTTCCTGCCTCCACACCTCTTCATAGACAATTCTAAACTATAATTGCAATTTGGAAATCATCAGCATTTGATACAGTTGAAATCATAGAATCATAGAAATACAGAATGTTTGGGGTTGGAAGGGTCCTTAAGACCATCTGGTTCCAACCCCCTGCCATGGGCAGGGACACCTTCCACTGGATCAGGTTGCTCAAAGCCTCACCCAACCTGGCCTTTAACACCTGAAGGGGTGGGGCAGCCACTTCTCTGGGCAACCCATGCCAATCCCTCACCACCTTCACAGGAAAGCATTTTTTATTAAGACCTCATCTACATCTCCCCTCTTTCAGCTTAAAACCCATTCCCCTCATCCTATCTTTGAACTCCCAGACAAAAAGCGCCTCCCCGGCTTTCCTGTAGCCTTTTTCAGTGCTAGAAGGCTGCTCTAAGGTCTCCCCGGAGTCTTCTCATCTCCAGGCTGAACAAGCCCAACTCTCTCAGCCTATCCTCACGTAAGAGGTATTTCAGCCCTCTGATCATCAACATGGCTTCCTCTGGACTCATTCCAACAGATGTATGTCTTTCGTATGCTGAAGACTCCAGGGCTAAATGATGCTTGTAAACAAAAATATTTTCTCAACTTGAAATATTTTCCAAGATTTTCTGCTGAAGTCAATTCATAAACAGATTTTTTTTTCTTCAAAACCTTCATTTTTTTTTTGCTGCAAATTTACTGGGTTTTTTAAAGAACAAAACAAAAGGCTCTCCACCAGCTCACTTGCTTCTAGTTCAGGGGGTGTACTGTTCATTATGAATGTACGGAATGTCACAACATGTTTGTTCATTTGAGATTTCTTAAAATAAACATACAGGGAAGGCTGAGAACTGTAAGCAGGCATTTACACTAAAAAAAAAAAAAACCAAACCCACCAAGTTAAATACTGAGAAGAATCAGCTTGCTTAGCAAAAGGACATGCCTCATAAAGTCAGTGTTGGATTTTTCCAGGGGAAAATATATTAGCACGTAAATAGGAACCCATGTGGGAAAACTTACTTATTTATATGAACACAAGAGCAAATTGTTTCTTGATTAAAATCTCCCAATTTACATATTCAAATATTCACTAATCTAACATTTTACCTTCAGAAAAATCTTAGTAAAACATTGGAGCAAAAGCAGGATTACCAAGTCAGTTGCACTCTGCATTAACCTCTGCAGAACATGTTTGTGTAAGGCAAACATTGACTTGTTCCAGAGAGAAACTCGGTGGTATTCACCAAGAAAGAACACTCAATAACTTGAAACCCTGGTGCTTACATGACAATTTTCATCATAGCCTGGAGCAAAGCTGGAATTGATTCACCTCCAAAGATGTTCCCACCCGGCTGCAAATCCCAGAGATGGGATTTGCAGTGAGTTGCTTTCCCTATTTCCCTCTTTTTAAGTGAACAGAAAGAAATCTGAAAATCCTGGAAGGATCTGATTCCCAGATAAATTGCATGAGGTTTAAGAAGGTCAAATGCCGTGTTCTGCACTTCAGCAGCACTGCAGGCTTGGGGAAGAGTAGCTGAAAACCTGCCTAGCTGAAATGGAGCTGGGGGTGCTGGTCAGTATGAGCCAGCAGTGTGCCCAGGTGGCCAAGCAGGCCAACCACATCGTGGCTTGGAACAGCCGTGGTGTGACTAGCAGTAGTAGGGATGGGATCATGTCCCTGTAACTCAGCACTGATGAGGCTACACCTGTGTTCAGTTTGGGGCCTCTCGCTATAAGGACATCTGAGCGGCTGGAGCATGTCCAGAGGAGGGGAACAAAGCTGGTGAAGGGCCAAGAGCACAATTTTTATATGGAGCGACTGAGAAAACTGGGGTTGTTTAGCCTGCAGAAGGGGAGGCTGAGGGGAGACCTCATTGCTGTCTGCAACTCCCTGAATGGAGGTTGTTGCAGGGTGGTAGCTGTTTTCTTCTCCCAAATAACAAGTGATAGAACAAGATAGTGGTCTCAAGCTGAGCCAGGGGAGGTTTAGATTGGACATAAGGAAAAATTTCTTTACTGAAAGTGATGCACATTGGTAAACCCTGCTCAGGGAAGTGGTGAAGTCTCCATCTGTGGAGGTTTCAAAAGGCGTGTAGATGTGGTGCTTCAGGACACGGATTAGTAGGCATAGTGATGTTCAGCTGATGGTTGGACTGAATGATCTTAGAGGTCTTTTCCAGACCTAAGGTTTTGATGATTCTATGGTTCATACATATCCTCTCTTCACCCTACCCCTTGCACCTGGGTGACTATCGTGGTATTTCCAACCTTATCTCTCACTGTCCCATGAGGCCAAAAAGCAAGAGAAATGGCCTGCCCATCTGACCAGGATGGAACCATTGGTGCAACATTAAGTCAGATTGGCTGAACAACTGTACAAACAGCTGAAATTTGGCTTTTCAGCATGTACCTCTGGGTTTGGTTTGTCAAAAGACAGTTTATCTTCTGAGAACCTCTTCTACTTTATTGTGTGCACAGAAAGTGCAAAAATAACTTATTTGTTTGGACCTTCGCACCCATCTCTTGGCAGGAGCAGAGCAGGCATTTTCAGGAGAGAGAAGTGGCTTGCTGCCATCAGCACAGGCATCTTAAAGAGGGGCTTACATAAAGAAGTTAATTTGCTACAGTCTTTAAAAAGCAGGCAACTTATCACAGCCAACCGTGCAGTAAGCACTGGGCAGGGGAGATAAATTTCTTCATTTTTTACAGAGTTAAATCTTGCTAATTAAGACTGCATTGCTGCTTGCTAGGGAGAATTTGCATTGATATCTAATATTTCTCATATGTACTTACAGAACCAAATGTCTCAGCCTGTCTGAAACACAAGCATTAACTTCTGCTTCCCAAGAGCATCAGTTTTGAGAAACAGACCTCTTATTAATGCTGTGCAAAGGGCTATGCCTCTGTAGATCTCCTTTTTGGAGGAATATTTCTCCAGTGTTGTTTTTTATAGGCATACCCAGGGTTGTGCCCCCCCTTACGGTCTAAGACTGGGCATTTCATGAGGGCTCAGGAAAGGTAGATGGGAGATTCTGGCCTTGTTTCAAGACACTTAGCTATTACATGCATGGGACTGCAGGTCCTCTGGGAGAGTATTAATGACTGCAAATTGAGAAAGGCTGAAATCCACTCTTCCAACTAGTCAACAAGGACAGGAGACGTTTGCCAATGAAGAGACTTAAAAGGGTGAGGGTGAGATTGCAACCTTCCTTCTGTACTTTCTGACGTCTCCTTGGTGACTGAGAAGAGGTTTTCTGAAGCTTTGGTTATGAGGAATGTTTCTTATAATGCCTTGCATATGACACAGTGCAGGAGGAAAGGACTAGGGAAAGGACTGGGAAAGAAAAGGGCTAGGGAGAGGGAGGAGTGGAGAGGAGAGGAGAGGAGAGGAGAGGAGAGGAGAGGAGAGGAGAGGAGGGGTGGAGGGAGGGGAGAGGTACTGCTTACAACTTGTGCTCTAGGACATGGAACAAAATGAGGTATACATCCCCATGTGCCATTTTCCATCTGGTCAGAGGACATATATCATAGATTCATAGAACAGTTTGGTTGGAAAAGACCTTTGAAATCATTGTGTCCAACCCCTAGATGGCCTTAGGTCCAGGGAGCTGGGAGCAAGCACCAGACAGAAGCAGCTAAGGAAACCACTAGCATCCATCTGGGAAGTGGCTTCTTGCATGGTTCCAAATTCTGGAAATTCCCCATAGCAATATGTCCTGATTATGCTAGGCCCTTCCTACCCCTAAAAGCACCCTAAAATCAACTCTTCATTCTTGGGTTTCTTATCATGACAGCACTGTTTCCTCTGTGTTCTGACAGCAGAAAAAAAAATTACCCAGCAGGGACAAGCAGTGAGCTGAGGAGGTGATCAGCCTGAAGGAGATAAAGGAAGGCTTGAACAGCAGAATGGGTGCATGCCAGAAACCCTTGTTAATTAACTATTAATATGCTAGTGGATTTAAGACTTTTGAATGCAAAACAATTAGCATGTGACTATGTTTGCAACTGAAGGGAAGTGAAAACAGATTTTTCTAACAGTCTGCAGGTTATGGTGTTTCCAAACTCTACTTTAATTCCTAAATAGAACAAACAGTCAAAAAGATTGATATTTTACTGCAAAACCCCTCTTTTCCAAACTCTCATCCCATCTCAGTGCTGGACAAACACATAATCCAAACTTTGTGATAACATTGATTGGGGTTTACATCCAGTAATGCCAAAGCTACCCACAGCAATGTAAGCAGTGAACATTTGTCTTTAAAAATTCTGAAGGCAAATCAAGAATACTGCAAATGGCAAGGTCCATTAAAATGAAAATCATTGTTAATATGTTTGTGTAAAGCCAAACTGGAATTTAACACGGAAAGTTGTGAAGCAGCGTTTTCTCTTACTGGAACAAATCATCAGGAGGACTGAAATACATTGACTTGACTTTATCAGAACAAGCAGGGCAAGGTGAAAAAATCTGTCTTGACACTTATTCGTGGGTGGATAATTCTGCTGAATGGATTTTCTGAGGGGAAACCTTTTTTGACTTTTTTTTGGTAAGGATTTTACTTAATGAGCCAGGAAGAAAGACCAGTGAAGGGCAGTAGAGCAAACCATGAGCTTCTGAGCCTCCAATACTCTGCTGTCTCTGGCAGCAACACTGGTATTATTGCTAGTTATTTCCATTTAATTATGAGCCTGGTCAGTTTTCTTTTTTCTGGTTTTTTTTTCTTTCAGTTTTCTGGTTTTGGAGTTTTCACAGGCCAAGAGACATCCAAGATGCTACCGCAGACCAAGAAATCCATGATTTAAACAGCTCAGCAACTCTTTTCTGAAAACATAGCCCCATCTTGAGTACTGGGTACAGTTTTTGGCACCACAGTATAAAAAGTATCTAAAGCTTCTGGGGAGTATCTAGAGGAGAGTACAAAGTTGGAGAAGGGTTTAGAAGGGAAGCTGTATGAGGAGCAGCTAAAGTAATTTGATCTGTTCATCCTGGAGAAGAGGAGACTGAGGGAAGACCTCATCACAGTCTAGAGCAAGAGGCTGTGGAAGAGCAGGCACTGGTCTCTCTGGTAAGCAATGATAGGACGCAAGGGAATGGGAAAAAATGTGCCAGGGGAGTTTTAGGATGGATGTTAGGGAAAGGTTCTTCACCCAGAAGTTGGTGGAACAGTCTCCCCAGGGAAGCAGTGATGCTGCCAAGGCTGACAATATTCTAGAAGTATTTGAACAATGTCCTCAAACACACAGTTGTAGGTCCCTTCCAATTTAGAACACTTCGTGATTCTATGAAAATGCAGCTTTTTCCCCGGGAGGTGAATTTTCTGGCAACAGTATATGTGGTTTCCCATTCCCTGTCTGCCTCTGAGTTCTCTACTTATTAATAACTTCCCTAATTACAGCAGTGGGCTGGACTCCCCCACAGGCAAATGGTTACCAGTCCTACAGCCACGGGTCAGGAAAAACAGCACCTTCCAAGGTACTGAAGGCAAGGTTCCAAGGCAAGGTTCTGCACAAAGTGGTCATGCAAGTTGCTGCACTCAGAGCAGAGAAATATGGGTTTAAATCTGGCAACTGTGAGCAGGGTACTGCCAGATAAATCTCCTTTTCCTTCTGCCAGGAGATTGGTTCTTACCTGGCAGCTGTGTGAGGCAGGCCATGTCCTCTAACCTGCACCTGTATGTCCTCAGAAATGGCTGAGAGCAGGGAGAGATGAACATCTGTCTTTTAGTAGAAATGAAGAGGTGTAAAGTACATTCAATATGGGATGGTCAGAGGAAAAAACCTAGAGGTGAGCCCAGGTAAATAATGAAATATGTATTCTTCAATGGGCTAGGTAAGTTCTACAGTTTGCAAAAACTCTTCAGGCTGATGATTTTTTTCAGCCTTATTTGGTGTAACCACAGTGAAGAGTGAACCAGGCTGTTGTAATTGGTCTGAGAAGTGTAGGTGATGAACTGACCCTCTTCTACAGAAATGGAGACCATAACTCCCGGGTCTCAAAGGTTTGCACCTGCATGGACCTGTTGATACACTTGTTCCTTGAGGAAAACTCCTAAAATCCTTTTTCTCCACCATGGGGGAAACCAGTCCAATCTCTATCTTTAAGCCGAAATAATGCAGCAGAGACTTTTAGTCTTGGTCCACACATGCACACTGTGCTTATTCTTCCAGTGTTGCAACAGCCTAACTCCTGCATCGGAATGCTCACCCTGGAGAAGGCCAGGAGCACTGTCACATTGGTTAGCAGTGTCATCAGTGCAATAACAGAGAAGAGAAAAGCAACATTGTGCAAGTTTTCCTCAGAAACCAACGCTGCAGAGCCTGGGAATTACACGAGAAGCCCTGTGGATACCAATGCTGCCTCCTGGGCTTCAATATTTTCCTGAGCTCTGGACTATTCTTATGCAATAAGTAGAGCCAGAAGGTAAGCCCAGACATTGTGTGGCTTAGAGATGGGGTAATTAATACAGTGAGACTGCAACTGGAATGTTTCAGCAGAGCTGAGGATAGACAAATCTCTCTACTGGACCCATTCTCCAAAGCAGAGCATCTCTCAGTGACCGTTAACAGCTTGGCAGCCTGCTTGGTAGGAAAGCAGGTGGGAACTGATCTCTGCAAGTGTGTCTCAGGAAATCTCCTCTCAGCTCCTCCAGAGACCTCCGCTCCCTGCTGCTTCTGTTCAGCATTTACCGACAGATTTACCCAGGCAGCCTCCCACCTGCTCAGCTCTTTAGCAAATCTGGCTCCTGAAAGGGAACTCGGCTCTTTTAGAAAATCTACTTTGAAAGGAATGGAATGAAAGCATGTTGGCATCCATGGAAAAGGTGGTTCCAGCAAGCTTTGGCGCGTGCTGATTCATTTCTCTTCTCTATTCCTGGCAAACTGGCACGGCTCTAGAGACCAAGGTGAAACAGGGTCATGCACTTCACCACTGATGTAGCATAAATACATGCAATCCAAAGAATAATTGAAGTCACACTTTCAGTTCTTAATTTACTTTAATTGAGGATATCAAAGAAGAATAAATTTCATTATCAGGCTCAGCAGGAAAAGCTAATTTGGAGGGAGGTGGTTCTTTATTAATTCCCATGGTTGTATATCACACAAAACGTCTGGCAGAAAATAAAGTGTTTGAACTCAGAGGGAAATATTAATTTTAGTTGAAAAGAAACAGTGTTTAATATTCCCACACAACCTTTTTTCAGCAATATGGCTTAGAATCTTAAGGTAAAACTTCTAATTGTTAACTTTAAAGCAATTGAATCATTATTTCTGATGAGGAGCATGCTTTCAATCATGCACACAATGTAAAAAAATCATATTTCAAAGGGAAAACTAATAGTCTGGCTCTGTTAGAGTGAGTCCAGAGGAGGTCACAAAAATGATCTGAGGTTTGGAGCATCTCCCATACGTGCTCTGGGGACACCTTAGAGCTGCCTTCCAGTGATTAAAGGGGGATATGGGAAAGCTGAAGAGGGGCTCTTTATTGGAGGTGCAGGGATGGTTATAAGAGAGAGAAGCCTGAAAGAGGGGAGATGCAGATGAAATGTTAGGAAGAAATGTTTTCCCATGAGCATGGTGCGATGCTGACACAGGTTGCCCAGAGAAGTTGCAGATGCCTCATCCCTGGAGCTGTTCAAAGCCAGGTTGGATGAGGCTTTGAGCAACCTGATCCAGTGGAAGGTTTCCTTAAGTCATGCTCTGACATTTCCAGTCTTCACAGCTTCCAGTAGTAAAGAACTCTATGGTGCAACCACATGCTAGGTGAGAAGACAGCAGAAATATTCTTCTTGGTGTTCCTCCCTCTTTTGTCCCTCCATGTAAAGAGTACCTGCTAAAGCTGAAAAAGCCGTCATGTGCTGAACTCTTACTAAAAGCCAGAGACACTTTTCTCTTGTTGTCCTGATGAACCAATGATGCTGCTGCAATGCAAGGTAAGCCTCCAACACCTGTGAGAAGTTGAGGGCAACCTTATCGCTCTCTACAACTGTCTAAAAGAATGTTGTAGAGAGGTGGATGCTGGTCTTTTGCCCCAAATAACAAGTGACAAAATGAGAGGAAATGACCTCAAGCCATACCAGGGGAAGTTCACACTGGATATCAGGAAAAAATTCTTTGCTGAAAGAGTGGTGAAGCATTGGAACAGGCTGCCCAGGGAAATGGTGGATTCTCAATCACCAGAGATGTTAAAAAAACATGTAGATGTGGCACTTCAGGACATGGTTTAGTACGCATAGTGGTGTTGTGTTGATGGTTGGACTTGATGATCTTAGAGATCTTTTCCAACCTTAAAAATTCTGTGATTCTATGAAGTGAATTTTCTTCTTCCTACTTTTGATTTCTTTATCATTTTGTTATTCATTTACTACTTCTTACAGGAGAAGGACTTACAGGCTCTACCTAGACTGCCACCAGGTACCACAAATTAGTTAGCTGAGTGGTTAGAAGAGTCAGAGCTGAAATGTCAAGGTAATTTGTATTCATTAGGCCTCTCCAAAAGAGAAGGTAATTCTGGAGAAGATTGAAGCTGTGGACAATTCATTAGATGCATATCTTAAAGGAAAGTGTGCCAGACATGAGAATCTGATATGCTTCTGAATACCTGGAATTGATGTACAATTACTGTGGAAAAATATCTTTTACAGTTATACATTTTGTAAAATTTGCCTTTGACTGTGAGAAATTACCAGCTAATCTGGGTCATAGTGGATCTGAGGCTGACATAGATGGGTTGGTATGGATGTATTAGGAACTGAAAATCAAAGACCTATTTCCACCAAAGCAAGCCATGAAATTCGGAAGAAATCTTCTAATTGAAAATTAATTGGTATTACACTGAGAAATGCAAAACAAGATGGTAGTAATTCAGATCATTTCCTTTCTCAAGGACAAATTAAGATTCCCACTAGTGTTATTCAGTAAGATGTATTTGCATCTGACATTGCAGAAAGACTGCCTACTCTGGGAGCTGTTTATATACCTTTCTCTTCAAGGTCATTTTACCACCCATTGCAATAGGAAACATGGAGTTCTAAAACACCTGAGTCCTCTGAGGCATCCTAACATCCTTTGTCCATCACAGTACCTTCCTAATTCATGATGCACATCCACTACAGAGCACTGATGCCTTCTGGCAGACCATGGAAATCTGGTACTCTGAATCACGCTCATCTCCAACACCATCCCATCAGAAATGTGAACAGGAACAATACCAGAGAAGCATCAATACAGGTTGATACAGGTATCCTGCTTTGGTAGGTTCAAAACTCCTCTTTGAGGTTAACTGGTTCGGCTGTGAGAAAGCACAAGAAGTGCTTCTGAAAATGTGTAGTTTGGACTGATTTTTCTGTTTTTCTCCTCTTAGCCTAAACAAAGATAGCAAATAACCTCTTATCTCTTCACTACAACCTTTTACCTATCAACATAACTTCTTTCCTGGGATAACCAGTTCTTCTTCACATATTGCGTATTACAGATGGCCTCCCTTGCCCTTCTGCGCTGACTTTGTTGCAGTCCCTCTGCATAGCTCTTGAAGTACAGCTTTGACATCTTGAGTCAAGACCTTGTCCAAGGTGACTGGAGCAGAAGCATTGTCTTTAAAGCCGCACCCCAGTTTGCACCTCTCCAGATCAGTTCTGTCTTTTTCATAGAGTTATATATTATATAACTTCAATTTTAGACTACTGAATTCTTCTGCTTGATGTGTTGTATCCAGAGTATCTTTAATGAATGTCACCTGAGGGACTGTGGACCATTTACCTTATTCACCCAGGCCAGCCTGACCAAATCTGGTCTCCTCAGTGTTACCATCGGTCTCTCAGACTTTGCCTGGGTTGCGTCAGTTAATCATTTCTATATTTAGTAAGTCTATTAATTGGAATCAACTATTGCTAGTGTTTCCTGGTGACTTTACCCACACTATGTATTAGCTTTCATTGCTGGTGGCAGCCTCAGAAGACCTCACTCATAGAAGCTGATACCCTTCCTGATAACCACAATTTTCAATCTCGTCTTCAAGCATTTTCCCCATGCACAGAAGCGACATTACTTTGTTCTGGTATGACTTGCTCTTGATGAATGTGAGTTGACTGATTTTTGCCCCTCCAATTAGTCTTCGTTAAGTACTTGTGCAAGAAACGAGTGGATTTCAGTGTTATTCTGAGCTTCATAGCTAGGCTGGTGGGTTTATTAGTTTCTAATTCTTTCCTATCAAAACAAGCGCCATCTCCAGCACTGTGGGCTTGCAGCCATGCCTTAGGAGATCTCAGAGATAACAGGTTCAGAGAGGAACACTGGATATACTTTTCTTCCAGCCTCATTTAAGAAACAATTTTCCTTCGAAATTAATGCATTCTGAAGGAGCCTATTTTGATGAAACAGAGTTTTCAAGGAAACATATGTTCTGTCACACACTTTTAAATCCCTAACTCATTTGAGAAATCATGCAATGTTTTTCTTTCTGTTTTGTTTTTAGAGGTTAGGTGAAGAAGATTGCTTGTATTTCTGCCACTCATGATGCCTGGTATGAGCCTCTGTACTCGACACTGGTGAGGCTGTACCTCAAATCCTGGGTTCAGTTTTGGGACCCTCACTACAAGAAGGACATTGAGGGGCTGGAGCACATTCAGAGAAAGCGAACAGAGCACAGGAACAGGCTGGAGAATGAGTCTTATGAAGAGCAGCTGAGGGAATTGGGATTGATTAGCCTGCAGAAGAGAAGGCTGAGAGGAGACTTCATCACTCTCCACAGTTCCCCAAAAGGAGATTGTAGCAAGGTGGGTGCTAGTCTCTTCTCCCAAGTAACAAGGGATAGTATGAGAGGAAATGGCCTCGTTCTGTCAGGGGAGGTTTAGATTGGAGATTAGGAAAAATGTCTTTACTGAAAGAGTGATGAAGCTCTGGAACAGGCTGCCCAGGGAAGTGGTGGAGTCTTCATCTGTGGAAGTGTTCAAAAAATGTGTAGATATGGTGCTTCAGGACATGGTTTAGTAGACACAGTGGTGTTGGGCTGACAGTGGGACTTAATGATCTTAGAAGCCTTTTCCAACCTTAACAATTCTATGATTAATAAAGCGCTACACTCTGGCCGTGGGAGAGGTTTCTCTCAATGGATCTTAAAATACTTAACACGTTAATCTTAACTGATCTTGGGTGGAACCATAATGGGGTGGTTTTGCTGTTGTCTCTGCTGAGAGTAGTTTGACTGGAAAATGTTTGAGCTTGGCACTAACCAAGTGAATCAAGAGCCTTCCAATGCTTGGTGATAAAATCTGAATGCATGATCAGTGGCAGAAAATCTCAGCTGTCCTGCCTCCTTCAACAGTCTGGGTATAAGGTGTTTAATTTAAAACATTCTTGGTAATTGTCAGCCTTTAGGTCAATGCTCAGTTTACGTTAATACATTCTTGCTGGTGTTTATCATCTAAACTCTCTTGCTAGTGATCTCTGAGGGACTAAGCATATCTCCAGTCAAGTGAAGTGTTTGTCTGCCCACAGATCAGGGCTGTATTGATCTCTGACCGTTTTCACACCACCAAAGCACTTCTCTGTTGGTGGGAAGTAGATAGACCATAACCTGCTGTGAACTACAGATTTCCTTTGCATGTAGAAAGAAAGGGAGAGGCTGGAGAAAAAGCTGGGGGTGATGGAAGGTGATAATATGCACCCAAGGGAAGATGGCATATCACGACACAAGCAATTCATCTTCTCCTCAGCCTGCAGACTGGTTCAAGTTAACAAACTCTCAAGAATGTTGATGCAGTAGACCAAAGAGGGGTTGAACTATGCTGGTGCCCAAGGAAGTAGGATGAGCATCTGGATTAAAAGTTAGTCTACATCTGGAAGGAGAGCTCAAAGAGAAGGGTGCAGAGGAGGACTTGGCTGTCCTACAGGTCTCATGAACTGACTGAGTATGCTCAGAAAAAAACATGACTGAGTCTTCCAACTTAAAAGCATATCCTTTTTTCAGATTCTCCAGAGTATCCTTGCTTGCCAGGTGACCTCCTCTTCGCAGTTTCTGAGCAAGTGCAGCAAAGATGTGCTCAGCAGACTGCAAGTCCCAACCAAGGTCTGTACCAGGGCTGCCTCTGCCAAGCATTGAAGAGTAAACTCAGTGTCAACATGCTCATTCCTAGCAAAGGGGGAAAAAAATCTTATCAGTTTAGAACAAGACTTGCTTCAGCACATGAAAAATTTGGTCTAGAGTCCAGGCATTGATATGTTCATGGGGAGTTAAAAGTGTGGAAGTTAATCCATGACAGAGGATGTGCTGTGGTCTCAAACCCAGTGCTGAGGAAGGACTGAATTGTTGTAATTGTTTGTAGGGTCTTGGCTAGCTGCCTCAGGAACAAGAGATATGTGAAAACCCATCTGCCTTGAAATGCAGCTTTGCATTCTTGCTTTCCTTTTTGACTCCTTTTACCCTAAGGATGGCTTCCTTGGCATCCTCTTTCCATAGCTGGAATCTTAAACAAAGGATAGTTTTATTTAAAAGCAAACCACCCCAAGTGGTTCCCACCCTTCTGCACCAGTTTCCAGCAGAAGTCTTGATGCAATTTTTCAGTGCACCGGAGTGTGTCCGTGTCCCTGTATCAACCTGTTCTTCTGTCACACAGTGTTTCTTATCTTTTGGCCCATTGCAAAGACCACTTTCCTTAATGCCAATTCATAGAGAGGCACAGCTTCTAGCTGGAGGATTATGTGGCTAGTTGGCTGCTGCTGGTGTGGAACAGAAACTTGGCCACACTCTTCCACTTCTTTGCACAGCTTTCCAGCATGAGCTCCCTGGTAAAGTCTTTTCAGACGCAGTTTTCAGGAGAAGGGATGGTTACATCTATGTAAGATGAACTGTCTATCCAGGGAAGTGATTGAGTCACCATCTCTGGCAGTATTTATAAGACAAGAAGATAAGTCTCTCAGACATAGTGTTTAGTAGTGGACAAGGTACAGTTGGATGCAATAATTTCAAAGGTCTTTTCCAGGCAAATGATTCTGTGATTCTCCAAACTGATTCATGACTGCATCTCTCCATACAGTAAGTTCCTTGTTCTGTAGATTTCCTCCACGTGCTTTTGTTTGTTTTTTTTCTATTGGCAAGATCTGTCTCAATACCTGTCTACCCAGCAGATTGGTCTACAAAAATAAGAGGCCTAAAAACACCTATAATCACTTGGTCAGGCACTCTGATTTTATAGGAAAAATGTAGGATTGCAGCATATATTTTATGATCATACTACAACTCTACTTTTCTACTCTGTGTAGTTTTGAAAATTAGAAACTATTCCATATACTGGAATAAAAGATTTAAATTTCTCTTCCTTATTGAGGATTATCTGCTGGTCCTTCCTTTTTTTTGTTTTTGTTTTTTTAATCTGTTCAGTTCACTTTACTGCTAACTGTGACTTAAGTACGATTTATGATTCAAGTCAAGAGCCTGATTGCATTTAGTTGGCTGGTGACAGAATCAATTCATTCCAAGAAGGAAGAATGATGCATTACTTGTCAGCCCCTTACTGGTCCATGGATTACTGAGAAGCCTAGTGAGTGTCTTTGTATGTTTTGGAGTCATGGGGGGTTTTTTATTTAAGTAGTTTCATAATTACTGAAATTCAGCATTGCTCTCCCCATTGGAGGGAATGGGAATTCTCATATCAAAGAACAGAGTGAACATATCCCCGCTCACAGAGGTCCAGTACATGGACAACAAGAGGGCATAGTAATCACCACTCAAACTACTGCAGAAGGTATAACACTGCACTACAGCAAAGGAGGAGGCTGTGCGGTGGGCTGGAACTAAAAGAAGATTCGGTCCATCACCTCTTTGTGAACTGCGTGTAACCCTCAGCTTTTCATGACTGTCTGGTAGACATAATTGTCTGGAACAGCATCACACTCTAACACCATGCGTCAGGAAGAGCCTTACCTGTGCAAAAGGGTGGCAGCAGTGGAAACCATCATTCCACTGGCTTCTACCTTCCTCATGGCATCTCTTCCACCACAGCGGGTGGCTGCCCTGTGATGACAGTGTCTGGTGGATTGACCCAATCATCCCCTTCTAGGCTAATTGAGGTTGAGATGGAATTGAGCAAGAGGTCTTCTTGGTCACCCAGAAGTATTGCCCTTGATTAGACTTCGGGCTTTGTATGTGATGCAAATATCATTGAAACAAAGAATGGTTTGAGTTGGAAGGGACATTAGAAATCATACTGTTCCAAACACCCTGCCATGGGCAGGTACTCCATCCACTGGATTAGCCTACTCAAAGTCTCATCCAGCCTGGCCTTGAACACCTCCAGGGTGGGATATTCACCACTTCTCTGGGTAACCTCT
Organism: Coccyzus lansbergi; assembly: GCA_033558105.1. Lineage (NCBI taxonomy): Eukaryota > Metazoa > Chordata > Aves > Cuculiformes > Coccyzidae > Coccyzus > Coccyzus lansbergi. Next base: position 219,537 of record JAUMJK010000767.1, on the reverse strand, counting down.
GCTACTGCCTCACCACCCTCATAGGAAAACATTTCTTGCTAAGATCTCATCTCAATCTCCCCTCTTTCAGCTTAGAAACATTCTCTCTTATCCTATCCCTGCACTCCTTGATAAAGAGCCCCTCCACAGCTTTCCTGTAGACCACCTTTAAGGAAGGTTTTACTGGAAGGCTGCTCTGAAGTGTCTCGAAAACCTTCTCTTCCCCAGACTGAACAAGCCCAGCTCTCTCAGTCTGTCCTTGTATGGGAGGTGTTCCAGCTCTCGGATCATCTTTGTGGTCTCCTCTGGACTTCCATGTTCAGTATATCAGCTGTCGCAGAGAGTGGGGAGGACTCATGACAGGGTAAGAGGCAGTTTTGAGGCAATTTTAGAAGCAATATTGGTTGGAGCTTTTCTAGCACAAGAGCTATTCTTCAGAATAGGGCATTTCCCTTTCATTTCCTCACAAGTATGTAATACTCAATAAAATCACAGGCTAGAACAAGGAAAGTACTGCAAAAACTCTTGCAAAGTTTCTTTTGATAACTCCAAATCATCTTACCCTGCAGAGGTAAAGTAAATAAATTTGTCTTTCAATTCACCCATTTCCATTAATTTCACTTGAACTTTCAGGATAATATCAAACATTAATTTTAATAGTATATTTCAGTTTTGTCTTTAATATTTGCAGGAATAATCCTTTGTTATTATAGCAGGAAAATGTGTGTACCTTACCAAAATGCAGCATTTGAGTATTCTTGAGACAAAATGATTTGATGCTGTCAAGATCACCCTATTTGATTATTATTATTATTAGACATTTCTGGTGGAGGGAGAGGGAAGAGTATTTTATGCTGAAATTTGATTCAAAACAAAAACAACTTCTGAAATGTTGAGATTTTATCATTGGCTAAAACCACTGCTATCTGGCAGGTATTTCTGACAAGAAAAAAAAAAGTAACAAAGCTACAAAGCCAAGTACCAAATGAAAAGGAACCAGGAGGTGGCCAGTTAGGCTGCTGATTGTACTCTCTGGGGCCGCCAAGGTTACCTTGCCAGCCTGGAGATATAGCTGAGCTACTGTGGGGAAGACTATCAGAAAATCAGTGTATTCAGCTTTAGAAACTGAAAGGTTCAGCTTCATCACTCAGGCTCTTATTGTCAGTATTTTGTCTCCCCCTCTGCTAATGGCATTGCTTGAGTTTTTCTTGCTGCACGTTGCTGAGGGCGTCAGGGTGAAGGGTGGCTTTGTCCAGCCCATCCTTATGTCCCCATAAACAGCCAATTTGAATGGACACATAAGGCTGAGACAATGGGCTAGAACTAAGCAAACTGGAGGTTATGTTCATAGAGATCTGTAAGTATCTAACCACAGGATGTGGATCTAAGGTTATGCTTATAGAATCATAGAATGGTTTGGGTTGGATGGGACCCTAAAGATCATCCAATTCCAAACATGGCAGGGACACCTCCAACTGCATCAGGTTGCTCAAAGCCCCATCCAACCTGGCCCTGAACACCTCCAGGGATGGGGCATCCATGACTTCTCTGGGCAACCTTTCCAATGCCTCACCACCCTTATAGTAAAACATTTCTTCTAAATATCTAATCTTAATCTACCCTCTTTCAAGCTTATTGCTTGATTAATTACATCCCAGGAAAAGTTCATCTCCATGTTGTCTTTCTTTCTGGCACAGCACACCTACATTCCCAGTGAAGACACAGTCTAGGGGTGAGAGAAATGTAACTTGAAAGTGCCCCAAAGAGCAGAGCTGAATGCAGTTGATGTGGATGGGCAGGGCTGGATGACCTTCATTCCCTAATGGATTTACTCCTGAGCTAAACACATCTAAGGCTTTGGCTATATCTGTTCATCAAACTAATGGTGTGATAGTAGTTGTGCTTATTGGATTAAATCAGCACTGAGCTATGGGCTTATGCTAACAAGCAATGAGTTCTCCAAAGTCCCTGAAGTGTGTGATGTCTGCTGGCTTCTCCACCAAAACCAACAGGCACTGTCAGAAGACGTATCATCAAGGATCATAAAGACTTTTTTTAATGTATCATTAAAAATTCAGAGTAAAGGTTTAATCAACACTGGCCTGTGCTTCAGTGAGTGCATCCAAAACCTCAGATGCATGATGACTCCCTGCTCCTCAGGAGATCCCATATGACACAGCACTATCGTGGTCTCCTTGGGAGCAGTCAAGGTGTTGTGTCCCCATGCTCCAGGGACTCTTGAGCAGACGTCTGGGGAAGAACTTGGCAGTATTGTATACTGGCCTGCCCAAGTCCACTATTTTTCTCTCCAGAGGTGGGAAATAAGGAAGAAAGGTTTCCATTCACTGGAAAAAAATAGGCAAGTGATGTGTGAGCCTCTGGGAAGGCTCTAGCAACGTCAATTGCCTTATCTGCTTGGGACTAAATTGATGGCCTGGGAGGTAGGAAAGCCTGTTCACATACGTCTTGTTCTCAGTGCCGCAAAGAGCTACCTGGCTCCAGACCTCTTCTATGTAAAGTGTGTTTAGAGCAAGCAGCAAAAACTGAAACATCAGCACTGAGACCTTCAGTGCTCTTTGCTCTGCACAATAACACTCCTGCTTACAGAAGTGGACAAGCAATGGTTCCTCTCTTCTAGAAGTGCACCCCAGACAGGACTCCTACCTCATTGAAACTGTGGAGTGCATTTGATGTCACCCCATTTCAAGATACCTCCAATTAAAGCTTTGCTTTCACGTTACAGGACACAATGTCCTGTAACAACTCGCCTCCCCAAGAGATTCTCCTTATTTTCCTCTTTCCGATTCGTTATTAGTGACATCTAGTGCCCAGCAAGAGTCACGCAGCAAATTAATGAAACCGTAATTAGTAAGGTAGACTGAACTTACATGACAAGAGAGTACTTGGTCTCTTAAGTTAACAAGTATTTCTCACGGCTGCCAGCAGAGAAATCACCCAGGTAGGATTTCTGGTGTTGGAAATAATTATCTTTCTCTTTAGCTTCTGCGGACTGCCAAGGGCTGCCCCAACTCCTGAAGGAGGTCATATGAAGAAGGTCCTCAGCTGAGACTTCACAGAATGTTTTATGCTCCAGATACCAGTCTTGAGATTTGCATTTCAACATGCTTTAAAGAGTCTGATTTTCAGGTGATGAATTTTCAGTTTTTATTACCAGATTTCCTCAGGAAATCCTCAGTTGGGTTTCTGAAAAACTATGCAACTAATAAGACCTTCTTTAAACCCATATCCTGATAAAATAAGGATATCTGATGGCTTTGTGTACTACCACCATTTAGCTGGGTCTCTGTAAACTTGGAGCTTACACTCCAACAGACACTCTAATAGATGTCTCTGAGGTCATTATGTTCCTACAAGTTTTGTGTAATTACAAAACTAGGCAGAGCGAAGTGCCTGGCTCCAGCAGTACTAAAATCATAACTAGGTGATGTCAAGTCCTTTTGGGAAAGAAGGTGAATAGGAGAGACACCTTAAAGATATCAAGCCATCACAAAAAAAAAATCATTACTTCATGTCTCCTTGTACACCAAAGTCAATCATAGTTGAGAAGCAAAACTGGGGGGAAAATGGGCTTGGCCTAGCCTAGGGCTGGTTACTGCAAGAATAGTCTGTAAAAGCAATCAGAAAAAGAGGCTGTGATCTCAGATCCTTTTTGCTGCCTCTTTTTTCCAGAGTAATGCCTACACTCAGTGAACCCAACTGCAGGGCACCCCAGCAGTGAGACATGATAGGGAGACAGAAAGGTGAATGCACCAGTTTCTGATTTGACCTGCCTCTCAGGGACCTGGGGAAAGAGCTGGCTGCAGAGTTACCCAGCTGAGGAATCCAGCTCCCCAGTAAGATTTCAGAAAGCTCTCTCAGCAACCAAGCCTCCACACTGATGAAGGTATTGCCTTGGATAAAAATTATTTTACAGGAGCTGAATTATTTTTGACTCGTACCCTCACCAGTGTGCCATGCAGGATGTGGCAAGCATACTCTGCACCTGATCCTGCCACACTAAATGGTGTGACGTGGAGATAGCAGATATGGAGAAACTTAGAGCTTTCCAGCTGGACCAGGCTGATGGTGCATCTCTTCTGTTTTGGAAATCTGAATGTGAAATATCACAGTAGAGGTGGTCAACCCAGCACATGGGACCTAGGGAATTTGCAGAAAGGAGCTGGGATGCACAAACACAGTGAAGAAGGGGGAGCAGGACAGATAAAGCTAGTGGCAATACTCACATTTCTCTTTGTGTCCCTGCCATACTGGTCAGTCCACTCTTGAGTCCATGCTGCCCCCCAGGCTGCTGGAGGGGTGCATAAGGACTAAGGACTCTCCAAGACAAGAGCAAATTGAGCACATACCAGCCCCTGGGCCAGTCAGGTTAATGTCTCAGCATCATTTCCTCTGATAGATGCTGCAAACGATATGACTGGTAGCAGGCTGAACATAAAAAGAGTTGCAACCCTGAGCAAACCCAGAGTTAAAAGGGTGATACCATTATGCCATTAGTCAGAGCAGATGCTTGTGACAGTGGAGGTGACCTGAAACTGCTAATCTTTTCACTCAGGCAGAGCCTTCAGCCATGGGACGGGTCTTCTTTCCTTGCCTAAGCTGCTCACCATATTCATCTCTCACTTAAAGCAAAGAGAACAGTGAAATAGCAGTGACAGCAGACAAGCAATGCCCTTCACAGCTAACATGCTGGTAGAAACAGCTGTTGAGACAAATTTCAGACAAAGCTGGCTTAGTCTGGGCCTTGTAGCAGAAAATCTGCAGCCTCCTGCCAGCTCTGGTTTCATCTCCTTTAGTCAGGCTCCCCTCCTCTGCCTCTTTGCAAGGTTTCATTCATCACCAAGCACATTGGGGTAGTGTCCACCCTCAAATACACTTATACAACAAGAGCAATTGTCTGTTTCATGGAGCATAGTGTGCTCCACAGCTTCTGCATAACTATCTGGCACAGGAAATTTGCACCCAGGTTGCAGGTTTTGGTGCTGAAGGGAATGAAGTCACTGTTGGGAATGGACCTCTGCAGTTTTCCCTGTCTGCATTCTCAGCAGTTGAGCTGCATCACTGGTGCTTGTGGTGAAGAAGCGAACAGATCCCCAGAATATTCAAGGGTAAATCATCCTGAATGAGGCAAATTCCCATGTACTTTCCCTTGGGTTCTGCCTTTGCTCTAGGAGTGACACATCTACTGCAGTAGATGCAAACATCTGAAACAGCTGCTATGAAAATAGATTTAACATCTGCATCCAAAAAAAGAATACCTGGGAATATTTTGCTTTCTCTTCTTGAGGTGGAGGTGGAGAAAATCCTGTAATCTATAACTTGAGCAGTAAAGGAGAGTCTAACACAGAAATTCCCCAACCCATCTCCCATGCCATGCATTTTTTTCTCACACCAGACACATCAGAATTTCTTGTTTAATACAAGTTATGTTAATCTCCTGGTAAGCTAGGAGGTGATGTGCTCCTTCTTACACTCCCATCCTTCATAGCAAGTGCTACCCAGACTAGAATTTGTAATGTTTAGTATAGTCTTGTTTCAGTACCTGAAAAGGTCTACAGGAAAGCTAGAGAGGGACTATTCATAAAGGTTTGTGGTGATAAGATGAGGGGGAATGCGTATAAACTGGAGAAGGGAAGATTTAGACTGGACATCAGGAAGAATTTGTTCACCATGAGAGTGGTGAGACACTGGCACAGGTTGCCCAGGGAAGTTCGGGATTTCCCCATCCCTGGAGGTGTTCAAGGCCAGGATGGGTGGGGCCCTGGACAGCCTGACCTAGTGAGATGTCCCTGGCATGTGGCAGGAGGGCTGGAACTAGGTGATCTTTAAGGTCCCTTCCAACCCAAACTATTCTATGATTCTATGCCACAGAGGAAGTACCTAAAGGTGGATTGCAGGGGGAACAAAAGGAAAATGTAGCTTGCTAGGAGAAGGCAGCTAGCTTTAACATGGGGACAGGCTCTGCACAGGGGTTTGTCCATCCCTGTGGTGGACGGTCATCACTTCACTGTTGGTTTTCCCCATTTTCTGTAGGAGAATAAGAGGTTTCAAAGCATACTACAGACAAGGGATGCATCCAGAAAGCACCATGCCTCAATGTCTTCTCACCGACTCAATCACATTTTCCTTGATTTGGGAACATCTCAGAGGCCTAAAAGAAGGCACAAAGTAACTGGAACAATAGGCCTGAGGATTCATTGTTGGCTGTTTTCAGATACAGAAAACATAATGATGTAAAGCAAAAGAATGAGAGAAGTAAACATCTTTTTGAGATGTGCAGCTATACCAGGACACTCTGGGCCAGGGCAAAACTCACTCATCACTAGGGACTGTCACGCTTGGCGTGAGCCATGAATAAAACCCCAGGAGTCAGGCAGCAGAAGCACTCAGCACTTCCTAGCATTTATCGAGAGACCAAGGAGATGTCTGGAAGGGGAAGACAACACAAGACTTCTGCCACAGACCTTTGCTTGGTACAAATTATGTGATTAGTGATGGAGTTTGAGGATGTGGAAGGCACCAGAGAGTAGCAGGCTTTGCTTCTGGCTGCGAAAGATGATTGAGTGGGAACAGCAATGTTGAAAAATGTCAGTTTAGTAACACATTGGGTTAAATGCCAAGGTACCAAAGCTGGGGAAGCAGGGAAGCAGAGGTTTTGGTTTTCAGTAATTTAACCATAAAGGTCCTCTGTTATCAGGGCATTTCCAAGTCTTTGGAAGCAGAATAGCAAGTGAACCTTGTGGAAACTTCCAACACTCCCCAAAGGAAATGGCACCACCAGGGACAACAATCTGACCCCCACATTTGGAAAGTGTCTGGACAACTGTAAACACCAATACAAATCATCTTGGATATTTTTTTCTCACCAGCACCTCCCTGCCTCCCCAGGCAGAAATGTTGTGGGCAGTGACTTACTGAAAGCTCTAAGTAAAGCCATAAAACACTTGGCTGCAGCAGGCAGTGTAAGAATGCCTTTGCAGTTTTCATTTAAACAGTTGCCAGCAGTAATGACAGAGGTGAATCTGCAAAGACTTCTGTGTCAGAGGAGCTCTGACATGTAACTCCCAGCAAGCACAGACACGTTGCTGTCAGACAGTCAGACTGCAAGAAGATGTGTGGTTGGTTAACAAGGGCTTTGGCCAAACCTGAAGCATGTACCTGAGGCAGGAGATGATCATAGAATTATAGAGTGATTTGGGTTGGAAAGGACCTCAAAGTTCATGCAGTTCCAACCACCCTGCCATAGGCAGGGACATTTTCCACTACATTAGGTTCCTCAAAGCCTCATCCGGCCTGTCCTTGAACACCTCCAGGGATGGGGCATGCACAGCTTCTCTGGGGTGTTCAACTAATTATGCTTCTAAGATGTTACCTCCTTGCCTTCTCGTCTGTAAAATATGGTTTGGCTTTAAAATCCTAATATAACCAGGCAAGCATTTAAAAGATGCTATTGCAACTTTTTCAAATTACATAGTATTTATAATTACCTTAATTAATTAATTTTTGTTTACATACTACTGCTAGGATATCATTAACGTGGATAAAATATCAGACCAAAAACCTTCTCATATTTTACTGTGTATATCAATAACAGAGTCATGGAATGACTTGGATAGGGCCTTTAAGATCATCGAGTCCAACCAGAAACTCAACACTGCCGTGTTCACCACTGAACCATGTCCCTAAGCACAACGTCTACACATATTTTTAATAGTTTCACGGGTGGTGACTCAACATATATCACACAAGAGTAGATTTTTGCCCTGGTATCCCAAGGAAGCATTTATGTGTCTGTCATGTCATTTTACCTCCCTTAAAACTTGTCCAAGTTGGCATGATACGAAAGACACAAAAATGCTTAACTCCATCAAATACTATGAATATAAGCAGATGGGTAAAAGGGAGAAAATCTACTGCTGAAGTGAAGCAACAGTGTCCCATCAGAGAAGACATTTTCGTATAAAACAAGCTTTCTTGATTTGCTGGTCCTTTGCTGTAATTACTCCAGGTGGTAGAAACACCAGCTGGCTGATCCTACCAGTACCTCTGATGAAGGCTAGTATTGACTGCATTAGAGGAAAAATAACTCATAAAAGCCCAGTGTAAGTCAAATAAAGCAGAAATTGCATACATTTAAGATACACCAAATTCACAGAGCACATCCTGGTCCCACAAGTTTTTCAACTGCTGATCTACCCTGACACCATATCCTCAACAAACTCATGGCTTTCCAGGACACAGGTTCTTCAGGTGGTAAGGCAGAAGTTCCTCCTCCCTGAAGAAATAACATTTTTGTGCATTACAAATGTTTTCTTTACATCATCCAGCTTGTGGGAGATCCATGTCCTGTCTTCTTTGTTCTTTGCCGTTCTGTCACCACCACCATCAATGCAATTTCATGTTTACTAAAAAGCTTCAGTGAAAATATAAGCGTCTTGAGCATCAGTCTGATGAACCCTAAGTTCCTTTTTGATCACTATCCAACACCACTTCCTTCTAATATGTGCCAGCTCATTAGCTTACAGTGCACTTGTTAGTTCACGTGTGGTTTCTTCCTTCTACTTCACAGAAGCCCAAATGAAGAAGAAACAGCATTTCTATAACAAGGCCTATTTTCCATAAAGCCATAGCCAACAGCATAAATTATATTTGCATCCCGAATTTATTTATCATCTCATTGCTGTCTTGTCTTTCTTCTGCACTGTCTAATGCTGATAGCAGCCTGGGTGGTTCAATATTACTTGGTTAGCATCACTGAGAATTGTTCTAGACCCTCTGAGCTAATTGAGGCCCCTTGCCTGTCAGTTTCTCTTATCTTGGGAATCTTACTCAACATGGAAAATCTCAGACAGTCCTGGCCATGGTAAGAAAGGCTCAAAATAGGCTCATAAACAGCCTTCTCTTCTCCTGGAAGAAAGAAGAGAAAACTGGGAGAGGACACACTCTAGCATGTGAGACTGGTAGATTTCATTTCTCTTTTCCCACTTTACACTTGTTGCAGCAAAGTAAATGTGTTCTCCTGCCTTTTCTCAGCAGGTCCTGACTCTGCTCCAGTAGACATCCCACGATCCCTCATCCATTCTGTCCTATTCTCCTTGAATGACTGACAATGCTGCCCAGAGCCAGGCAGACACAGAAATGCCTACTTTTAAAGGAAGACGTGGAAAGAACGAAATAAATAGTGTGTTCCTTCACAAATCACAGGTGTTTCCCTTGCCAGACACACACGTAGTTCCCATTGACAGCAACTGAACACACATTGGGGAAAATCTGTATTGATTTGTATCTCTCCAGGTGCCAACATCATTTTCACCATGCACACGAATTTCCAGTTTGACATTTTCTATGAACTGAATATACTTTGGGGAGTTGCTAAAAAACCTTTTTCTTCCTTAGTCTGAGAGCTTTTGGATTTAGCTAGAGCAGTCAGGAAAGGCTTTTAGGAATATCAGGTAAGGCAAGGCAAATTCTCTGTCTGTTAAGCAGTGCATTGCATCTCCATTAACATCAGCTGGGTATATCTATTGACATCAGCCAACACCAGGTATGGTACTAGAAATGTTAGAATCATAGAATCAATAAGGTTGGAAAAGAAATCTAAGATCATCAAGTCCAACACCATGGACCACCATGCCTATTAAAACCATGTTCCAAAGTGCCACACCTCCAGGGATGATGACTCCACCACTTCCCTAGGCAGCCTGTGCCAATGTTTCACCACTCCTTCAGTAGAGAAATTTTTCCTAATATCCAGTCTAGACATCCCCTGGCACAACTTGAAACCATTTCCTCTCATCCTATCACTTGTTACTTGGAAGACTTCACTTCTATGAGAGCTCAAGATACGTTTACTGTTCCTAGCAGAGCTCTGTGCCAATGCTACCTTGCAAAAACCCCTGACGTGTTAGTTTAACATTATTAGTAAATCTTTAGCTTTGCTGCAGCAGCACTTTGTGCTTATTTAATACCTTCAGGGACAAATTTCTTAAAATAATAGGTCTGGGACTCGAGAGAGCTGAGTGCAATTCTCTGCTGCTGCAGACTTGAATCTTTGGCAGATCAAAGCACAATGCTCTGCTGTGACACAATACTTGCATACACCCCAGATCCCTGGGAGAAGGGATACACAGTTATTTTGTGTGAAGGTGAAAAAAGATGGTTCAAATGTGAGCATGGTGGTAAATCTTAAATGACAAGTTTTCAGGGCAGCCTAGCTTGCTCCAGAACTCCTAAAAAGGCCTTGAATTGCCTTGTTTCAAAATTTGAGCACACAAATACCTCTCCAACCTGAAAAAACGATATCCTAGAACTCTACCAAAGGCTGGGTTGTTGAGAAAGAGAGGTCAGGATTCAGGTCCCAAAGAGAAATGTCTTCAGGCCATATTCTGCTGATTTTAAATATCTGAGAGCAAATATCCTGTGTTTCTCACACATAGGGAGTTATCTGGCTTGTAAATGTACCTGCCTTATAAGATTCTGTATTTGTTTAGTCTCTCCTGCTGTTAAAACGCTCCTGGGAATAGTTATCATTCTTTTGTGTAGAGATAGCGAGTGAAACAGACTTTTAGTTAAAAAAATATCCCCAGATGCCCAGACACAGTACTTGACTCTACGTGTTTCAAGGCTGTATGTGGAGAGGTAACCAAGAAAAGTCCTGGTTTTTGTAAGCGATATTTGACCAAAACTGAAATGAGATGGACTGGTTGATGTACTTTGGGTGGTCAGTCACATCAAAACAGGAATGTCACGTGTTCAACCTGACTTATCCAGTTCTCTCAGCTTTTATGATTAGTCTACAATATGTAACATATGAATAAACACCTCACAAAGAATCAACTAACTAACATAAAATAATGCACGAGAGGAATGAAAGCTCTGGGGTGGTGGTGGGCAGCCAAAGAAAATAAAAACACAACCAGTGTTGCTGATGGGTGACACAGCATAGTACATCCCTATCACAAAACATGTGTTAGAGCTCTCCCATTATCCATGAAATTACACAAGTGTGCTTACAGGCACCACTTGGATATAATGCCAGACAGCACAGGGGCAAAAATACTAGAGTCTTGGCTGGTGACAGCCTTATTTACAGAAAGGATCGGTGAACCCCTGTTCATCATCCTATGAGGGGTTTTTTAGCACCCAGTAAAGGACTTTGGGGTCTTCTGCCTTGCACTTTGTAGGCACTGACGCAGAGCTTAAGTGTGGAGCCTTTCAGATCTCTGTGGCTCATTACAACAGTGACTGTACTCACTGACCACTCTTGCCCTTCAGATGTCTGTGTAGAGCATCAGTTCTTGGCAGGAAGAGGGAAGCACTTCAGCATAAGAATGTGATTAGTTATTTAGTTAATGTGAAACAATCTGAAGGTGGGTAAAGGTTACAAGATGTTAAAGATCATTGCCAGCATTATTATCAAAACCATAAGAGAGATTTTCATAAATGCCTTATGTTCATCGCTCCTGTAAAGGATGTTGTCAATACTGAGAGAAGTTTTCATTTCACAAATTACTATCAAGCAACTTGGCACTGGGTTCTGATTTGAAGCATATTCTATTTAGCAAACAATGCTTAAATTACTTTCCACAGATATTTAAAACACACAAAGGCATGACAGTAAAAATTCATCTGAATTTGATGAATGGATGCAGAACTTGCTTGACTTCACATATATTTATTCTTCAAATCAGATGTTATAAATACCTTTGGATCACAGTCCTTCTTTGCCCTTTCTAAAAAATGCTTTTATGATGACAACTTTATTGGTGCTGAAATTATTCCTCTCCTGACTTTCAGATTTCAGATCACAATAACCTTGTTTGCTTTTTGAGTATTACCTATTATTATTTTTCCCTACCAAAATGATATGCATTATTTCCCTTTCCTTTTTGTAGTTTTTTTCCCATAGCGATGTCTCCTTGAGAGAAAGAGACACAATAATTAAAAGGAAGGGATAACTCTTGATGTTTCAAGTCTGTGATGTGTAGAATACTCAGAATTATTAAAGAGTTTGGCGAGCTCTAAATGTCTTTGAAAACATAGGCAAGAATTTTCTTCTAGATCTTTTTGTACTTCCAGACAATATTTATTCAGGCTTTCTAAAACTGCCATATTTCTAATGCATTCACCTAGGGTACCTAAACTCTTTAGCTTGCCCTGTGTGTTGCTGTTGTGATTGAGACCTTACCTGGAGTCCTGCGTTCAATTCTGGAGTCCTCAGCACAGGAAGGGCAGCAATCTGTTAAAGAGAGTCCAGAGGAAGCCACAAATATGATCTGAGGGCTGGAGCACCTCCCATATAAGGACAGGCTGGGAGAGGTGGGGTGAAGAGAAGAGAAGCCTGGAGAAGAGAAGGCTCCAAGGAGACCTTATAGCAGCCTTTCAGTACTGAAAGGGGCTGCAGGAAAGCTGAGGAGGGACTTTTTATCAGGAAGTGCAGGGATAGGATGAGGGTGAGTGGTTTTATGCTGAAAAGGGGAGATGTTAGGGAGAAATATTTTCCTATGAGGGTGGTGAGGCACAGGAACAGGTTGTCTGGAGACTTTATGGCTGTCCCATCCCTGGAGGTGTTCAAGGCCAAGCTGGATAAGGCTTTGACCAACGTGACCCAGTGGGCCAAGGGGTGGATGGAACTGGATAAACTTTAAAACCCCTTCCAATACAAACTATTCTATAATCTGGCACAGTCCATCGGCAATGCTCAGACATACCTTACAATGCAGATGGTAAAGGTTACAACTGGGAGAGAACACAGACACTAGAAATCATATCATGTTAGCACCTTTACAAGTTCTTTGAGGTAATTCTCTTTCTTGAATGAATGACACAATTAGATAGGTAGGGATGGCACATTTCATCATTCAGGTTTCCTTTGGAAAGTCATAGTGACATGGTCTTTTCAAGTGTCAGAATCAGACCATAGGGTTGTATGAATCCCTGCAAGCAGAGCTGGGGAGGCTGGTGCTAGATCCGTCCCAGGGATTCAAGGCAGGTATGTGTATTGGCAAGTCATAAATGTGGCTCTACTTGCAGCAAGTGAATATAAAATGTCTGATAAAATCAGGTGGACTAGAGATACTCTTGAATTGAAATGAATAACTAGGAATAATTTTCTTCTTCTTCCTAATGTAGTTGGAAAAACAACCCTTTCCTCTAAGGACCTCTACACTGATTACAACACAGGAGCTGTGGCAGTGAATAGAGACAGAGTAGATATCGAATAGTCAGTGAATACACAGCATTGACAGTTAACCAGCATACAGATTAACAAGCCACAGACAGAGTCACTCAGGACAGGAGAGAGAGTGTCCAGCAAAGCACCAAGAGTGCCCAAATAATCAATTCCCACTTTCTGCAAGGAGACATTGGGTAACTGCTATGACATTACTCTGGACTCTTGCAAAATGGAAACAGCCTGAAGCAGAACACCCATCACTCAGTGAGCATGGTCTTCCATTCAGATCTCTTTGGCACTTCATTTGTTCCTGGACCTTCCAGTAGATCCCATTTCCCCACAGAACCTGCCGTGATCAGCATTACTGTTTGCATTACCTGGGGCAAAATCACTCCTGCTTGCTTAGTCTGACCAGGGAAAGATCATGCTCGTTGTGCAGCAGCAAATATAGAACTAACATAACTCAGCTCCGTCCCTGAGGAAGAGACAATGAGGTACATAGACCATTATTTCTGAGACTTATGGCTAATGTTAGTTGATAAATAATGTCTGCATTTGTTGGGCTAGCTCCCTGGGTACCACCAGCAATGCATCAATGATGCTTCCACTCTACCTGGCTTTCCTCTCTGACCCGTGTTTTGGAGCTATTATTTTAGTAAGAAATAGCAAGCTTTATGTTCTAGTTTTTCAGTTTTCTATGGTCACAGCTGAAAATTGACAAGATAAGCTCTAAAGAATTAAAAGGCATTTGGCAGACACAAATTAACCTGCATGCTGTTATTAAAAAACTCGCACAAGCCATTCTATGGCAGAAGTCTGGGCTCTCGTATTAGCTTTGGGAGCAGATTAAATTGCTCTTCTGTCACTGTGCATCTCTACGTGGAATGTGATGTGATTGGAATAACAAAACAGAAACCAAGTAAAAATGATGTTCCAGAGCTTTGCAAAGAGATATGTATGTGTTGCTAGGATAGCTCAAGCACTTCTAAAATATTAGACATCACTTACGTTTGGCAAGTAAGTGGGAAAGTGCTTCCTGGGCCATTATCTGTAAAGTTTCTAAGCTCACATAAACAGATTTTCTGTAATTATATCTTTTAGCAGTTCTGGTATCTCTTCCCTGTCTCTACTGTATTTCCTTCAATCACGTCTTTAAAGGACCCGCGGAATGCTTAGAAAGGAAATGTGAGTTGATTTCATCCCAGTGTTTGGGCCTCTTGCTCAATTCGTTAGCAGATAGAGAAACTGTTGGCAGCACCTTGGTCACTTCTTTTGTCAGTGATAGGCCAGTCTTCTCCAGTATGTCCCTGCCTAGTAGACAAGTTGAAAGCATAAAAAGGAACGATTCAGATCCCTAAGCACAGGTACCTATTGCCATCTGAGATGTCTTGGGAGTAACCAGCACATCCCCATGTGGTTAATAATTAGGACATGGGATTTGGCTTTGCCTTTTCTCCTGGAGTAGCAGCTGAACATGTAGCACGGAAGATCGCTAGATACCCATGTTAAGGAAACTGAGTCCTGCCCAAATGACGTGTCACTTCTCAGGGTCTAGGAGACAATGCTCACCCCATGAATCCAGGAAAACCCTTGAAGTCAAAGAACTTCTTCCATAGATGTAAGAGAAATCTTGGACTGCTTGAGTCCCAGTCACCACCATCTGGGTCCAAACACACTACCTTTCACTTAGCTTGTCTTACAAAGAATCCAGTTCCATAGGCAGGTAGAGGAGACATTTTGAGGAAGATGATGGATGTGCCCTGGCCAGGGTTAAAATTAAGCTTGTATTGTGAGTCTCAGAGATGTGTTATGAGGAGGAAGAGTGCTGACAGAGAGTCCTCCTCATGGCATGCTTCCTACTGAAGGCCTCAGCATTAATCACTGCTGCCACACTGTTGTAAAGCCAGACTCCAGCTAGACACATCACTGCAGTTTCTGGATAGCATACGAACTACACTGCTGCATCACAGGGACAAATGAAGAGACGGCTGCACAGGCAGGAAAATTCGCGGCATGAAAATTACAGTGAGACCCTCCCGAAGGTTAAGCCATGAAAGGAGACATTATGCATGCAAAAATATACAGAGAGACAGACTACAGATGACAAAGGACAATAACATGAACCTGAAAGATTCTTAGTATCCGTTAGGATCACAAGGCAGTCAAAGTAACCTGTAGAATCACAGAATCATTTGGTTGGAAAAGATCTTTGAGGTCATTGAGTCAATCACCTCCCTGGGCAGCTAGTGCCTGAGAACCCTTGCATCAAAGAATTTTTTCCTAATACCCTATCTAAACCTCCCTTGGAACAACTTGAGGCCATTTCCTCTCATCCCATCACTTTTTACTTAGGAGACCAGCACCCACCTCACTACAACCTCTTACAGGTTAATTAGCTCATGAAAAGTATTAGCTAACAATATCTGGTGCAAAAAGTAGAGCTTTATTTCCTTCAGTCTTCTCAGCAGAAGGTAAACAGTAACCTCCAATTTCTTACTTTTAAACAAAGAAGTAGGACTGCAAACCAAAATACGAGAAGACCTGGTTAAAGAATTTTCAGAGAAGTAACAACATCCTGAGGAATGGCTGAAGTTCTCCCTCCCACATTTAACAGTCAGGTGAGGAGATCCCTAGACCATTAGTGGTTACCTCTGCAAATTCCCTGTGCCAGGGAATTGAGGAGGGCAAAGCAGTGTAGTTCATCTTTGAGGAAAGAAAGAAAGAAGAACTCAGGAAATTGGAGTGATCTAATTCCCAGAAAGACAGAAGAGAAAATTATTAAACAATATCTTTGTAGTCATCTAGGGAATAATAAACTGGTAAAACAGCCAGATGAGATTATTCAAGAACTGACTCTCTCAAACCCTTTCTAATTTCATTCCTCGTCAGAGTAACCAGTCGAGTGGATAAAGAGAGACAGCAGATGTGATATGTCTTGAATTTATTAAGAGTATGACATTGTCTTGCATGACATTCTCTTAAGCAAAAAGGGAAATACGGCCCAGCGGGTGCGCTCATAAAACTTATGGATGACTCTGTGTTGAGAACAGTACCAAGAGTTCTGGAAGAAAGAATTAGCAGAGGCTGGATTAGTTGGAGATATGGTAGAAAATCAATGCAGATAACTTCAGTAAAGATAAGGGCAAAGGAATCCAGGCAGAAATGAATGATTTCTTTCTGGGTGTTTGCCACCACTAGATGAGTTTTTGCTGTAGCAGTTCTTTAGAAAGTGTTTTCTCTTCATCAAAATGAATTATTGTGTACTTTCTTTCCATAAAAGGTCACTGACAAAGCACAAAACTTCCTGACTGCTCCAGAAAAAGATAAAATTCTCCATGCAAGTCAGATCCCATCAGTTGTTCCAGGTCCTAACTGACCACAAGTTCCTAGTTTAGATGGTGCTTTCAGACATTTGGGTCTGTCATTTTGCACCTAGATAAGTCTTTATGGAAAAGAGCATCACTAACAAAACCAAGATCTCCTGTGGCAAAGGAAAGGACATTGGCTTGGGATGAATCTTGGAAAGTAATCAGTTAATTAACCATGTATATCTTCAGTGATAAGAGTCTCCACTTCTGATTGAAAAGAGTAGGAGAGGTTGTTGCTGTGGAGTTAAATGCTTCTTTTTTATTTTTCTGTAAATGTTAACTTTTCCCTATTCATTTTGGAAAGATGCAGCTGGGTTGGATTGCTGAAAAAAAGGACGTTGTGGAGAATAAATACATCAGCCAACAAAAAATCGCCTGGATCGAGAAGTATATGCCAATGACTTTTAATACCAAAAAGGCTGAGCTGCTAACAAAGTTGTATAAACTCTCATTAAAATTTGCTACAAGAGCTTAGGACATCTACCAAAAAATCTGTACAAACTAAATCCTGTAGCAGATAATATGCCTGGAAGATAATTAACTATAAAGTGACTTCTACAGGATTTGGGTTAGTACTGTATAAAGAGGACAAACCAACAGATGAAAAGAAAAGAATATGGACCTCTAATCTACGAATATCCTGGGGAAATGCCAGCAGAATACAAAGTGAAGGAGAGCCTGTGTGCACTCGTGTGTAGAGCTGAGTACACATACATGAACCCAACATAAGAGCAATGCACAAGATGAGGTGGTGGGCCAAGTTCTGTTAACAGTGATTCTTCCATGCCCCATGCATCTGGGTTTGGGGTTTGCTACCTGAAGACACAGCTGCCTGTCTGGTAATACACAACTTGTAGTACAGGTAGGTATCATAAAGTGTCTCTTTCATGCAAAATTTACACCAGGCATCCTTCCCCCTCACTTTTAATGTAGGTGACATAACTCACCCAGAAATAATGACAGCTGTCTACAAACATAGACTCCAACAAATAAACTTGGTTGGAGGAAACTACTTTTTGAGGAAATATTTAGATGGAAATCTCTACATTTTTTCATGACATGTTGAGCAGAGCAGGAAAAAAAAGAGGAGAAGGAGTACTGGGAAAAAAAAAATAACATGAAAACACATTTTTGGTGCTTGGTACACACTCTTCTTGATACAAGAAGAAAATCCAAAAACATAAATAAGAATGCCTAATTAAGTCAAAAGCCACTTCCCACTAAAGAATACCAAGTATTTCTTCAAATATGTACCAGTGCATTGAGTAATGAGCTTTCCTGTGAGCTCTGCAGGGTTTATTTGAATATTTAGCAATGCAACCATAATTTTTGGCCACTGGACTGTCACCTGTTCTTAGCTTTAATTTGTGGGGAACGTAAAAGCCATGAAAATCATTAGTGCAGTAATCTAAGTGATCACAGAATCATAGAATTGTTAAGGTTGGAAAAGACCTCTAAGATAATCAATGCAACACCACCGTGTCTACTAAACCGTGTCCTTAAGTGTCATGTCTACAGATTTTTTAAAGACCTCCAGGGATGGACACTCCACTACTGCCCTGGGCAGCCAATGCTTCACCACACTCTCAGTAGAGAAAGTTTTCCTAATATCCAATCTAAACCTACTCTGGCACAACTTGAAGCCGTTTCCTCTTGTCTTATTTCTTGTTACTTGGGAAAAGAGATCCTTGCAACACAACACATATACATTCTACGCTAATCATTTCCAAACACTTCCTCTGAAAAGTGTAATAACCAAGTGTTTCAAGACAATGTGTCTAGATATAAAACCCAGGAACACATTTATATATTTCCAAGAAACATTTATCCTGGAGCTCAGGTTAAACACACAGGCTCTGCCTGTGATTTCTAGTAGAAATTAAAAACTCATTTTCATCTTTTCTCCTGGAGACCCTTTGCAAATTAATCAGGCCCAAACTCATTTACCCTGACTTCTTGCCAGTATGACCTCAGTAAATACAATATATGGGCATTGGCCAATGTCTTGTACTGCACACAAGTCAGTTTTAATGTATCAATAAATTATTTCTTCATAATCACCAATCTAAGATACATTCAACAGCCAATTGATATAGATGAGACACTGGGTGTACAACTCTCTTCTTACTAGTTTAGGACTACTTCAGAAAGCAGGGTAGCTCCGTCGAGATTCAGGATGTACTGGATGCTTGTCTGTGTAATTTTAAGTAATATCAACATCATAGAATCATAGAATCATAGAATCACTAGGTTGGAAGAGACCCACCGGATCATCGAGTCCAACCATTCCTATCAAACAATAAACCATGCCCCTTAGCATTTCACCCACCCGTGCCTTAAACACCTCCAGGGAAGGTGACTCAACCCCCCTCCCTGGGCAGCCTATTCCAATGCCCAATGACCCCTTCTGTGAAAATGTCTAGCCTAAATCTCCCCTGCTGGAGCTTGAGGCCATTCCCTCTTGTCCTGTCCCTTGGCACTTGGGAGAAGAGAGCAGCTCCCTCCTCTCCACAACCTCCTTTCACGGAGTTGTAGAGAGCAATGAGGTCTCCCCTCAGCCTCCTCTTCTCCAGGCTAAACAACCCCAGCTCTCTCAGCCATCCTTCTTGTGCTGAGGGGCCCAGAACTGAACACAGGATTCAAGAAGCAGTCTCACCAGTGCCAGGTACAGAGGGAGAATAACCTCCCTGGACCTGCTGGTCACATCGTTTCTGATCCAAGCCAAGATGCCATTGACCTTCTTGGCCACCTGGGCACACTGCTGGCTCATGTTCAGTCGGCCATCAACCAACATCCCCAGGTACTTCTCCTCCAGGCAGCTTTCTAGACAGACTTCTCCGAGTCTGTAGCTCTACATGGAGTCATTTTCCCCCAAGTGCAGGACCCAGCATTTGGTCTTGTTAAACCTCATGCCATTGGTCTCTGCCCAGCGGTCCAGACTGTTCAGATCCCTTTGCAGAGCCTCCCCACCCTACAGTAGATCCACACTTCCACCCAGCTTAGTGTCGTCTGCAAACTTGCTAAGGGAGCACTCAATGCCTTCATCCAGGTCATTGATGAAGACACTGAACAGGACTGGACCCAGCACTGAGCCCTGGAGAACCCCACTTGTAACTGGCCTCCAGCTGGATTTAACACCATTTCCCACCACTCTCTGGGCCCGGCCATCCGACCAGTTTTCCATTCAGGAGAGTGCGTGCCTGTCCAGGCCAGAGGCTGACAGTTTCTGTAGCAGAACGCAGTGAGAAACTGTGCCAAAGGCTTTACTGAAGTCCAGGAAGACCACATCCACAGCTTTTCCCTCGTTCAGCTGGTAGTTATAGAGAGCAATGAGGTCTCCTCTCAGCCTCCTCTTCTCCAGGCTAAACAACCTCAGTTCTCTCAGCCGTTCCTCAGAAGTGCTGTGCATGTTCTGTCACAGGCACTTGTGAAAAAAACGGTATGTTGCTTCCCTACCCTATTGGTTCCTAGGATGGACCTCATGTACCTTGGGCACAAGGGGATTGCTTGTACTCCACTACCTGAGGAAACCTTATCATCCAGGATGAAAATTGTCCTGTACAACATTTTTCATCTGACTGCACTGCCCAGAATTGTCTCGCTCAGGATTTCCTTTGCAGGTTATGGAGAGGCAGACACCTCTGGAGGGTCATTCACTCCACTTTCCTTAGCTGTCTCTCCCATCATGGAGCAAGTCACTCTAGAAAGGTGCTGATGTGCTACCATGGTTATAAAGAGGTCAACCCATTATTAGGTGCACCACCTTCTTTAGTAGGTGGCTCTGGCAAAGCAGGATGATTTCCTTCTTCAGGGACAATGCTTATGGCATGGCTAGTTCTACTTAGAGGAGAGTTCGCCAAATGGAGGAAGAAAAGCACAACATCATCTGGTCTGATAGAGTGAGTCAAGAGAAGGCCACGAAGATGATCTGAGGCCTGGAGCACCCCCCTTACAAGAACAGGCTGAGGGAGTTTGGGTTGTTCAGCCTGGAGAAGAGAAGGCTCCAGGGATACCTTGTAGCATCCTCCCAGTACTTAAAGGGGGCCCACAGGAAAGCTAAGGAGGGGCTCTTTTTCAGTGAGTGCAGGGATAGGACAAGGGGGAATGGTTTTCAGGTGAAAGAGGGGAGATTGAGATGAGATCTTAGGAAGAAATATTTTCCCATGAGGGTGGCAAAGCACTGAAATGGAAATCATGCTGAGCGAGTTGGAACTGGATGGGCTTTAAGGTCCCTTACAACCTAAACCAGTCTATGATCCTATGATCGTATGTTTAACACAGTTGCTTCCTCCAAATCCTTTAGTCCCCTGACTTTCTCAGACAGAAAGTCTGCTGGGCAGCCCAAGCTACAAAGCTGCTTGCCTAAGTAGGTTGCCTGATTTGTCGGTTTTGCATTTCCTTTGTCAAAATCCTCCACAATTTCAAGGTCAAAAACTTCCTGCTATCACAGCAGCTTTTTAGGTCCAATGAGAGATTAATCGTTCATCAGAAAGACATTCGAATTACTGAAGCATAATTAACCCTTATTGTTTCAAGTAGCAGGCCAACTCTAACCAGCCCCAGATGAAATTCTTTTGCTCTATAAATCCTAGTTATGCTAGCATTTGGTGTTATATATGTGTGCAGTCTGACAGATGTATTTTTATTAGGTTATGTGCAATCTCCATTTGCATGGTAATGAAGCCTTCCAAAAGCATTCAGCAGGTGAGATGAGGAGATGAACTCCTTCCATCAGCACCACCACTTGCATCTTGTGATCAGTGGTATCTGTCAGAGACAGAAAAATCTTATTAAACTGCCATCAGCTTCAGTATCACTTACAATCTTACCATTGAAGTATAGGACTTGCCAAAGTGAGTCAAGCCTGAACACAAAGCTAGGACCTGACAGCACTAATGACAGGACAAGCACAATGGGGGTAGTAAGACCGTCCCTCTACTCTGCTCTTGTGAGTCTCACGTGGAGTCCTGTATTCAGTTCTGGAGTCCTCAGCACAGGAAAGACATGAATATGTTAGAGAGAGTCCAGAGGAGGCCACAAAGATGATCCATGGGCTGGAAAGCCTCCCATACAAGGACAGGCTGAGAGAGTTCAGCTTGTTTAACCTGGAGGAGAGAAGGTTCTGGGAGACCTCATAGCAGCCTTCCAGTACTTAAAGGGGGCTACAGGAAAGATAGAATGGGGCTTTTTAGAGGGAGTGTAGGGGTAGGAAGAGGAGTAATCATTTTAAGCTGAAAGAGGGAAAATTTAGATGAGATCTTAGGAAGAAATATTTTACTGTGAGAGTGGTGAGGCAGTGCCCAGAGAAGTTGTGTCTGCCCCATCCCTGGAGGTCAGGCTGGATGAGGCTCTGAGCAACCTTATCCAATGGGGGGGAACTGGTTGGGCTTTATTGTCCTTTCCAATCCAAACCATTCTATGGCTCTATGATTCTAAGCACATCTGCTCATTATTTAACCAGCCCAAAGAGATTTTAGGATATACAAATTTATACTCACTACTACCATAACATTAGAGAACTTTGCCATCCTCAGTGCTTCTATGTCCCTGCATGCTCAGTTTTCTCTTGGTGGCTCTAGGCCTTAATTTCTGTGAAATAACAGTTACCCCAGTGCAACATATCAAGGTTACATTCATTGTAGCAGAGCCATCTCTAGCTCTTTGACTTAGAGACTGCCTGGACAGCATCAAGCATCATTGTCAAAGAAACTGCTTGTAAGACAAAGACCAAAATAATAATGATAAACCTCTGCACTAACCTTCACCTTCCAGGTGTAATACTTTAAAAAAAAATACAGACATCTCATTAAGACTCTCTATTTCAACCCTAACTTGGCACCACGGTTGATTTGTTGTTAATTGATGCAATCAGGGACACAGATGAGGTACATTAAATGCTTAGCAATTGTAATGCAGTAATTTCTAACCGTACTTCAGTAGGGGTGGCATGACAAAATCCTGCTTCCTGGGAAAGGTTTCGCATTTAGGGGCAATCTGTTAGTCCTGTTGTGAGAGGCTGAATCAGGCCACATTAAAAATGAAACCAGGGTTTTAGGTTGTTAATAGCCACAGTTATCCATCCATCCATCTGCAATCAAAGTACCACTTCCTTTTCCAGCTAGGTAAGGATGAACATGGAGGGGCGAGGGGGGGCCTTATCAGTGTCACTTCCAACTTCTACTTCCAGATTTCTTCCCAGCCTTGTCTGTGCCTGACGCTCCAGCACAGGTGTCCTAATGCAGGACTCAGAGTCAGCTCTTCCCTCTTGTGTAATTATGATGCCTGTGTCCCTGGTAGCACTACCCACTGGCAAAGGAACATGGGGGACCTGGATATTTCAGTTATTTGAGTTCTTCGAGGTGTTTTATAACCTGGGCATGCTTTATATGGCTAGGCTTCTTCTTCAGAAAGATGCTTTGCAGAAGGCTTCAACCAAAACACTTTAATTGCTTTGGATAAAAACAAGGTGAAATGGTCCTACTTCTTCCATTAGGGATTCATCCCTACCCCCAGTGCATTGGAGGAAAGTCTCAAAGCTTGGCAGACCCAGCCTTCATGACAGGAGCAGCAGCAACTACTTCCCTATGAAAAGCCACCTGTGTTTGTCAGGAAGTCAAAATTGGGAAAACAGCTTGTCCTTTGTATGACTAGAGGCAATTCAAGGCTGGAATTAAAATCCAAGGGAGACCAGATCCCTGCTGGACGCATTTTGTAGCATCACTTCAGGCAGCTCACATGGATTTCAAACCCATGAAATCCCATCAGGCTGGTTTCTTCCCAGCTGTGGGTGCTGAGAAGGAAAACAAGGAGCTGGTCTCACTCTTGCTGAGCTCCTGGGACAGCTAGAGGAGGCAAAAGAACAGTACCCTAATGCCACACATGCAGATGAGACACAGACATTCCTTCTGATAATATCCCATTGAAAATGTTTTCCTTTTTTTTTCCCATTAGTGATTTTATTTTAGACATGTATCCACAACACAAATAATGATCTTCTGGGTACTTTTGTGCTGGACTGTGTATACCTTCCTCATTCAGTGTTTCAGGATGGTCCCTTCATCACTAAGGGAATTATTTTCACGCTAAGCTAGTTTATAACATATCCAATAATACAGAAGTGGCATTTAATTTTTTGTCAACTGTTCCATAATTTCTGACTCCAGGTTGTTTTTTTGGCATCTCGAGCAAACAAACTTGAAAGTTGGTCATAACAGTAATGAGGAGAGTGGACAGGAGACCAGAAATGATAATGTGCCTGTTTAACTGAGCTCTGGTGGGCTCTTACACCACTTTCCTAATGAGACAGGGTTTATGCACTGCACAGCACTGTTCATCTGCCTGTCTACCTTCTCATGACTAATACTGCAACTGCTGCCCAATTTAAAGCTCATCAGACATAATTTGAGCTCCGGAAGATAATTAAATTCCTCCAAGTTGTGTGAAAGTTGCTGGCTGGATAGAGAGAAGAAAATTGAGCACATCCTCTGAGGGGAAATTGCCAGGAAGAGCTCAGCAGTTATTGTGATTGCTGTGGGTCCATGGGCACAAGGGTTCCCGATGGCCAGCACTGCATTTGGAGTGTGAGTCCAGCCACTTGTCAGAAGAGAAGGTTATTGTTGAGGTTATTGCCTTGGTGATGCTTAAACCAGTGGGAAACTAGGCTATGTTTCTTGTGCTGCTGCATGGGATGAAGAGGGGATGGCCAGGGGGATCTGCCCCATGGTGCTTTATTGCTGGAGACAGGTGTACATGAGTGCTCGTGGAGAACAGGGCAAGATGGGCGATACATCCTCTGCTTCCAGCTGTTTTCAGCTGGGATATTCTAGGAATGGTTCAGCCTGTGCATTCAGTAAACCTCAGTGTAACCCAAGAAAGTGTGCTTGTCCAGTCCACCCTTACACACAGATAAACTTTCTCTGTCATCATATTTCTGGGACAAAATGTCCTAATCTGTTCATCCATGATTTCTTCCCACAGAAACCATGACAGACCCTGACCATTCTCCATTGACACGTGTTGAAGTGTTTCCTAGTAGATCTTCTCTCTGGTGACCAATGATAAGGCCCAAGGAAATGGCAGGAAGATGCGCCAGGGAAAGTATAGGGTGGATATTAGGAAAATGTTCTTTATTCAGAGGGTGGTGGAGCACTGGTATAGGTTCTTTAGGGAAGCAGTCACGCGTGCCGAGCCTGACAGTATCCCAGAAGCATTTGAACAATGCCCTCAAACACACAGTGTGAAAGCTGGGGTTGCCCTGTGCAGGGACAGGAGTTGGACTCAATGATCCTTGTGGGTTCCTTCCAGCTTAGAACATTCTATGATTCTATGATTTCCGAGGTGAGCAGACAAAGTCCTGCACACAGTGTCCAAGGTGTGGGCTAGCAGTATAACCCACCCATGGCCATAAAAATTGTCTCCATCATCTTCTTCAATACTGCTCTAATGACTTCTAACACCATATTTGTTTTCCTGGTATAGGTGGCATTTATCCACACCTTCATTAATGCAGTCTGTTTTCAGCTTCCTTGGCGTAGTTGCTGTTTCTTGTTCCTCAGAATGATTTCCTGCTTCTGAGACAGTGCAGAAGTTCATGTCTCAGCCACTCACTTCGTGGTGCGTGGTGGTTTGGCTGGGCTTGTGGCTGCCATGCATTCTCACTATTTCATTATGTTATCTTGTGAGTTAAATAAAGATGTAACATTGCACTGAAATCTCGTTCCCCAGGCAGTGATTGAATTTTGCTGATGTCATTAAAGGATTTGTTCCTCTGTTGTTTTCTGTAAAATCAAGTCATTCCTATTAAATAGTAAGTAATTGATTTATCATGTTTGTCTGTGCCTTTTTTTTTCTTTAAGTAATTGATTTATTTAGTCATTGCAATTACAGTAAATCAGTTAACTAAAAAGAATTCCAAATAATTAATTTACTTAGTAATTAAATATTAGAAATTGCCATGGATGACTGCAAATTACCCACAGAGAAGGCAAATTTTCTTATCACTTGCAGGAAATGGGATGATTAATTTTCAAATGGTATTTATACACACTGTTTTCAATGGTTTGCCATGGCTGTTCCACCTTCTGAGCAATCCACAGGAAAATCCAGTCGCCGAGGCAGGCTCCAAAGCAGAGTCCTGCAGTGCTTCCTTTTCAACACCTTCTCAGATGCCTAAGACAGAGTTTTGTCCCCAAAAAGTGTAGGGAGGTAAAAATCCCCAAGGACCATTAATAATTAAGTCTATATGCCTTGCTAACAAGCTTCACTCTGATCTGATGAGTTTTTGGTACCTAATAAGACCTAACCTCACATTTGAGTTGTTTCACTGACAACCACTCATGCAGCACCTCCCCTACAAGTCTTGGATGTCCCATGTCTAGAGGTATTCAAGGCCAGGTTGAATAAGGCTCTGAGCAACCTGATCCAGTGGAAGGTGTCCCTGCCTGTGACAGGGAGGGGTTGAACTTGAATGATCTTTGAAGTCCCTCACTACCCAAAACATCCCATGATTCTATACAGCCACCTCTCTGGAGGGAGAAAACCCTGTTTGTACTCATAACCTTTGAGAACTCTCTGTTAAATCTGGTGGAAAACAGCTAGAAGAGTAAAAAGGTTATGGAGGGATACATAAGGGAAACAGATACCACCAAGAAAAATCACAATATCCATGCTTTTATGGGAAAAATGTGAATAAGCAAATTTCATTCCTTTTATTTATTAAGATGCTGAACTATCTCTGCACTGGGAATAATGGAGTGTGTGCTGCTCTGAAAATGCTTCATCCCTAGCAACCTATCCTTAATTGCTACACCTGCACAGTGAGATAAAAATTCATGTACTGTCCTGTCATGAAGAAAGCCTTAGCTGCTGTAGTGCACAAACATACAGAGATCAGACCTTAGGATCTTCTCTGTGGACTGCTTCCAAGTCCAAATGCACACAGGATACTGCCCTGGACTAGGATGCTGAGGATCTCAAAAAGAAAGATGCTGTTTCCTAAAATGGGTGAACTGCATTGTGCTGCTTGGGATGTGCACCTGGACACATTGAGCTGGCTCAGCTTCCAAGCTTGCTCAGTCCCCACAGCCAGAAGAACAAGACCCCCTAAACAGTCCGAATCCAGGGAATCTGTCCCCACTTATCCCAGCCTCCAGTGTGGGAGAAAAGGCAGTTTGCAACTACCGCAGTTAAGTCTTACCAGATAAATAGGATGTGTCCCACACAGCTGGTAGGAGCTCATAGAATCACAGAATCATTAAAGTTGTAAAGGACCTCTGAGATCATAAAGTCCAACTTTCAGCCCAGCACCACCATGCCTACTAAACCATGGCCAAAAGCGCCACATCTACATGCTGTTTGAACACCTCCAGGAATGCAGACTCTGACATTTCCCTGGAAAGCCTCTTCCAATGCTTGACAACTCTCCTTGTGCTCCAAAAGAGGTGAGTTAGACTATCTTCTGTCTCTACTGCAACAGAGATGCTTTCCCCTGGAAGCTCAGTGCTGAAGGTGGGAAAAATTTAGCCTAAATATATTCAAATCTGCAAAACAGTAGGCTGTCTGGGGAGTTATCATTTTGCCTTTTTATTCTTGTTTGTTTATTTTGAAGTATTATTAACATATCCTTCAGAAAGATCAGCAGTTGTAGTCTTACACAGGAGGCTTGCTCTTCCCAAGAGAAACAGCAGTATCAGAGAAATAAAAATAATTAAAAAAAAACAAAGCCCTCAGACAACCTTCAGTGCTTTCATTTGCATTGTGTGTGCTCCTGTGTGCAGCTGCTTACATAGAAAGTTGGAGAACCAGGTCTACTCGTTTTTGCTGCTTATTTCACATGGCGTTCTTGTCAGAGCCCCCCTGGGAGTGAAGCGAGTGCGGAGAGGGAAGATCTCAGGAGAGTCCCAGCTAAGATTTACAAGCCTCTGCAGGCCCAGCCCTAAAAGAACTCAGGAATTTTCTCCTCTATAAAGCATGTGTTGCAACACTCCTTGAAAGGAGATGGTACAGCCAACGTTGAACATGTACGCAAGGATTATATTCCAAGGCAGGAGTACGTACCTGGAAAAATCACTGAACTGTTCTTGTCACCAAGCTTTGGGTCACATTGCAGAGTGGCTTTGGAGACTGTTCTTCATACAAACTGGACAGGAAGACGTGCTTCAGGAATGTAGCTTAGGTTGATTAAGGGGATTTCATTCTGTCAGAGACATGAAGTCCTCAGTGCCAACCGCTTCACACCACAGAACCCAAATCTTGTTTCTCATTTTCCTCTTCTGTTAATATCTTTTTCCTCATCAAGTCAGCAGCCAAACATGAAAACAGAGGTTTGGAAATGTGAGAAAACTACATCCTTAGAAATTCTCAAAACTGAACCAGACACAGCCTTGAGCAACCTGCTCCTCCTGGCCTTGCAGACCAGAGTCCTCTGGAAGTCCCTTCCTGCCTAAATTATTCAGTGCTTCATTTGCTTATGTTACATATTAAATTTATTCTGCCTAAAAAGGCACAGCAGTAGGTGTGTCTTAATGATTCCTCTCAAAGCTTCATGTCACACACAAAACCTACAGGATTTCTCCCTCTTCATTTCATCCTTGGTGTGCTTACGTGGGTGTTGGAAATTCAGACTCATTACTTCACTTCAGCACGTTTAATTAACTGTAATTGCACCATTTTCATATTCTCACCAGTCTCACTCACCTCATAAATTGGTGTAACACCTTCACTGGAAAGATGCTCAAGGCAGGACACTGTGTGCATACAGAAAAATGCTAGTAGACACTCTGCCTCAATGACTTGCTATTCCCCACCTTCTCCCCAGCCACTAAAAACCCAGGGAAACTAGTTTTCTCCATCTTCATAAAGATTTAAAACAAGAATGTAGAGTGATCTCACAGTCAGCCCAAAATGCGTCTGATCGAGTACCCTCTCTGGCACTGGGAATACAGATGACTCGGGAAAAGTATAAAAATAGCACAAACCCACAGCAATACTTCCCACAAGCCTCTCTTAGCCTCCAGAGCCAGAAGTGTCATCTTTGAGATAAACCACCCTCAGGGGACTTTCCTTCCTGTCATTCATCCAAATCCATTTAGAACCTACACGTACTGTGTACACTACCAGCCACCAAAGACCTATCCCAGAAGTTTCGCCTTTAGGCTCAGCCTCAGGTTAGAGGGGGATTCCTAGGACAAGGCATATAAACAGAACCTTAATATTTACTGTTACATACACCCAACGTAGAGAGTATTCAGAGTCTTCCTTAACCAGGATAGTCTTAATATTTCCAACAAATCCCTAAGTTTAGGGAAACACTGAAGCAATGGGAAACAGATGTTTTACTTTGCACCATCATTTTTCTCATCTTCTATAAACAAGAGAAGGATGCATCCAATGAAAGATGCTGGGAATGAAAGTTTCATTTCAAAACACCAAGGGGGCAATTTTCATAGAATCATAGAATCATAGAATGACTTGGGTCACCATTGAGTCATAATAGACCTTAAAGATAACCCAGTTCCAACCCCTCTGCCATGGGCAGGGACACCTCCCATTGCATCAGGTTGCTCAAAGCCTCACACAACCTGGCCTTTAACACCTCCAGGGATGGGGCACCTGTGCCAGTGCCTCACCACCATCACAGCAAAACATTTCTTCCTAAGATCTCATCTAAATCTCCCCTCTTTCTGCTTAAAACCATTCCCACTCATCCTATCCCTGCACTCCTTGAAAAAGTCCCCCTCCCCAGCTCTCTTGTAGCCCCTTTCAGTATTGTTAGGTTGCTAGAGGCTGCTGTGTTCCTCATATCTGACTTGTTTTGCTTCTGATATGATTAACTAAGCAGAACCAAGAAGAGTTTATCAACTACAGTGGCACAGATGAATTTACTTTTTGCCCTGGGGGAAAAAAGTTCTGAATCCAAAACTGTGGCAGAGCTTTGCTCTAAGAAGATATAACAGCTTCTGTTACCTTTGCTTTCTGCACAGGTTCCCTCTCCTTCCACTTCATTTGTAATCTACAGGATGCTCCTCCTTCTTTACCTTCTCCTAGGTGTTCTCTGATGGTCTCTCTCCATTATGCTGGCCTTGTTCCTCCTTGTTCTTCCTTGGCTTGCCTTCAAGTCATTTTCCCTTCATCATCATCCAATTTTCAGCCTTTTAGAAAAAAAAAAAAAATACAAGGTTAAAAAAATTCAATGAACTGTACAATCATAAACATATTTGCCAGGCTTGACCAGGAATGAGTTGTTAATGAAAACGAGGAATAAAATTGTAACAAATGCAGGGTATGGTTTGATTTTCTTACAACAGGAAGGCTTCCTAGCTTGGAGCTAAGAATAATCATTTCATTATTTCTGAAAAGACCTGGCAGGAGTCCAGGCCCACAATTTTATAAAGTGTTGAGAAGTGTGGCAGGCATAAAAGAGTTATTTCTATCTCAATGAGATTTGATGTTCCACTTAAAATCAGCAGAGCCCCTGCTAGAGTTAATTGGTGTCAGAGAACTGTTTTCTTCTGGAGCATCTCAAAGAGGCACCAGCAGAGAAACTGCCTTGCTCTCTTTCCATGTTTCATTTCCTTCCTTTCACTTCCCAATGGGGAAAAATAATCTTAAATTTGAATACAGGTGGGAAGCCTGGAGTCTACCACTCTAGAACTGTTACAGGGACCCAGGTGAGAAGAAATTGTTCTGAAGGTCCAAAATTGCAGGTCATTTAGGCACATGGTTCAATAAGCCTGTGCTTGTTCAAGCATTCCATTTCCTGAAGTGTTCCCATCACTCCACCTGATGAGGCCAGGGACAGCACAAGCAACAGTGATTTTAAATGTTTCCTTGTAATTCCCACCTTGCTCAGAGATGGTTGGCAGGTAAACAAGAAGCTCAACATAAGCTGGCAATGGGCACTTGCAGCCCAGGAAACCAATCATATCCTGGTCTGCATCCAAAGCAGTGGGACCAGCAGCAGGAGGGGATTCTGCCCCTCTACTCCGCTCTTGTGAGACTTCACCCAGAGTCTTTTCCGGGCCAGGCTTGTTTACATTCATGCAAAATAAACTGCAAAAGTTGAGTTAAGCAAGTCAGGTTAAACTGTAGGTAAAGAGAAGAGAAATTTGGTAACGTACACTGGGAACCACAAATAACCTCCCCAGCAGTGAAATCTCTTATCAAAAGTCATCATGGGTGGGTCTGAGTGAGGTATCTAGTGTCCTTTCCAGGCTAATCCTGTTGCTGCTTCCCTCCCTTGCTGACTGTGCTTGTTAGCCGTGATGGCTACTAACTGAAGACACAGTTTTGATAGTAGGATCTGGCCCCATCAATCTCCCAATGATATCTCCAGCTGCACCATTACTTCAGCAAGGTTGTTTTCTCCTGGTATCCAGGGCAGAAGTGATGCTTCACAAAGCGAATTAAATCTCTGTGGGCAATTAGCTCCTCTTGAGTCTAATAGTGGATATTGGATGGTGCTGACAGAGTTGTGGTGTAGCTGTAATATCCTGTGTGGTTTTGACCCTCACAAATCACCAGCACCTGAGATCTGGTTCTCAGACAGGTGCAAGGAAACAGGTAGTGTCAAGACAGGCACAAGGGGATATCTGCAGGGTTTAGAATCATAGAAATCATAGAACAACCAGGTTGGAAGGGACCCATCAGATCTTCTAGTCCAACCATTCCTGTCAAACACTAAACCAAGTCCCTCAAGACCTCATCCACCCGTGCCTTAAACACCTCCAGGGAAAGTGAATCAACCACCTCCCTGGGTAGCCTATTCCAATGCCCAATGACCCTTTCTGTGAAAAACTTCCTCCTAATGTCCAGCCTAAATCTCCCCTGGCAGACCTTGAGGCCATTCCCTCTTGTCCTGTCCCCTGGCACTTGGGAGAAGAGGTCAGCTTCCTCCTCTCTACAACCTCCTTTCAGGTAGTTGTAGAGAGTAATGAGGTCTCCTCTCAGCCTCCTCTTCTCCAGGCTAAACAACCCCAGCTCTCTCAGCCATTCCTCATAGGGCCTGTTCTCCAACCCCTTCACCAGCCTCGTCACTCTTCTCTGGACTTGTTCCAAAGCCTCAACATCCTTCTTGTGGTGAGGGGTCCAGAACTGGACACAGTATTCAAGGAGTGGCCTCACCAGTGCTGAGTACAGAGGGAGAGTAACCTTCCTGGACCTGCTGGTCACACCATTTCTGATACAAGCCAGGATGCCATTGGCCTTCTTGGCCACCTGGGCACACTACTGCCTCATGTTCAGTCTACCAACACCCCCAGGTCTCTCTCCTCCTGGTAGTTTTCCAGCCAGGCTTCTCCCAGTCTGTAGTTCTGCATAGGGTTGTTGTGCCCCAAGTGCAGGACCCGGCATTTTTTTTGGGGGGGAGGAAAGGGATTGTCTACACATATAAAGCAAACTTCAGAAAATAATCAGCCATCCAGGCTGTTGTGTTTCCCTAAGTGCAGAAGCTGCAAGTGCTGGTGGACCATCAAACATGCAGCCTTCTAAGAACAGAATGAAAGGGCAAGCAAAGCCCCGTGGTGTGAAAAGGTTCCTTTGTGGCTGCTTTTGTAGCAAAATGAGCCATTTAAGGCTGCAGCATTCCTCGCGAAAGTGAAATGCTGCTGTAGTTGTGATTGCCCGAAGTTAAGCTATTTCTCTGACTTCTGTTTGCTTTGTCTGGCAATTGTTAGGCAGTAACTGAAAATGAAGAAGATAATTATTTTCTCTCTTAAAAACGAATCAAATTGTGTTTTTGCTTGATGAAAGCAAGTACTTTTCCTTAGAAGCTTATGGTCTCTTGAATGGCAAGTTAAACTCCTGTACAGCCCGGCAAACCTGACTTTTCCAAGCTCATCCTCTCGTTTTCACACTGATTCTTCCGAGAATGAAAAGATGCTGCTGTGAAGCTTCCGTGGTTTCTGTATGATGGGCTCTGGCTTTGTGTTAAAGTCCAGCTGTTTGCCATCATCATACAGAGCTGAAAAATCCCCTTCTACTCCCTCCTCATTCCCTAGTTATTAGACAGTGCAGTAGATACTTCATTAGCAAAGCCATCCAGATGTTTGGCTCTGTGGGATATGTTGGATTCCCATTTAACATCACTTTCAGGATTGCCTGCATGGCCACTATTGTTGCAGGGAAAGTGATGTGCACACTCAGCTGACATTTGTCCCTGAGCTCTTAAACCAGTGCTGCAGGAAGAGAGAAGGGAAATGTGCTGGTTGCTATAGTAAGAAGCCACCTTGTGAAAACAAGGCATTTTATCTGCCTTGTGAAAAACATTCCATAGAATCCTAGAATCATAGATTGGTTTAGGTTTGAAGGTTTTTAAAGCCCATCCAGTTTCAAGTCCCCTGCCACAGGGAGGAACGCCTCCCACTGGATCAGAGGCTCCAAGACTCATCTAACCTGGCCTTGAACACCTCCAGGGATGGGGCAAGACACAATTTCTCTGGGCAGCTTAGGCCAATGCCTCACCACCATCACAGGGAAACATTTCTTCCTAAGATCTCATCTAAATCTGCCCTCTTTCAGCTTAAAACCATTCCCCTTTGCCCTATCCCTGAACTCCCTGATCAAGGGCCCCTCCCCAGCTTTCCTGTATTCCCTCCTTTGGTACCAGAAGGCTGCTTTAAGGTCTCCCCAGAGCTGTCTCTTCTCTAGGCTAAACAACCCCAACAGGACAGCCTGTTCACAACACATTTGGGTAGGTCTGAGTGTATGATAGAGGTGGGAGCAGGAACGTGCCTCATGCCTCTCCCTGAAAAGTAGTCTCCCTCCTTCAGCAGCACCCTGCATACCACACACCAGCTGCCCTCATTCATGCCCCTTCGCTCTGTTCACTGCCAGCACCGGCTGCGGAGGCACAAAATGCTCCTAGGCTGAATGCAAAGAGGGAAGAAAGGGGACTGACATTTCAGGCATGCTTACATCTAGGAGATAACTCCAGACTTGAGCCCAATAACATGTCACTGACGTGCCTGCAATCCAGCTTGTGAAAAATGAGGGCAAGAATGAGGGGTTCTCCCCCATAGCACAATGAAAGAGCTGCAGAGTCATTCCTTGACCAGCAGAAGTGGATGCACAAAGCCAGATCTTACATTCAGCTGCTGAAAGGCAAGGAGACATCAGCCTTAGGCAGATCTTGTCAGCGTGACTACACCAGTAGGTAGGGTGCACAACAGAGACCTGAGACAAAATGCAGAATTAAAATCCAGACAGGATGGCTTGGACTTTCCTGCTCTGGTCTACTTCCCAGCCAGTTACGTTAGCCTGGCTCTGCACTCAGGCACATTGGCCCTGAGCAAGGTTGCCAACTCAGGATAAACCAGCCAAGCTGTTAGGCTTTGCCTGCATCGTGTCCCTCCAAGCTCTTGGCACAACTCCTGATAGATGTTAGACTTCAGAAACTACTAGGCCATGGTGGCATGGTATCATTAAGTCAGTTCCTAAGTTCACACTCACAGGCCAAATTTGATCCTCTGCAAGCTCACTCTGCTTCATCCAACCTCATAAAAAATGAGAAGGGATAACTTTGGCAAGATTTGCATGGATCAATCTGTCTCCTCTGGGAGTGCATAGATTTCTCTTCCCCTTGCTGGATGCTCTCACTGCTTCAGCAGAAACACAATCCTCTCACAAGCAATCTGCATTATCTTGGCGTTGCCAGGTGACTGAACATTGTCTTGTTATTAAAATCCAACAGTGATGAGTGAAAAAACACACTGCAAGCCCTGGGAAACCTGCTTTACGTATCACAGAATCCTAGAATGGTTTGGGTTGGAAGGGACCTTAAAGATTATCCAGTTCCAAAGCCCCTGCTGTGGGCAGGGACACTTTCCACTGCATCAGTTTGCTGGGGTGTCATGGGTTTAGTTGGAACCTTTTATCATTTTTCTTGCAGGCCTCTCAGGAAAAGGTAGAAGAGTTGGTTTGTTTACTAAATTCCCCCAGACATTCTGTGAAGAGGATTGTGCTTTTGTGAAAGGGAGAGACCAATTCAGATCAGATGTAGAGAGCTGTGATTTTGGTTGTGGTGAAACACATCCACATCTGGCAGGTGTCAGCATGTCAGAATTGGTGGGACGATCCTAATTTCTATCCCTCTGTCTATATGGCTCATCAAGCTTGAAATGCCTCGTAGAAATAGAGCAAAATCAAATTTCTTATGCCCAACAGCTGCATGCTCTGATGGTTTTTGAAAAGGAAGGGAGGCGTGAAGCAGTCTGTCTTCATGTAGTCAGTCTGCCTGTTTGTGTGGGTCTCCACATCTCCACCACGTCCCTCTCACTTTTAAACACATCTCCTTAAGACTTTATGGAGCAAAGCTGGCATGTCAAGTTGGGCATCAGTTGCTTTCCCCACAGAATGTCAATCAAGTCTCTTGCAAGCACAGAATATACACCTTCAGCAGTAACTCTGAAAAGATTTACAGTCTGGTATCTGAGTATCATTAGGATCAAAGACACTCTAAGCATCTGACACCACAATGGATACAAGGCAAGTTGTCAGTTAGGGGAAATACTTAGATAGTTGGGTCAGTTAGGGGAAAGAGCAAAACCCCATCTACAACTGGATCAATTCAGCCACGGGAAAAGGGAGACTGGATTCCAGAAGGGAATATATGGTGTAAAATCTTAGCCTAGACTAGGCTAGACTAGAATATTAATGGTTTGGGTTGGAGGGACCCTAAAGACCATCCAGTTCTAACCCCAGTGCCAAGGGCAAGGACACCTTCCACTGGATCAGGTTGCTCAACACCCCATCCAGTCTGGCCTTGAAGACCTCCAGGAATGGGGCACCCACAACTTCTCTAGGCAACCTGTTCCCCCACCTCACCATCCTCACAGCAAAATATTTCTTCCTAACATCCCATCTAAATTTGCCCTCTTTCAGCTTAAAACCTCCCCCCTCCTCCTATCCCTATACTCCCTGATAAAGAGCCTCTCCCCAGCTTTCCTGCAGGCTCCCCTTTAAGAACCAGAAGGTTGCTACAAAGTCACATAAATGCCCATATAATTGGGCAAGAAAATGTGGGGCAGGAATGGGAAGGTCTCAGCTCTGAAAAAAAAAAAAAAAAAAAAAAAAAAAAAGAGAGAGACCAGGAAATAGTTTGAGGCTTTCTCCTCACAATATGGCCTGTCTCAAAGAAAATAGTGTTTGATTAGCCAACAAAAGCTGCAGCTTGGAAAACTAAATCTCCTGAGAAGCTTCAAACATGACACTTTCTAAACCTGGCACCCTGAATTTGTGCAGAAGAACCTGCAACTGAGGCTGGCTATCAGAAACCCTGCTGTTGGCTACAGCATGGTAGGTGAATGTGCTAGACAAAAAGGACTGAGAGATTTCCAGACAATAAAACAGCAATTGTGGTGCTTCAGATCTCCATTAATCTGATTAATCAGAGCAAGATTAACTGCTGGCCATTGCAATCTTGTGTATATAATGCACATTCCCAACATGCTTCTCTTCACTCAGGGTTTAGGATTACTATTAAAAAAGCTTAAGTGTAACATCTAAATATACATCTTCCTTGGATATTCTTATGAGATTTTTAGCTCTGATTAAAGAAAATAGTCAATGCAAACCCATTGATGAAACTTCATTCACTGAAAAGCCAAACAGAGTTCCCAGGGCTCACACTATGCTTCCTTGTTTCTTACATATTTATTAATGCATTTTAGGTCTTAGGTAACACGTAGTGGGGAAAGAGGCAGATATTGCTGATTTTTTGCTTTACTTCTCTCTTTGCAGTCTCTGTTTGCCATGCAAAAAGCATGACAGTCGCTCTTACAGCCCTGCCTCACGTCCACTTGCAGAGCAGCACTGTGTCTCCAAGCGCCCATGGTCCTGCGAGGTAGGAAAGGCTGCAACTACCCCAAGGCTTCCTCCAGAGCACCTGAAGATGAAAATGGTAAGAATTTGAAGTTTCCTACTATGAGTGCAATGAAGCTCGGGGCGACAGCTGGTGGTGTTTTGCTGCCTTGCTCAAACACTGCATTGCTAACCTCCTTATTTTGACAGCCAGTATACTGGCTTGGGTGTCCGTGCAGCAGGGGCACACCAAACAGCTGGTGTCCTGGCTCTGTCCCCACTCACAGCAGAGGCTTTTTGGGCCAGAGCAAGACCCTGGCAAGCCATGTTTCACTGCTGCCTGCTCCTATCTCTGCTGTCCTCCTTGATTCACTGACTCAGACCTTTCTCCACTTCTGTCCTCTCATGACAGATATCGCTTTGATCTTCAGCCATAAACAGGTGACAGGAAGAATGTGTTTCAGGGACTAGTGTTTGGAAAATCCTTTCTTACCTCACCCCATGCTGACTGGACATTCTAATGGGGTAAGTTAAGAGCTTTACTATGGTTCCAGTGGAAGGGTTTCACTGTTAGAGAGCATTTGCTGCAGTAAGTACAAATCGTATCTGCATATGTTCAAAATCCTTGCTGAGCATCGATTCCCTCTACAGCAATGATTTCTGTTCTGCTCATGTCAACTGATCTGTGCAAGACCTGTGCTTGGGGCATACTGTGCTTTCAGCCTTAAAACCCAAAAAGCAAATAAGACAGACCCCTGATTTATCATCATTTACAAAACAATGATCCTAGTATCCATCTTAAAAATTTTGGGCATTTTCTCCTGCTCCTTGAACTCCCAAGCTTGGCAGTGTTATGATTAAAGAAAGCACATTTTAAAAATGCAATGGTACAAGCTTTTTCCCTCATCTGTCGCTCATCTTTCCCCTAGAGAGCTTGGAAGCTGAGATGAATGTCTCTGCTGGAGTCATCCTGCCTGTGTTAGTGAAGTGGGACTTTTCCCCTGCGTGCTGATTGACTTCGATTTGTCCTGGCTCTGTTTCAATGAGCCTTGTCCAAAGGCAGCTGCCAGCATTGCTCTGGGAAAGAGGGGCAATTAGCTGACACTTTGGGAACAGTTCTGTGATGAAGGTACAAAGAATGAGCCATGGGCAAGGAGACATGGTGCTTTCCTATATGCGTATTTGTGTGTGTCCTGGCAAGCAAAGTTCAAACTGTGACTACTGTTAATGCCTTGCAAAGGAAGAAAGCCAGCAACAGGAACAAACTCTAGGAAGCAGTTGAGGATAAATTGCCTTCAGATGAAGTTTCTTCCAGACCTCAGTCCACCCCTGGAGCAGGTAGATTGGCATCCTTCCTAAAACTCTAGCTCCCCATCTGCCTTACTTTGACTCTTAATTATGTCAAAAACAAAGTAGAAGCTAAAAAAATATGCAGTTTCATTCTGGTCCTATAGCAAAGAATTGGTGGTGCTTTTTAAGAAGGAAAAAATGATTAATTTAATTTGCTATCTGCCCATTGTTCACATGTTCTGTAGGACAGGATAGGAACAAGAGCTGATCCCTCACCTCCACCCTACTAGAAAAGTTTAAACCCCAAATCATGGCTGCCTCTGAAGTAGGAGCTTCCCACGTTTAATTTTTCCTTTTCCATTGTGGCTGGCTGATTTGCAACCAGAGTCAGATGTTTACCTCTACAACACAGGTATGATGATATGTGCCTTCAAGTCATGTGTGCAGACAGATTTGAGAAAAAGACTTTGATTTTCTGAGCATGAGACTGGGCAAACTTGAGAAGAAGGTAAGAACCGATAATTCGTGTTCCTTCTGTGAAGGTTAAAAATGAACACAATGCCATATGGGTCAGAGGATGTGATGAAACCCTTGAGACCTGAGGGACTGATGTGTGTTGGACAGATTGCTGGACTTGATGATCTTAGAAATCTTTTCCAGTCTTGATAATTCTATGACTGTGGAATTCCTTGCAAGATACCTGGTGGCCAGCACTTGTTCACCCAGGTACCATAATCAAAGGGACAAGGGAAGCAGTGGCAAAAGGGCTATGCTCAGGAACTGGGGCAAAGCTCCGCTCTGGAAAGGACATCGAGGGAAAAACAACACACCCTCCGCCTTCCAGCAGCAAATTCAGTGCCACAAATCCTCACCTTTCATTCTCAAGCCCCTGCAGGCTCAGTTGAGCTAGCAGTAGGGTAGTACAGGGTGTCACACACAGATGCTTTGCAGAGCCACAGCATTCCAGGGGAAGTTCCAGAGGGCAGAATTCAATTTAACGCAACATAGGTCCACATTTGAAGTCTTGACATTTATTTTCTTGTTCATAGAACTTTAGAGTCATAGAATCATTGAAGTTGGAAAAGACCTCTATCATCCAATCCAACCATCAGCCCAGTGCCACCGTGCCTACCAAACCATGTCCCAGAGTGCCATATCTACATATTTTTTAACACTTCCAGGGATGGCAATTCCACCACTTCCCTGGGCAGCATGTTCCACTGCTTCAGTAATGAAATTTTTCCAAATATCCAATCTAAGCCTCCCCTGGCACAACTTGAGGTCATTTCCTCTCATCCTATCACCTGGTATGTGGGAGTAGAGACCAACACTCACCACACTATGCCCTCCTTTCAGGTAGTTGTAGAAGGTGATGAGGTCTCCCCTCAGCCTTCTTTTCTCCAGGCTAAACAATCATAATTCCCTTAGCAGCTCCCATAACCTCTGTGCTCCAGACTCTTCTCAAGTTCCATTTCCCATCTCTGGGAGCACTCCAGGCCCTCCATGACTTTCTTGTTCTGAGGGCCCAAAACTGAACCCAGGATTTGAGGTGTGGTCTCACCAGTGCTGAGTACAGGGGCACTTCTCTCAGAACCCTCTAGCAATTTCAGACACTCTGTAACAAATCCTGGGATATAGGTAAATATTATCTTACATAGTTTTGTTTGGCACCAGCTCTGAAACTCGAGGTCTCTCTGCAGCATTTACCAGCTGCTTTTTTATATTACCTTTGTTCTTATGTA
This sequence comes from Coccyzus lansbergi, assembly GCA_033558105.1. NCBI lineage: Eukaryota > Metazoa > Chordata > Aves > Cuculiformes > Coccyzidae > Coccyzus > Coccyzus lansbergi. The sequence goes on along the minus strand of JAUMJK010000767.1, from coordinate 180,172 downwards.
CTTCTCTATTGCCTTTTAACTGCAAAACCAAGAGGCACATTCTTGCCAGAAGGTCTTGGCAATGCAGAATTGAAAGGAATGAAATAAGGCTGGGTGGACAATTTATAAGACACACATACATTTCAGATCTTGACATGACAGCTGGCTATATAATCTGGCATTTCTCCCTAGTAGCAGGACCGTATATCAGAACAAAGCTTATGGCTTTCCTTAAAGATAGGGGAGACCTTGGGAGATTTACACAGCCAGTTCCTGTAACAGATATCAGAGCTGGTCATCACACTTTGTAGTGCAAAGTTATTGCAGCACCCTAAGCCAGGCACAGCTTCCCAGGACTGTGAGAGACTCTCACAAGCTTTGCAAAACCTAAAAGTGCAGAGCCAAGCTTCTGCATCTGTTCATGGCAACAGCAACAAAGAGGACAGCAATGCCTCAGTCCGCTCTCACTGAACTCATTATCTTACTGCCAGGCAATGCAGACTGATTTGTCTTTAGGAGGACCCCAGATCTGGATCATGGAGATAGTGGGTGGTGCTGTGTGTACCATTGGAGATGAACTTTCTCACAAGTGGCCTTGATTCTTGTGTTCATTCTGTGACATCCAGCTTGTTACTTCACAGTCTTACTCAGCAAAGTGCCCAAGACTTGCAGCTGTGACCAAAGCCCAAAGGAGGCAACTTCTGAAGATACCTTGTACAGAGCATTGTGCTTCAGGTGTCTCAAGTGGGTATCATAACTCATCAAGAGTGATGGAGTTGTCCTTAATCACTCTGGGCTGAAACCTGTGTTTGTGGATGGGGCTGTCAGATCTGCGCTCCCCAAATGACTGTTAGGAGTTTTTAGAGCTTTCCAGGGCTTTCACAGGAGAAACCCCTGAGGAAACAAACAGGTTTGGGAAGGATTTGAGAGGATCCCAAATTAGATCCCCAATGTCCAGTTCAGAGTCTTGTCCTCAGCAGTGTCAATCCTTCAACCATCATTTCAAACCTAGAACTTTGGTGTGAGAAAAAGGAATTGCAAAACTAAACAGGCTTTTTTGAGTTTAAACATTTCAGGTTTTTTCCCTTCAACTATTTTCAAAGCTCCTTCAATTCTCTTCTGCTTTTCATTTTGATGGGTTGTGCTTATGGCATAAAATATTCTCTCCTGGTCTGACCCAGAATGGTTTCATTTATGCAGGGGTATGTTTCTGTTGGCCTCTTTTATCCCACAGATGTGTTCAGTTCTTTACAGCAAAATGAATGTCAGCATATAATGAGCACACCAGACTTTGCCTCTGAAGGTTGAAGAATATCTCTTCCATATTATTTCATAAGCAGTTAAGTAAAGGGAGGTGCTCTTTATCAGCAGGTGCAGGGATAGGATGTCGGAGTGGAGGGGGGAATGGTTTACCCTGAAGGGGGGAAGATTTAGATGAGGTCTTAGGAAGAAACTTTTTACTATGTGGGTGATGAGGCATGGACACAGGTTGCCCAGAGAAGTGGTGGCTGTGCCATCCCTGGAGGTGTTCAAGGACAGGTTGAATGAGGTTTTGAGCAACCTGATGCAGTGGAAGGTGTCCCTGCCCATGGCAGGGGGATTGGAACTGGATGATCTCTAAGATCCCTTCCAACTCAAACCATTCCATTTTTCCACGATTAAATTATGCTTGAAAACATGAAGTCTTCAAATAGTACAGTATAATAAAGTTGAACGCAACAAAGAATTTTGAGCAACCTGTGGAAACAAGAACACTTCCACTGCAATCCAAGATCCACCACAGTTGCCACCATATGATGTCTCCAGCAGTTGTCTGGGACACCCCGATCTCTCCAGTAGCCAGCTTCACCAGGGATGTGCACATACACCAACCTCCTACATATAATCCACATATCCTACTCACCACCAGGGCTGCCTTCTTAGCATCCAGAGACATACCACACTCAGAGACACATGTTATATTGAAAACGGATAGCAAAAGCTATGTGGTGTGAATATCTTGTGGTCTTCTCAGGTTGTGCTGCATAAGTCTTTCTGCCCAAATCATACAGGCAAACAAAATGGGCATCCACTTTTAACACATGCCACAACTAATAGCAAACAAGATAGAAAGACATGTAAATCATTACGACCTCCCTTGTACAAGATTTAACAGCGCTTCAGTGTCTTGGCAAAGCACCTTGCAGATGCCTCCAAGTGCCAAGACAGCTAAAAAAGAGGAAAAAGTAAACAAAATCTGCAATGTGTTTCAACACATTAACTCTTAAGGCCCCAAACCTCTCCCAGAAAGGCTCATATGAAGCCCTGTGATTCCTATGCAGGTTCTTCTGTTTCAGCCAGGGACCAGTTTCTGTCTCTTCTTCCCTTGTGCCAAGGGAGGTTTAGACTGGATAGAAAAAATTTCTTTGCTGAAAGAATGGTGAAGCATTGGAACAGGCTGCCCTGAGAAGTGGTGGAGTCTCCATCCCTGGAGGTGTTAACATGTATTCATGGTGCTTCAGGGCATGGTTTAGCAGGCATGGGCTGACAGTTGGACTGGATAATTTTAGAGGTCTTTTCCAACCTTAAGGATTCTATGCTGGTTACTTTTCTTGATAAAAATCAGTGCTGAAAAACAGAATGAGGGATTATTAGGTAACTTTTAATCTAAAAATGCTGTATCTCAGGGGAACACATGACAGCATTTTGCTCCCTTTGTTGGTTCTGACCTTAGTTGAACACATAATTCATGAGTTTACGTTGCACAGGTTGATCATAAGCCGATGTCAATTTTATGCATTGCATTTGTGCTTTATCTAAAGCACTTTCAAGCAAAAGGAAACTGCTTATTTGAATGCTACCTCAACAACACTGTTCCCAAAACCATCTGGACATCAATTAAATTGCATTTTGAGTCCAAGATATATCATCTTCTTTTAGCTAGGGACAATCAGAACAATGCCAGAGTGAAACATTTTGAAAGCACTCAGCTTCTGGTTACAACTTGGGGCTTTCACTAGGAAAAGATTTCACTTGGCCTCTCATCAGTGATATTTTCAGGTTTTGCTGGGAATCCTTGAATCATTCTTCCTTCTGCCTAAAGCTGATGTCTCTTTTTAAAACATGATTGATGGTCCTTTGTCAATAGCCATCATGGTCCTGCCAGAGAAGTGGGAGACATGAAATAATATGGTTTTCAATAATTCAAGTGATGTTGCTAAATTTGAAAAACAGGCACTAGGACTAATGGGAACAAAATAGAACCTCTTTGGGGAAAAAAAAAAAAAAAGATCTTGCCACAGAGTTTTAATTCAATCAGGAGTGCAGTGGCATCAAAAGACTTATAATCCAGAGGTAACATTGTTCCATTACTAGTTTGACTGAAGCAAAAAATTGCACAAAGCATAATCTATTACGCCTGATATCTTTTCCAAAGCAGTTTTAGGTATGCTTAGTCCTCCAGCTCACTTCTGCTGGTTTTGAGTCTGCCTGGGACTGCTGTGAGCAGAGCAGACACAGGAACCTCACCCAGAACATCATGGAATAATAGAATGTCCTGAGTTGGAAGACACCCACAAGAATCATCAAGTCCAACCTCTGTCCCTGCACAAGACAACCCCAACATTCATAGCATGTGCCTGAGGGCATTGTCTAGATGCTTCAGGAATATTGTCTGGCTTGACATCAAGACTGCTTCCTTGGGAAGCCTGTTCCAGTGCCCCACCAGCCTCTCGGTGAAGAACCTTTTCCTAATATCTGACCTAACCTTCCCCTAGCACATCTTCCTCCCATTTCCTTGGGTCCCATCACTGATCACCAGAGAGAAGAGATCAGTACCTACTTCTCCCCTTGTGAGGTAACTGCTGTGAGGTCTTCCCTCATTCTCCTCTTCTCCAGGCAGAACAGAGCAAGTGGCTTTAGCAAATCGTCATACAGCTTCCCGTCAAAGCCCTTCACCAGCTTTGTGGCCTCCTATGGACACTCTCCAGTAGCTTTGTAATCTTTTTATACTGTGGTAGCCAAAACTACACCCAGTACTCAAGATAGGGCTGCACCAGTGCAGAGCAGGACAATCTCCTCCCTCTACTGTCTAGCAAAACCGTGTGAAATGAAGCAAGTGACCTGCCTTTGCTAACCCATGTCTGTCAGTATGTATGGTAGGTGTCAAACCCCCTAATCTATCCCTGGGACCACTAAGATAGGAAAAAAATAAAACCCACACAACTTACTCAAACCACAGACAAGGGAGGAGAAAGACAGCAGTAGGAGCTAGCTGGTCCCCAGCTCTTACAGTTTGCTGTGGTCAGTAAGATGGATACAAAACTGGCTATAAACTTTTCACAAGGTTCACTCCAGGACTGATTCACCCCCTGCACAGAGCCGTGCTTCTCTAGTTAAGGGGCAATGGAAACAGACTTCACGCTGCAAGTCTCTTCCCAGTCCATCAGCAATATTTCACTTTACAGCTGGTACATGTTGAGCCCTGTGCTGCAGGGCCAAGTCCAGCATTTGCGTAGATTACTGATAGGTGTTTTAAAATCAGTGGAGATATGAAATTAACAGATGGAGAAAGGCCAAAAAAAAAGTATCATTGTCTATACTGGAGGTAATTACACACTGTAATCAAGCCAGCAATTGCTCTTCCTGTGCAGCATTCCCATTCCGCGACTCTTCTCTGCTTATCCTCTCCCACACCGCAGACTGTGCCCCCAGAGGAGGACATGACACCATAACTGGAACAAGCTACAGTTGAGTATAAAGGACCAGAAAGACAATCTCTCTTTCTCTCAACATATCCCCTCATTTTGAATATCTAAAAAACCTCTTTCTACATCTGAGACAGACTCTTTTTACTCTTTTTAACGTTGATGGAGAGCCAGCCTGTACAGTTTCTGCAGTTCAGATCCATGGAAATCATGGAAGACCCCATGTTGATTCACTCTGACACAGTCTTTCTACTCACACATAGACACTGAGTCACTCAGTGTCGCCCCAGACTTAGAGCACTCTTGTTCCTCTCTGCAGGGCCAACATTATTGGTATATTTGACTCCAAGAGACTTCTTTTAGACCAACCAATATGACCACTGGTAGCTATGCCCAGAATGAGACTGCTCTGTGCAGGAATTGTTGTCTAGGCAAGTCTCTAGTATCATTAATTTACCCATGAGGAGCCCAAATTGGGCAGCTAAACCACACTGCCACAGAGCCCATTTCCTTCCATTGATTAAGGAGGCATGCAGGGCTAGATAGCTTCAGTGGAGGAAGCTGCAAGGCAAATGTTGATCTCAAGGGACACCATCACCAGGTGATCGGGTATGAGTAAGGCTCCAGACATCTGAAATTACTGTTTCTCCCTCTAGAGCCTAAACAGTCTAGGAATGGGGTTTGTCCCATCAGTTTTGGCAGGCTGATACTCAAGCACAGTACCCTGAAGGGGTAGGAACAACTTGACTGATGACAGCCCTCATGCCACATCAGGTGTGCTGGAGCATTAGGGCATTAACAAATACTCCTCTATACCAGCTACCCTCCTATGAATAGGGAGTATGCTAACTCTCAACATTTTCAATCTCAATCCCCTTCCCCCATGGCAAGACTGACTCAAATTCTCTGACAAAGACTTATCACCCTGGCTAACTACTTGCAAACAGAGGACAGCCTGGGCACCAGCTGCCTTGACTATATCAACTCTTTGTATTGTTTCTACAGACATCAGAAAGGCTGCGTGGGAGAATCCACCACAGAGGATTAAGAGCTTTAATTTGGAAGCTTCTTCCCATGGATGCTTCTATAACAACCCTCATTGGTGGAATTTCTCTATTCCCCCATCACATGTTACAGGTCTTATGAAGAACAGCTGAGAGAGTTGGGGTTGTTCAGCCTGGAGAAGAGGAGGCTGAGAGGAGATCTCATTGCTCTATATAACAACCTGAGGGGAGGTTGTAGAGAGGAGGGTGCTGGCCTCTTCTCCCAAATGACAGGGGAAAGGACAAGAGGGAATGGCCTCAAGCTCCGCCAGGGGAGATTTAGGCTGGACATTAGGAGGAAGTTTTTCACAGAAAGGGTCATTGCGCACTGGAACAGGCTGCCCAGGGTGGTGGTTGAGTTACAGGTGGACAAGGTGCTAAGGGGCATGGTTTATTCTTTGATAGGAATGGTTGGACTCAATGATCCAGTGGGTCTCTTCCAGCCTGGTTATTCTGTGATTCTATGATTCTATGTTGCATCTTTTCTTTCAGTAATATTAGCAGGGTTGCACTTCTTTATCCTAACACTCTGAAACACCCTACTATTTCATCAAATTCTGCTGAAATGAGGCTCAGGTTACAGGACTAAGATGCACAGCTCTTCTTGTGCAAGTATACACACACATTATCATGTGCTAACACTCGTTTAGCTCATGAGGCTGAGAGTTAGGCTTGTTTATCCTCGAGAAGAGAAGGCTCCTGGAAGACCTTAGATCAGCTTTCCAGTATTTAAAGGGGGTCCAGAAAAGCTGAGTAGGAGCTCTTTATCAGGGAGTGTAGGGATAGGATGAGGGGGAATGGTTTTGAACTGAAAGATGGCAGATTTAGATTAGACATCAGGAAGAAAGCTTTCCTGTGTGGGTGTTGAGGCACTGAATAGGTTGCCCAGAGAAGCTGTGTTTGCCCCATCCCTGGAGGTGTTCAAGGCCAGGTTGGATGGGGCTTTGAACAATCTGATCCCGTGAAAGGTGTTCATGATTCTACAATTCTATGATTTATTTCACAGGAAACTAAGATAAAATCTGCCTTCTAAATCACTGGAGCTGAATTTGTTCCTTAGAAGACAGGGATGTAAGCCGGTTTCATTAAGATCATATACACCTACCTGATGTTCAGCTCTCTAAATGGATACTGTAGGAAAGGAACAAGCAATCTCCTGCTGACCTGACTGATGCAGGGTCACCTTAGCAAGGAGCAATCTGAACAGATACTGTATAATTGAGAGAAAGCTATCCTCATCTACCATGGGGAGCCAAAGCAGGTGCAGGATAACTTCTCCATTACAGGACATGCCTATATATAGGACAAAAATAAGGAAAAAAATCAATAAAATAAATTTACTCTTCATGGTTCTCTGATCCCATTCCACTTCAATGATGGACAGAAGCATCAGCAGGAAAGTGACTGGAATTTTAAACGTTAACAGGAAATTTCAGCCAGCTGCCCCTCTTCAGATATTTCTTGTTTGTACCAGTTCTCTTCTATCCCAGTTTTAGAAGTACCCTTCCTAAGACTGTACTTCCCAGGGACCCAAGTGATTCTCAGGCTAGGGTTTAGCCTGAGAAACTTTTACAATGGAAGGTCCTCTAGGCACTCCCTCAGTGCAGTAACCGCCCTGCAAGTCAGAATATCTTCATGAAGAGCTAGAAAGACCTTCCAAGTGGGAAGCAGGACAGAGCTTGTATTCAAGATGCTCAGAAAATCACATCTATGGAGCACCCCAAAGCATAGTGGAGATACCCATATCCTGAGCACACTTTTTGGATCAGCCCTTGCAATGTACATAAACAAGACATACTTCTTCCAACCCAAGCTGAACAGGGCAGAGAGTCCTTGCAATTTTGCATGCTGCATACTCCTTAATCTCTAACACCAAGAGCAAAAGAATCAACTAAAAATGGCACAAATGCTATAACCTTCAGATGCAAAGAAGATTACAAGATCAGGGCAAATGTACTCACTCTCCCTGCCCCCGAACCACTCTCCTGGCTGCCAGTGGTTTAAGCTCCTGGGTAAGACCGTTTCTATGTTTATCACAGCACTTTGCAACCCCAAAGACACATCTGTTGGCTACCACACCAAGCAGCAAAAGATCCCAAGCTGCAACCATGCATGACACAGAGAAATGCCAGAATTTAATGTCTGGAGCCCAGCTCCTTCAGCACTTCTGTACATCAACACAGCCACATCATACCTGGGAATACTCAGGCATTTCCCTCTCAGCACCAGAGAGATGCTGCTCTGAAACAAGATGTTCCATGAAAAAAACCTTGACAACCCCCTCATAAACATATTACACATACCTGATATATTACCCCTCTTATTGCAATTGGCTTTAATTTATGTGAACAAGAGTCCCCAGCATTTTATCTCCCTGCTACCATAGCTCTCTTACCAATCTCCCCACTCCTTTGCTCAGCTTTCTTCCATTGCACAAACACACATTTAACTCCCAAACAAGCTCTCCCTCCTTTTGTGCCTCTCTTCTGCTACAGTACTTCCATTGAATCATAGAATGATTTGGGCTGGAAGGGACCTTAAACATCATCCAGTTCCAAACCCCTTCCATGGGCAGGGACACCTCCCACTGTATCAGGTTGCTTAAAGACTCATCCAACCTCTCCTTGAACACCTCCAGGGATGGGGCAGCCACAACTTCTCTAGGCAACCCGTACCAGTGCCTCACCACGCTCACCCATTCTACCCCAGACAGAGCTGCCTCTGCCCTGCAAAAAGTGCTTTACTTTTATTTGCTAGCACTCCTAAAGAGTCAGAGTTCAGGGATAAAAGTGATTTGAGACAACTGTAGCTGTGCAACATGAACTTCATCAGCACTTCCAGGCTCCAAGAGCTGTCCATCAGTAACATAACCCCCGCTCTCAGGGGGCTTGGGCTCGATTTAATCTGCTCGCACTGCTCTGAGGACACACTTCATTTAATAATGCAACAGAGTGGTGAACAACACACTGGAAACTATTTCTGCTGTCAAAGGCAAAATGGACTTACTGAGAGTGAGCAGCCTTGAAGGGTAACTTGAGACCTAAAAATGAGTAGACCATGATGCTTGCAGAGCACAACAATCCTCATCCTGCCCCAGAAGACAGAATCATAGAATTTTTGAGATTGGAAAAGCTCTCTAACTTCATCCAGCCTGACTGTCAGCCCAACACTACTGTGCCTACTAAACCATATTCCGAAGTGCCAGATCTCCACACTTTTTGAAAACCTCCAGGGATGGTGACTCCACCACTTCCCTGGACAGCTTGTTCCAGTGCTTCACCACTACTGGGAAAAAAAAAAAAAAAGGCACTCAAATCTTTAGAAATTTGTTCTCACTTCACTTTGGAGTGGTATTCTGAATGTATGTTTCCCAATATTGAATGTTCTGAATAAATTTCCTGTTTAAGCTAAATGTTAAATGTCTTTTGCTTTGGCCTGAGGAAAAACTTCACTTTTGTGGTGCTGTATTTTAATCCTGCTCATATTTCCACACATTACATCAACATCTGTGCAGAAGTCAAGGCCAGAATGTGCAAAATGAGCACCCTGCATTGTTTAAAGGAAAATGGCAATTTCAAAATTACTCCCTGCAACTTTTTCCCCCATTAAAAATGCAATAACAATTGTCATGTTCTCATGAAAAAAAGGCAGTTTCTGACAGCAAAACCTACTCTCTGGAAAGCTTACTACTTTGCTATAACTGGAATTCACGTTGAGATGTCATGCTCTGGAGATGCTGATAGAAAATAACATGGTATCTGCTCTGTTCCTCCGATCCGTGTAGCATAATGATCTGCGTTTACCCTGTTTTAAGAACTATGGGATCATTTCGGAGAGAATTGCACAGATTCTTGTGATTTTTTTTTTATTGATTTTGCAAAGTGAGGGAGAGGAACTAAATGATTCATTCAGGATTAGTAAAAGGGATATGTGATAATACAGTCAACACCACTGAGCAGTTTTAGCAGGCATGATAACACCTAGCTACAGAGTCAATATTTTGCAGGAAAGGCTGGTGGAGTGCACACTGCTGTTCTCGAGGAAGTTCTCTGCTCAGACCTTAAGGGCAGAAATGTTGCAAAAAACATGCGTACGCCACTGGCAAAAGCCGCTAATGTGCACTTGCAGTCAAGAAAGCCAACTGTATCCTGGGCTGTATCCAAAACACTGTGACCAGCAGGGCAAGGGAGGGGATTCTGCCCCTCTGCTCTGCTCTCATGAGACCTCACCTGGAGTCCTGAGTTTAGTTCTGGAGTCTTCAGCACAGGAAGGACGTGGATCTGTTGGAGTGAGTCCACAGGAGGCCACAAAGATGACCCAGGATCTGGATCACCTCCCATTCAAAGACAGACTGAGAGAGTCAGGGTTATTCAGCCTGGAGAAGAGAAGGTTGCAGGGAGATCTTGTAGCAGCCTTCTGGTATGGAGAGGGGTTACAGGAAAGCTAGGGAGGGGCTTTTTATCAGGAAGTGCAGGGATAGTATAAGGGGGACCACTTTTAAGCTAAAAGAGAGGATATTCAGGTGAGATATTAGGAAGAAATATTTTCCTGTGAGGGTGGTGAGGCACTGGCATGGATCGCCCAGAGAAGTCACAGATGCCCTATTCCAGGAGGTGTTCAAGGCCAGGCTGGATGGGGCTTTGAACAACCTGATCCAGTGGAAGTTGTCCCTGCCCATGGCAGCTGGATTTGGAACTAGACTGATCTTTAAGGTCCTTTACAACCCAAACCATTCTAAGATTCTATGATTAATTTCCCTTTGTGTTTGAAACAAAAATATGCATTTCCTACTTTCCAGCTAGATTTGTCCCAGGTGTGAACACTATGGGTTTACTGTCGGCACCATAGGTGTTTGCTGAGCCTTAAAGGGCAATACTGTGCATTGGGCATGTGCACTGTGATGTTAGACTTGCCATCCCAGGATATGTGCTACTTTTGACCCCAATTTGTGCTGGTGCAGTGTGAGAGAACTGTGAGAATTGTCCGTGCCTACCTAGGCTCACAGCTTTAGCCCTTCCCTGGTGGTTATTAGTTTTTGACAAAAGTCAAAAGAGGAACATTCAGGATATCTCTGGACAGGTTAGTTATAACCAGCTCACATGAACTGAGCAGCACAGCTTCTACCAGCAACACAAATGGTGCATACTGCAGCATTCTGCTTATTAAAGAGTCTGGTTTGGTCTTCATTAAGATCAGTGGTGAGATTGTCAAAGACACGTAAATAATTTAGGAGCACAAGTCATTAAGGATAAGAATTGTCCTTCTAGCAAACCTGAGGCACTTCTGAAATTCCCACTGAACGTTATTAAGTCTGATGTCCCAGCCAGAGGCAGGGTAGCTCTGTTGTGTCCCATGAAGACCATCTTTTATAAAACTATATTCCTAAAGGCTATTCAGCAGGGCTGTCAAGTCACTTCTTGACTACCTTAATGAAATACTGTTATTGTTTAATAAACCATTTGCTTTCATAACTGTGTACTGCTCAATAAGTATGGTGACATGCACCTAAATGCTGGATATATCCACAAGTGCTGTAATTGGTCAGGAGATGTTGTCTAACATAAGAACACTTAGATGCATTGAAATGAATGCTCCCTCAACCATTACATCAACCACTGGAAGGCAGGAGACAATGGACATCTGTTTCTTGGGCTGCCCAGAGTTCAGACAGAAGAACAAGTGCGCTGAAGAAGAGATACTAGATCCAGGATCTCCATCCTCTCCTCTTTCAGGGTTGCTAATTTAAAGGCAACAAGGCACCATCTTCTTTCTGTCAGAGTGATGGGGTTTCAGGCAGAGGAGCTGGGAAAGGAAATTTTCTCACTGTAGGCAACTGAGTGTCTCATACAGCTAATTGACTTCCACTCTTATTTGGTGCTGCTCTGTCTCCTGCTGGTGCTGATACAGAAAAAGCTCCAAGAAGAATCAATCAGCTGCATAGCTGAGCATAAAGAAAAACGTTAGTATGGCCTCAGGGATGTGGAGGAAAATGACCTGAGAAAATAATTGCTGCAAAGGAAGCAATTCTGCCTGTTGGTAAAACAACCCTGGTAGTAGAGAGAAGTCTGGCTGTATTCAGGGACACCTGAATTTCTACTCAGGGAAGCAATATTTCCAGGTGTCTCACAGCAGCGGTAATAGATGGAAGAAGTGATCTATGCTTAGCAGAATTATTTCCTTCCTGCTTGCTTTGCGAAGACATAATTCTCTTCCCTGTTCCCTAGTGTATGGTTCTTCTCATGAAAGCAGCCAGGCACTCAATTCAACAGCAAAATTCATTTATTCTTCATTTCCATCTGCCTAACACTACAAGAAGCAAAGCCCATCAGCAGTCGCAGCCTGCAGATCCCTGCTCCAGCTATAGTCGCAGGCTATGGTGAGCTCTTCAGGTCTGCCCTCCCCAATTCACATCAGAGATTTGAGGTGCTGCTTCTTCTAAAGGTGATGATTGCCTCTACTCTTCACCACCTCCATTCATTAAGCTGAACAGCTGCTTATCCAGCAGCAAATGGTAACCAGTCGGATAATCCCACAAAGCTGTGTGAAAAGAGGGAAAGCCGTAAGTCACAACCTCAAGACTCTTGCATGTCCCTCCTTCTCTTCATCCTGTCTTCCAGACCTCTGCCTCCCTCCAAAAATCCTGCCAATACTACATAGCATTGAATCATAGAATACTTTGGGCTGGAAGGGACCTTAAAGTTCATCTAGTTACAAGCCACCTGCCATGGGCAGAGACATCTTCCACTGAATCAGGGGGCTCAAAACCTCATCCAGCCTGGCCTTGAGCACCTCCAGGGATGGGGCAGCCAGGGCTTCTCTGGGCAACCTGTGCCAGTGCCTCACCACCCTCACAATAAAGAACTTCTTCCTAATATCTAATCTAAATTTTTCAGCTTAAAATCATCCCCCCTCATCCTATCCCTACACTCCTTGACAAAGAGCCCCCCACCCTAGCTTTCCTGCAGCCCCTTTCAGTACTGGAAGGCTGCTATAATGGCTCCCTGGAGTCTTCTCTTCTCTTGTCTGAACAACCCTCACTCTCCCAGCCTGTCTTCATAGGGGAGGTGCTCAAGGCCTTAGATCACCTTCATAGTCTCCTCTGAATCTCCAACAGTAAAGTATTTCTCCACAGAAAAATGGGATGCGATTCCCTGGCAATGTTCAAGGAAGAGGCAGCAACCCTGGCAGAGAAAGCTTTTTTCCTCAGCCTGTCCTTTGGAGCCAAGAAGCATTATTTGGCTTATGGCATCTTTATAGCCAGGAGTAACTTCTTCCTCCCCATTAGCCATGAGTCTGTGGGGTGATTCATTCTCCAGAGGCTTGGTTCAGTCCAGCCAAGTCAACGAGACAAAAAATCTTGCGCTGTAGTACTGCTATTGGGAGAAATTAGTGGTGACAGGTAGCTACCTGCACAAGTTTTGCAGAGTTGGCAGTACCACACTAACAGCACCAGAGGGACCAGTGGACTCTTGTTTTTTTGCTGGATCAGCCAGTTGATAAATTCAGTGGCATACAAAACATAAATTTAAATAGCAGAGTCTTTTATAAATAAGTAATGCCAAAGAGGCAAGTCTGGACTCTCAACTGATAAAACTATTGATCTCCTTCAGTTTTCATGGAGCTGCTCTGAACAGTTTGTTGTTGCCTGCACTGAATGGGGTGGGAGGCACAAAGTATCTCCACTCTGCATCTGGATTTCTGCATCTTCACTATAGGATTGCTCTTCAGCCAGACACATGTGCTGTTTTCTGCACAAATATCTGTAAAATCTCTGAAAACTTTTGTATACTTGGTTTAAAAATGTAAATAAGTATAGGTTTTATGAAACTACATTACAGACCACTTTTTGATAATGAAAAAGACTCAAGCACTTTGAGAGAGTGCTTTAATAACCATCACTGCTGGCTTTTAAGAGTAAGTTAACTGAAAGAGCTGAAAAAGCACTGATGCTGTCTAGAGGCAGGTGGACAGTGAATGATCTCCCAGATCCCCTTCTTTCTATGATTTACCTGCTACTGGTAATCAGTGCTGATATTAATGGTCATCTGCAGGAGAGTGATGCCGGTGTCTGTTCTGGGGCTGGTTTGGTCCTAGCTGCCTAGGAATACCACCAGTGTGCTGCAGTGATGGAAGGTGAGCACCTCCCTGCCCAGAAAACCATAGAGCAAAGGTGGCAGCTGAATACATTGAAAATTTCCTCCAGTAAGTCCTCTGGGAACTGCTCCTGCCTTCCAGTCACCTGACTTCTCACATTTAAAGTGTGCTTTCAGGCTAGTTATAAAAGGAAATCAAACCACCTGTGACCATTCTACTTCAGCACAAGCCATCAGGAGCATGTTCATCACTTTTGGGCAGACCCTTTATTTTTTTCAGACAAGGGGGAGAGTGGGATGTAAGTCTGCTGCAGCAACAATCCAAATCCATGCAAAGAACAGTGACCTCTTGTCCCAGAGGTTCCCTCCTCCACCTTTTCTATTTCTGAGCACTGAGCACTTGTCATTTATTACGTGCATCTGGGTCAGAGTAATCCCAAGCACATATATAGGCTGGGTGAAGAATGGATTTAGAGCAGCCCTGAAGAGAAGGACATGGGGTGCTGATGTATGAGAAGCTCAACACAAGCTGGAAATGTGCACTTGCAGCCCAGAAAGCCAACCGTATCCTGGGCTGCATCCAAAACAGTGTGACCAACAGGGTAAGGAAGGGATTCTCCCCATCTTCCCTGCTCTTGTGAGACCTCACCTGGAGTCCTGTGTTCAGTTCTGGAGTCCTCAGCACAGGAAGGATATGGAGCTGTTGGAGTGAGTCCACAGGAGGCCACAAAATTCATGAGAGGGCTGGAACACCTCCCATTCGAGTACAGACTGAGAGCGTTGGGGTTGTTCAGCCTGGAGAAGAGAAGGCTCTGGGAGACCTCTCAGCAACATTTCAGTACTCAAAGGGGCTACCTAAAAGCTGGGAAGGAGCGTTTTATCAGGTTGTGCAGAGACAGGATGGAGAGAAAGGTTTTAAGCTGAAAGAGAGGAGATTTAGATGAGATATTAGGAATAAATTCTTTACTGCTAGGGTGGTGAGGCATTAGCACAGATTGTCCAGAGAAGCCATGGATGACCCATCCCTGGAAGTGTTGGACGCCAGGCTGGATAAGGCTTTGAGCAATGTGATCCAGTGGGAGGTATCACTGCCCATGGCAGGGAGGTTGGTACTGGATCGTAGAATCAGAATCACAGAATCACTAGGTTGAAAAGGACCCACAGGATGATCGAGTCCAACCATTCCTATCAATCACTAAACTATGCCCCTCAGCACCTCATCCACCTGTCTTTTAAAGGCCTCTAGGGAAGGTGACTCAACCACCTCCCTGGGCAGCCTCTGCCAGTGCCCAATGACCCTTTCTGTGAAATATTTTTTTCCTGGATGTGGTTTTAGGTCCCTTCCAACCCAAACTATTCTACAGTATTATTTTATGGGATGATATAAGTGTACAAGAGCCACCAGTTGCCCGAATTAGAGATTTTACTATAAAGCCAGGGCAATTCTTTTTGTATTCCAGCACCTGGACTTGCTGGTTTTCCAGTGACTGTAAATCCCATTAGTGCCTGGGGATGGGTTTTCAAATTACCTGAAAGATGCCCGCAGAATACAGAGAAGAAAATCCAACATTTTTTTCACCATTTCCAAGTTTCACTGCATGCCTTCCTAACACAACTGTATTAGGTGCTTTGGTTGCCCTCAGGGTGAAATCAGCTCCTCTCTTTATAAAAACTTCTAGACTGCCTGTGCAATTTGTTCCAAAGGCATAATGCAGTGTTATGTTGTCTGTCCTCTTCCCCAGTGATGCACCAATTGATCATACTATTCATCAACTTATTTCTTGTTTCAAATGAAGAGCAGTAGCATGGGAAATAAGCTGAGATCCATAGATTGTTCATAATTGATTAGATACAAATATTTGGCGGTTCTGAAACTCAACCGTTTGTGCAGATTGCAGAGTATTTCTCTGTACTCACCCAGAAACTGCTTTATTTTCCTTCTGAAATTGCTCCTCTTGAGAGCCTTTCCTCCAAAAGTTTCAGCAAATGGATACAAAACTTTCTGGAAGTAAATTAGCTGTTTGGGTTTTTTTTTCATCCAGGCTGTCTTTCAAGACCTGAATTTCTTATTAAATGGGTTTGGGTCTACTTTCCAAAGAAATGTTGTTCTTTGCTCTGTTCTGCTGGAGTTTATTGTTCATTTGGGGCAGAGCGAGAACCGTATTAAATTAAGATTATAAAATAAATATTTTTGCTAATGGTTTTTCATTAGATATGATAGAAGGGAGCCTGAATTATGTGGGAAATGAGATGCATTCTCCAAATGATAACTCCCATGTGCCACACTGCCATTTTCACCAAATATTCTATTTCCTGATCTTACCACAAATATAAAATAGAAATTGTAATTTTACCAACATTCTCCATTTCTTGACATTATTCATTCTGACAGTTTCTGTTCAAAAAGAGTTTAAGTGGAGTTGTCCAAGGCCAGGTTGGATGAGGATCTGAGCAACATGAGTGAGTGGAAGATGTCCCTGTCCATGGCAGGGGACTTGGAACTGGATGAATTTTAAGGTTCCTTCTGACTTAAACTATTCTATGATTCTAAGTTAACACAGGTTTAGGTAATAATTAAAGGAAGTGGGAAGGACAGTAAAGCCAAGGCATTGCAGGGAGAGGAGTGCTATGTTATACCCAGCTTCATATCCTTTCGGTAGCCCAGCGTTCAGGTGCGAAAGCACAAGGCCTGCTCTGACAAAATGTTCTCCTATATTTTGATCATAATTTGTAGTCAAGGAGGGCTGAAACTGAGGTGGCTTTGAGTTTGCTCTAGGATATTTTAACCAAAGCCAGTTATTCACTCAGAAGTGTATTAGCCACATGGTACTTCCATATCCTATGGATTTTAATTGCAAATTGGCAAACTCTTTCATACACACACATACACATACACACACGTGCTCTCCCAAACCAGTGCACAGCATTAAATTCGGCATCTACTCTACCTCACACTCATCATCATGGGAGTATTACCTAGCAAGAGCAATCCTGGCCTTCCACACAGAGCTTTTCTAGTTTTTGAAGGGAAAAACAACTTTGGGCCTTTCAATAGAACACTATTCCCTCCACTCTCCTCCTTAGAAATGTTTTCAAAGGAGTTTTTCCTCTCCACAATACTCAGAACATATAAAGGTTGAAAAGCTACAGCCCAAGCTGATAACAGAGGGAGCAAGTACAGCAGCTGCTCTCTGAAACAGTTAGCAGCAGAGGTTACTTCTTTCTCCATCTTAATTAAGCAGAACTTGCCAAAAGTTGGATACTAGGAAAAAAATCTTTATTGAAACAGTGGTGAAGCATTGGCACAGGCTTCCCAGGGGAATGGTGGAGTAACCATCCCTGGACGGGCTCAAAAAACATGTATACGTGGCATTTTGAGACATGGTTTGGTAGTCACACTGGTGTTGGTCTCACAGTTGGGCTGGATGTTCTTAGAGGTCTTTTCCAACCTCAGTGATTCTATTATTCTATGGTTCTACTACTTCCTGCTTCTTCCTCCCCTTTTCAAAGATAAAGAGTTAATGAACTAAGGGATTCAGTCTGCAACAAAAGTGGCACCTGCAGTTTGTGATCATCTGGAATTGGTAGTTTGAAGGGCAACACAATATTGCTTTTAAAATCTAATTAAACAGGAAACATTTATCACTGCAAATCAGTCATTTGCACTTAAAGGATTGAAGATACTTTCATTTCAATGTCTCACTTCATTTCAGAACAAAAAGCAATTGCAAACCATCTGCCTTCTACTCACAAACCCTGGAAATAACTCCCTGAGGCCTGGAAGGAAAAATGCTTTCAAACACATCTCTGCTGACACCAACTCCTCTTTGCACTGGGGAGACTTAAGAATACAATGATCTAAAGGACTATCATTTTCATTGGGAAGAAAATTAAATAAAATTAAATCAATGCTGTACTGTCAACCATCTGCCTCCAAGAAGAGGTCTGTCAGTTCCAACCTACATCTTGCAGGGGATTCACTCCTCAAACATGCTTGTACCAAACTGTACTGGGACATCTCTAACATCAGCTATAGAGGAAACCTTCCCGCTGAGAGGTCTAAGAAAATACATACAAGCAGGGAATGTTCCCTCCCCTGCATTACCAGTGCTCCTGGGCTTACAGTGATGTGCCCTCTGCCACAGCTCCCTCCTGTGCAAAGACTCAGTTGGTTCTCCACGTGGGCACCAAATTTCCATCCTGAACATCATTAGAGGAACATTTAGGTTTTCCCCAAGCCAGTAATCCATGGCCAGATCTCTCCTGCTGGAGATGCTTTGCTGCATGGGAGTGACATGGACCCAAACAGGGTGAGCAAGAAGCGGTTTGCAAGTTGCAAGTTCCTGCTCCCACCCACCACTCTGTGAGGACGCAGGAGCACAGCCCGGCTGCATTTTCCAACAGTCCTGATGGGAAAGTCATTCCCCCCCATCAGCAGGAAGCACAGCCTTTGTGCCAAGAAGGACATGTTCAGCTGGAAAACATCGATGTCAGACAGTTGGTGGACCACACTGCCATTTTTCAACTTCTTCATTCAGTAGTCTCCAGCATCTGTCAGAAAAAAAAAAAAGCATTTCAACTACAAATCTTTTCTGCACGAGCATCTTTAAGATTTCTGCCAACTGTCAGTATGTCTGGCTCATCAAGGAGAAGCGGGGAAACTTCTAAGCAAAGAGATCAAGCGATATGATCCCCTAATCATTTAACTGCTCTGATTAATCAGTCAAGGCTGAGGCTCTGAAGGTTTATTTATCCTGGGATGAAGCATCCAATTAAACATCCAATGCTTCTGCGGGCTGTCAGGGAGGTGTTGCTCCCAGCCTTCCTTGGTTGCCAACATTTGGTGGCAACAAAAGGAATTAATAATGTGTTCTTTGAAAAGCAAGACAGAATGATAGTCGACTGGGGAGAAAGCAATGTGCTGGCAGGAGCCTGGCCTCTATACCTATCTGCACCAGGCTGCTAAAAAATAGGAACAGAGTAACACTCGCCTGCTGTAAGGAGATGGAACATGGGGAAATATGGCCAGAGAACACATCTCTTGGCTTTCCCTGATTTTTGCTCCTGCTTCTTCAAACTCAATACAGTCAAGTTTGTGGCCTTCACTGTCACCATCTGTTTGCTAGACTGCAGCTCCCATTTGTCTGTATTGCATTTTGCATGCATAGAATCATAGAATGGGTTGGGTTGGAAGAGACCTTAAAGATCAGCCAGTTCCAGTCCCCCTGCCATGAGCAGGGACACCCTCCATTGCATCAGGTTGCTCAAAGCTCCATCCTACCTGGTCTTAAACACCTCCAGGAATGGGGCATCCACTATTTCTCTGGACAACCTGCACCAGTACCTCATCACCCTCAAAGGAAAACATCTCTTCCTAATATCTAACCTAAATCTCTCCTCTTGCAGCTTAAAAACATTCCCTCTTATCCTGCACTCCCTGATAAAAAGCCCCTCCCCAGCTTCCCCATACACCCTCTTTAAATACTGCTTTAAGGGGAATGAATAAAGCCTATCTTCTAATTATTTTTAATTCACTGAGAATTGGGAAAGTTTGAATAGGAAAATAAAGCAACAGCTCAGGAATTTATATTCAAACATTCACTGAAAATTGTCCAGGCACAAGAGCGCTATCTAACAAAAATGACCCTAAAATGTTAACACTACAAGCGGATTTGCTTCAGGGAAACTTAATATCATTATATTTCAATGTTTCTTTCCAGAACTTCATACATAATCATAGCATTTTGTCCACCAGCATGAAAGTGCATAAGCAGAAAGACACTGATGCTGTATAGCACAATTAATTTCTCCAAATAGTAAATTGACCCATGTGTCACAAGGGTCAGATTGAGAGAGTTAGAAAATGTTCCTCTGCAAAACCTGAAAATTGCTTGTATTATAAGGTTCTTTATTCTGTGGGTGTCAGAACAAATTAAAAACCACATGCTGAGATAATTGCCCCAACAAATAAGTACTCAGCTCCTGTGTAACCACAATAGTGAATGCTTATATATATTCAAATGGGTTTGGACCTTTTTGGGTGAGAAGGGAAGATCACTATTATCACCATTTTACAAACTAGGGACGTTAAAGGCACAGACAGATAAAGCAGCTTGCCCAAGATCACCTAAAAAGCCAACAGCTGAACCAGAAAATGAAACCAAGTCTCTTAAGATATCTGAGTTCTAGGACACACTGACCCTAGAAAGCAGTTTGGCTCCCTGTCATCTCCATCAAGGTTCTCTGTCAAGAACCACCCACGGGCCAATCTGGTCAACATGCAGACCTCAGCACTAACAAAGGACCTTGTAAAACTTGCAGTGGGCCTACCTGTTCCCTGCAGCAGATGGAGATACATGGGCCTGCATGTATCCTTTGGGGTGAACGGAGAGAAGTTGGACGTTAGTGATCAGAATATCATCCTGAAGTTCACAAACTCGAAACTTGGCTTCCTCCACGCACTAAGACTCTAGGGGAACAGAAGAGCACAGCAACCACAAACAGCCTGAAGCCATGAAAGGCATACAATATATAGGCCTGTTGCTACCATTCACAAAACATAGCCCATGCCTGCCAGAAGACCAGAAAATCCGCAGCATCAAAGATCACAACCCTGGAAACACAACATTTGCAGCTGGAGTCACAAATTGATGTAGGCTGGCAAAGATCTTTGGAGATATCTTGTCCCACACCATACTCAAAGCAAGGCCCTATCAAGCAGGTTACTTGTGGACCTGCCTGGTTGAGTTTTGAATGTCTCCAAGGATGGAGACCCCAGTCTCTTTGCAAGCTGTTGCAGTGTTTGGCTGATGAAACAGAGAAATCCAATCTTATTCTCTCTTGTTTCAGCCTATACCTGCTGCTCTCTTATCTTCCCAACATGCCGTGCTGTGAAGAGCCCTGCCCCGCCTTCTAGATGACCTCTTTGAAGAACAGGTGATCTTCTCTCAGATCCTCATGTACGATCCCTCCTCCAGGTCAAATCTTACAGGGCAAGTGCTCCAGCCCAACCACCACGCTTATATGCATGACCTGGGGCTGTGTCAGAGCACTACAGAAATGTGCAGAAGATGGAAATCTTGCTCTGGACAAAATGAGTGGGCTAGGATCCATCCTGCTCCAGGAACATCATGGTGCACGCAATCCATTTTCTCCTGATTCTCCCACCACCTCACTGTCCCAGATATACTGCAGCAGCCTGATTAATGTGGAACGAGTTTCCTTCTAGGATTAGCCATTGATCTTCCCTTGGCAGCCCCCCAGATCTTGCATAAATACTGTGTTCAGGGTTGCAGGGCTGGGAGTTTCAAGAAATTTCATTCAAGCAGAGCCCGGTAACTGCAGTTTGTGCTGTAAAAGGCTGTGAACTTTCTACTGCCCTGATGGTGCAAGATCTCAGGGCATGGTGTGGCATGAACTAATTATGGTTTTTTTTAGCTGTGACTCTAGATTTGAGACCAACTGCATGCAAGGGTGATACCTCAAATCCCAGTCCACAAACACAAGCCAGAGTGGTCACAGAGTGACAACAGAGTGGCCACTACTGGAATGAGCATGTAAGAACACATAAGTAGAAAATGGTAAAATATATCAAAGTAAACACACCATTTCTCTCAGAGTTCTCCATGATAAAATTTCATAACTTAATATGAACACCCAGTTTTTCCATATGACTCAAATGGAAATCCCAGTCAAAGGAAGACTGGGGAACAGGTAGAAGCATGAATTTGACACCCATGAAAAGGAATGGATACTAGGAAGCTCTTGTACACAATGTCAACCATTTCTTTGATGAGGCTTTTCTAGCTGAGTTAGGGCAAAGCCCATTAATGCAACTAGAAGTGTATTACTGTTACTACTACTAATACCTTCTTGTCATACTTGTGTAAGCTGTTATTTTAATAACCAGATGGCTTCTGCCTTGGAAACCACTAGTACCTGCATTGGGGTCTGCTCTGGGTCTCACTGTTAAGTTCCACAGGTTCTGCCTTTACTACTGATCAAATTCAAAGAACAAAATGGCCAGAAAAAATGTCTAGATATTCTTCATTATTAGAATGATTTCTTTTTTATGCAGTCTGGAGGTATTGCCCAATTTTTATGCTGTTTTATAAAAATAAAACCAACATATCAGCAAAACTCTCCTATGATAACATTAAAGTTAATAAGAGAAAAAGACAATTCAAGTCAGGTTATTCTGATGTGAACTCAGTGAACTTAGTAAACTGAGTGTTCCCTCAGGTCTCTAAATCCTCAAAGAAAATGGCATCAAAATGCCATTTTGGGTGATCAAAATCCAAAAGGGGACAAAACCCAGTATTTGCTGCTCTGGTCTTGGTCTCCAAATGAGTGTGAGAAGGTGCTTTCCCTCTGCTCTGGCAACAGCCTCAGAGTCTAGCACCAGCTTTGACCAAATGTTGAGACAGGTGAATCTCAAGCAAGAGAAGTTGTCCACGTCAGGCACAAAATGAACTCAGTTACTAAGCACAGAAACCAAAACTTTCCTTCATCTCACTGCAGTGTTTTCTCATTACATCAAAGAGTAAATAAAATAATCGTTCGTCTATCTGCTCTTATTGAAGCTTTCTTTGCAACCTCTGTAACTTACAGTTGAGACACGATTGATGACAAAACAAACCTCAATATAAACATTTGGTGGCTTTTAGGAGCTAGTTTGCTTCCAGAGAAGTAAGAGATGAAGACTTCCACCTCTCTAAGCAGGTGTCGAGTAGGACTTTGTGACAGAGTGCTCTGGGGACTCCAAAAATGCAAATACTTTTCCTGTATGTCCAAGATCAACAAGGCCAGGATGGATGAGGCTTTGAGCAACCTGATCCAGTGGAAGGTATTCCTGCCCATGGCAGAGGGGTTGAAATTGCATGAGGTCCCTTCCACCCCAAAACATTCTATGCTTCTATGACCATGGGAGGGCTTAGAGAGGACATCTTCACTCCCCTCCTCACAGCTTCTCACATCCTCACAGCACCACAGTCTGTCCTGCTACCAAATCCTCCTTGTATCTTACTCAACATCTTACATTCAGTCACACACTGCCTCATTAATTCCTGGCTGGCCATTAGCAGCAAATGAGGAATTAAGACATGCTTGACCTGGGCACAGCCAGGACCATCCCCAGAACTCTGAGTCAAGCACTCCCAATCAAATTTTGTACTATCATTACCTTTTCCATTTGATACAAGACAATTTAGTTTTCCAAGTCTCCTTTCAAACAGGGGTCTGTCATCTGCACAGCACAGAAACAAGCTTTTAACTGATGGCACAATATCCCAGTAGAAAGCAAGCAAACAAAAAATTATTCTGGTTTGCATGTCTTCTGCACAATGATCCAAATACTATTGTATATAATATCATCGCCACAAAACAGCCTTTTACATCTGCGTGAGTTGCAAACCATTTAATCTCAACCTACCTTTAAAAAAGGCTTGTAGAAAATGAGACACTTACTTTATGCTGATGCACTTTAGGGGGCTAATTTCAGTTCCAAAGCAAACAAGATTTATGCAAGTTAATAGCCTGAGGGGTCCAGGAGCCAACTAAACTAAGGCTCTCATCATTCTGTTTTAATAATCCATGGGACAATCCTAAGCATTTACATAAGCTGAACTCCCCAAATCTCATCTAATTTCCAGGCAATAATTTCCTTGCGGGAGGACAGTTACTGTGGATTTTTGAAGATTGTAATCCCAAGCACAAATACAGGCTGGGCAGAGAATGGATTGAAAGCAGCCCTGAAGAGAAGGATTTGGGGAGTGCTGGTGGATGAGAAGCTCAACATCAGCTGGCAAAGTGCACTTGCAGCCAGAAAACCAACAGTGTCCTGCGCTGCATACAAAGCAGTGTGACCAGTAGGGTGAGGGAGGGGATTCTATCCCTTTACTCCATTCTAGTGAGACCTCACCTGGAGTCCTGAGTTCAGTCCCGGAGTCCTCAGCACAGGAAGGACAAGGATCTGTTGGAGCAAGTCCAGAGGAGGCCACCGAGATGATCAGAGGGCTGGAGAACCTCCCATCTGAGGACAGGCTGAGAGCTGGGTTTTTTCAGGCTGGAGAAGACAAGACCTTGGGGAAACCTTATAGCAGCCTTTGAGTTCTGAAAGGGGCTACAGGAAAGCTGGGGAGGGGATCTTTATCAGGGAGTGCAGGGACAGGACAAGGGGGAATGATTTTAAGCTGAAAGAGGGGATATTCAGATGAGATCTTAGGAAGAAATGTTTTTGTGTGATAGTGGTGAGGCACTGGAATGGTTGCCCAGAGAAGTCATGGCTGCCCTATCCCTGCAAGTGTTCAAGGTCAGGTTGGATGGAATTCTGAGCAACTTGATCCAGAGAAAGATAACCCTGCCCATGGCATGGGGTTTGGTACTGGACAATCTTTAAGGTCCCTTCCAACTCAAACCATTCTGTGATTCCATGATATGACTTTTGCTGGCCCAGACATACATTTGGGGTAGCAAAAAGACAGTTCTTCCCTTGGCTCTGATTTCCCAGGATTAAATGTCACTGATATTAGAAAAAAAGGTGGTCTCTGTGTCTGCAGAATCAATGGTTTGGTTTACTGCTGTCCATTGCATGGTCTGCCAGTAGAAGCAGCTGGTATTCAGCAGCCCAAATATCTGCAAGGAATGCAGTCATGTGGCACTGGAGTGAGGCACTGGCACAGGTTGACCAGGGAAACTGTGGCTGCCCCATCTCTGGTGGTCTTCAAGGTCAGGCTGGATGGAACCTTGAGCAACCTAATCCAGTGGGAGATGTCTCTGCCCATGGCAAGGGGGTTGGAACTGGATGGGCTTTAAGGTCCCTTCAAGTCAAACCATTCCATGATTCTATGTCAGCAGTTTTTCTTGTGAAAGCAATGCAGAATTCTGCAAGAGTATCATAGATTGCATTTCAATTAGGTCAGAGAGCTGAAGAATCCCTAAATTAATTTACTGTCATTAATATGTTATAACTCTTGCAATTTATTGAACATGCTGAAGAAACATCCTGTTTATGCCTCTTTTCTTACAGCAATATATTGAAAAACAGTGAATTATTTCACCAACAGAAGGGACTATTTCCTCATGGAAAGCTTGGTTTTCCTGAGGAGCTAATCCCAATGAGATATCTCCAGCATAACAGGACTCTCCAGAATATCAGAACGCAGGGGAAGTTCATGGCCTTTCACCACAAACATTCGTGTCAGTATCCATCAAAAATTTGTAACAGCAACAAACACAGTTTATCTGTTTGCTTGCTTCTCTAAGCAACTGTCAGGTATAAGGATACTGAAGGATCTGCAGTCGAGGATGCACATATTTCAGTATTCCCCTTACCACACTTGCTTACATAGTCTCAGGACCTGTGCTTACAGAGACAAAACTGAAGCTTTGCAATGATTTTTGTGACATCTGAGTTGTCCAGCCAAATGCATTTTCTGTTGCAAAATGAACAGAAATCACAAAGCATAGCATCATTAAGGGTGGAAAAAGACCTCTAAGCTCATCCAGTCCAACTTCCAGCCCAACACCACTGTGTCTACTAAACCATGTCTCTAAGTGCCACATCTACATGTCTTTTTAATCAAAAACCCAGCACCAAAATAAGAGCACACAAGCCCTTCTGACACTGAGGATCAGAGCAGTGCAGGACAAAGCACTTCCATGTTCCATTTCCTACATCTCTGTCTGATTCCCATTTGGCATAAGCATTACAACGACAGCTCACAGCATACAGTTCTTTGTCCAGTGTGGGCTCTGGCCACTGTCACAGCTATAGGTGCCATCGGAGCTGCTAAAGGTTTTATAGAAGGAAAGGTAGGCCCTAGGTTTGCTCCTGGGATGCAGTCTTTATGCATGCTAGAGGTGTTGTTTGCTGGCTACATTGGCATTTAATGTCCCTCAGATAAACCATGACTCTGACCCAGCAAGCATGGCTGATTGTCTGGAACGTAGGTGGGGAGATGTTTCCTCCTTGCTCCAGACTGAGCAGATGAACAAGAATGTGCTTGTAAAGCAACATGTATTTTTGAGGTCTGCTGCATGCTAAACCCAGATCACAAGCACAGAACATTTTTCAGGTTATTCATAGCATCAGCTGTGGAGGACAAGCATTTTCATATCAGCGTTCTTCAAAAGACAGGGAGAAAACCCAGAAGCACTGAAGACTCAAGAAGTACCTTATCTTGATCTAAAGGGACACAATAAAGGTCCTTGCCTAACTAGGGGCAGGTACATTTGGGTTTGCTTTTTACACTTGCACAAACAGTTCAATTATCCTCAGAAGCAGGACAAGAAGATTGAGTGAAATTAGAATTGTTTTCTTCAGTTCATAGACCACCGGGACACCAGGTGCTGAGAGGTGTCTGTTGGCAATGGAAATATTTGGGCAAAGAGCTGCAAAACTGGGTGCTGATCTTGCAGAAAGCATCTATTTGGGACATCCAGGATTTTGAGGGCCTGACTGAGGCAGCAACAGTCCCTCTAGTACCCTTCTGCCTGGGTGATGAAAGGAAAGTGCTGCTCCAGGCAGTATGTATTCTCCAGGAGGCACCTGGAAGGAGGTGGTCATGTACCTGCTGGGACAAGTAACAGGGTTGTGGCAGATGCCTGGCTCTACTTTGCTTTTGCTAAAATAAGAAACCTGCCTGCCTTGTGTCCCCCGCCTAGTCCTGCATCCCCTGTGAGATGGTGACCCCCTGTGGAAAGCTTTTAGGTTACATGTATGAGGCTGCAAGAGGTGAGAGTGTTACCTCAATAACGGGGAAAAGAAGGCTTTACTTAGCCTTAGGTATCCAGGACAACTTTTCCCTGCTAGAAAATCATCCTTTAATTTCACTTCCCATGCTTTTCCCAACTGACCATGCCATGACACCTCTCTGATGATCAGAAGAGACACGAGAGTGGGAAAGGACCACAGCATCAGCATTCACTCAGCACATGCCCCATACAGAGGATAGAGTCACCAAACAAGTAAAATACCAGGTTCCCTGCACTCAGCATTCAACAACCTCAGCAACACGATGTCAAGAAAATCTGAGCAATTACCAACAGGGAAAGTCATCTACAGCCTAGCCCGGGGGGGTTGCAGCCAAGGGCATCCCTGTGTCTCAGTCCCACTCTCCAAAACCAGAGGCTGGCATTGTTTCTCAAAGAGCATGAGCAAACGGAGCCTGCATACGCCATCTCCTTGAAGGTGTCTCCTTCATGGCAGACAGCTCTGCAAGAGAGATATATCCAGGTGGCGGACAGCTCACAAGCAGCATCTCATCCACAGAACCAAGCACAGAGGGCTTTGCAGACCTGGTGCAGAGCCCAGGCTGGACCACAGAAAGAAGTGAGTGGAGTTTCCTCCAGGCTTCATGCAGCAGTAGTGCCTTTCTTTTTCCCTCATTCAGTCCTAGGAGATACAAGTGTGATGGTCTGACATGCTGTTTATATACAGCAGCTGCTTCCTCTAGCAAGTGCAGACTTTGGCCTTTTTTAATGCCGTTATAGGTGGTACAGAAAGACTAAAAATGAGATTTATTCAAGAGCCTTCGATTTGTGCTCAGTTGCTGAAAGCGCACCCGTGTTCCTTTTCCTCTAATATCTGAACTCTGCTGCTTCTTGATTTCCCAGCACAACCACCATCAAGAAGCATTTCTACATTTGGGAGAGAGTAGTTTAAAGTTTAAAGCAAAAAGTCTCTTACCAGTTCGCAGCTTCCTATCAAGCTGAAATAACAGAACCATCATCATAAAATCACAGAACACTTTGAGTTGGAAGGGACCTTAACGATCATTTAGTTCCAACCCCCTGCCATGGTCAGTGACACATTCCACTGCATCACCTTGTTCAAACTCTCATCCAGCCTGGCCTTGAACACCTCCAGAGATGGGATAGACTTCTCTGGACAACCTGTGCCAATGCCTCACCACCCTTACAGGATAATATTTCTTCCTGAGATCTCACCTAAATCTCCCCCTCTTTCAGCTTAAAAGCATTCCTCCTTGTAATTCCCAGTGCCAGTTTTGTTCCAAAGCCTGAGCAAGCCAGCTGGGAAAAAAGCACATCAGAGCTGTTGAAACATTATGTTTCGTTTTCCTTTCAACACTTTGCAGAAGAAATAATTTTCACAGAGCCCCTTGGGGTGTACAGGAGACAAAGTGTCAGATTGAACAGGAAAAACATCTCCAACTATGCTAAATGGCCAAGGCAAAAAGAAGTGAAAAGACCACCATTTATGGAAGGAAAAGAGATAATTAAAAATCTGTAGTCATCTTAACAAGTCCTGTGAGTTCTAACAGGGGAAGGTCAGTCTAATTAGCCAACTTATCTAGCCAAGTCATGCTCAGAGGTCCAAAGCTAAATTCATTTTATAGGCTCCTGCTTTTTTGAGGGGAATATGTTCCTGGAGAGTTCCCAGATTTCCCTTCTGAGACCAGCCCTGCAGCCCAGAGTTCACCTAAGAGCACCTCTGCTCAATCAGAGCTCAATATATCCAGCTTCACCAGGTAAGCTGCAATACCTCAAGCCAAAAGCATCTTTTCAAATGGCTCTAGTGCCCCCTCTCCTTCAGAATTAGTGTGTGGCTGTGTTTGTACACCAAAAGTCAGTACTTTAAAACAGCCTACAGGAAAGCTGGGGAGGGGTTCTTTATCAGGGAGTGCAGGGACAGAATGAGGGGGGATGTCTTTAAGCTCAAAGAAGGGAGATTTAGATGACATCTTAGGAAGAAATGTTTCCCTGTGAGGCTGGTAAGGCACTGACATAGGTTGTCCAGAGAAGTCTGCCCCATCCCTGGAGGTGTTCAAGCCAGGCTGGATGAGGCTTTGAGCAGCCGGATCCAGTGGAAGGTGTCCCCCATTGCAGTGGGGTTGGAACTTTATAATCTGTAAGTTCCATTCAAATACAAACCTTTCTATGATTCTATGAAAAAAATCCAGATACATTTATCTCCAGCCTCTTCCTCATCAGCTCAGTTGTCCATCAACAAGTTAACCCCAGGCACACCAGCCATGAAAGTCTCCTGATGGTTCTGTGTGGGGAAAAAAAATCATTGTGCTTTTGGTACACAGAGGAAGAAACTTCCCAGGGCAGCTGCTTGGGAAACGTCCTGGCACAGTTCATCTTGCACCAGGACTACAACAATGATGGAGCAAAGAGTGAGTGAAGAGAGATGCAGTTCACCGTGTGACAGAGGGTGGCATTTCATTTTCCTCTCTGTCATGCAGCAATTCACAGCCTGGAAGAACTTGTCACTGTGGCAATTCAAACAGGAGATGACAGAGGGTCAAAGATGTTCAGAGAAAAGCAGTCTATGTTTCCCTCATCATTAGTGAGGGAAGGATGTCCTGCATGGGAAGCCTTTGAAGGTGACAGCATTAAATCTTATCTCCCACCACACAGTGGGTGATATTACTAGAAATGAGGAGTATTCAGGCTTCACTGATGTTAATGCCACAGGTTTTAAGTCACTCTTAGCCATTTTATGACACTCCAGGGATGTCAGCATTCCCTCCTTGGCCCCTAAAAGAAGGGGAAAAAAACACTGCTCACCTGTACAGATGGAGGGACTTAAAACTGTGGACAAAGAGGAGGGGGAATGCTTAGTTTAAACATCACAGCTTAACTTGAAACCACTCTTTTCTTGCTAACTCTTATATCCAGGATATAAAAATCAATTCCCCAGTCAGGTCTGAGCCCCAGTTTATTCTCCAGCTGGTGGGAGAGCCTTTTGTTGTACCTGTATTCCATGGGAGGATGAAGAGGATCATGCTGGGTTTGGCTAGTCTATGAGATCATCTTGCAGCTGAGTACACACTCAGTTTTACTTCAGAAGAGTCTTTTGGGGAAGAATTTTCGTTTCTTAATATTCATATTGGTTCCTATCTGCTCATATGATTTTTATTTTTGATTAACATAATGGTTACATGCCTAGATTTGATGTTAAGCTTCTTTTGGTTTTTTCCTCCTTCATTCCAGGTTAAAGGGGGAAGATAAAGTGATGTTGCCATACAGTGTCCCCTACAGACTGCTTCTGTGAACAGACAGGACATCTGTTTGCAAGGTGAGTGGCAAGAGCCACCTCCAGCACTACCCACTTACAAATATGTCCCAGAAGACAAGTACAGGGAGGAGATGATGATGGCCTCACCCCAGCTACAGCCAGATCACTCCAGGGTGATTAATAGAAAAGAGGTGGAGATGGCATGACACAAGGTGTGATGTTTCTCAGCTTGGTGGGACAGAGGGGACGATGCCTCCTAGCAAGGCCCAGTTCAATGAGGGCATTGTGAGTCACTGCTGTTTTTTCTCCAGATGAACACAGAGAAAGGTTTCCCCATCGTCAGTCCTATGAATGCACACACCCACCACACACCCCACAATCATGCATCAGCATGAAAGATGAGCAGCTGAGCTTCTCTTTTTACTCTGTGTTGCACAGTTCTACAGTAGGAGCCTAGCAGCTCACAGAGGTTGAGCAATGCAATGTGAGTGAGTGACAACATGAGAGTGAGGCTTTAGCAAGTGTCATCTCAAGCCCCAAGATCCATTGCCCCACTGAACTCTGTCCCATGTGAGCGGGGGACAGCACGGAAATGCCTCACAAGGGATTTGCACTGTGGAGCTTGCAGCTTGGCTGGTCTTATGCAAACCAGGGCACCGAGAGTCCTCTTCACCTGTCCTCACCAAGCCTGGGACCATGCTGCCTGCAGAGGAGAACCAGGCACTTGCCTTCCCATTTTCTCTCCAGTAGGCCACCACCAACACTGGGTAACAGGGGTTGTGGAGGAGCCCAGCAGTGACCTAACTTAGGACAGTTTCCTGCTTGGCCCTGGTAATCTCCAGACAACCATGGCATTCTGCAAGGAATGGGATCTGATGTCCTACCTCTCTGGTGTCATCACCAAGAGATAAAGCACCATGATTTAAAATGGGATGGGGGTTTGGATCAGTAGATTTTATCACCTGAAGGATCCACACTATAGTCATTCGGAGGTATTTGATGATATTTATGAATTCAAACAACCTAGTGTCTTCAAACACGCCATGCCTCAGGCTAAGCAATTTTGTACATACAAAGTACATACACACAGGCAACAGCACTGGGTGGCCCAGCCCTTGGGCTGCTGACTTGGATGATCACATGATCATTTTATTTCATAAGTGCAGGAAATTTCAATTTAAACTGTATGTCCATACCTGACAGCAGTGCTGGTAGCTTCAAGGATCTCAGAAAGACCCTGCAGGGTCACATCCCAGGGAGCAGCTCAAGGAGGCAGATGAGACAGGAGCATGGAGGACCCCAGTACTGGCTCCAACTGACTCCTCTCCAACAGGGCACAGTTGCACAGGGCCTCAGCACAACTGGTGGATCTGGAGGTGGGATAGGGTCCATCAACAGCCCCAGAGACAGCAAGGGGATGAACTGGGACCAGGATCCCTCCAGGGAGTCAAGTCTGGAGCAGGAGGAACTGGAGACAAAACTATAAGGCAGGTCCAATGTCCATGCAGCAGCCAGGGCTGGAGATAAGGACGTATCGCATGCAGCACTAAAAGACAAAGGCTAAAGCTTAAATGTGGTCCTGGGCCATGGGCAGAGGAGGTGTGTGGATACTAAGGTAAAAAAGCCAAAGGCTGCCTGTATCACATTTCTCAACTCTGTCTGGGTTCTTCGGTTCTCATAGCAAAGCCGCTTTTTATCACAGATTCTCACACACACAAGAAGCCCTACAAAAAAAAAACACCTAGGTTGAATGCTGCCAGCCTGGTTAGGTGGGATCAATACTTCTTCTTATTCACACTGATGAAGAGACAGCCCTGTTGTCTTCAACTAAGCATGCGATAGTTGCGGTACATCTGTAATACCCACAGGCTCCAAAGACTTTACAGTTATCGCAGCTCTGTGTCTCAGTTGTGCTTTGCAGAGCCGGAAGGTGAAAGTTCATGTGAGTATGGGTCTGCAGGCATGGGCACTACTAAAGAATGTTACACATTTCAGCAGATTGGCCTAAATCTCTCCCTGACTCCTGGAACCAGGAAAAAGCTGTGGGTTCATGAGCTGTAGCAGCCACTAAGCTCTGGCCATGCCTAAGTTTAAGGAAGCATGACCCCAGAATTGATCCATCAGATGCAAGCAAAGCACAACAAGAAACAACATGAAATAAATACTTCCCTGGTCAGTCATTCATGCCTGTCATCCACATTTGAAAATATCAGCTAAAAACGAGGCCTCAGCGTTCAACTGATCGAGCTACTGCCACGCAGCCAAGCAGAATGACCTGACAAGCAAAATGCTCTAGGCAAGGGAACTTCCACTAATGCTCTTTGCCTGTTGCAAATGCAAAGTAACACAGCCAACAGTGGAAGTTGCTTAAATAAGGTTGAGCTATTTGGGAATTTACTCCGAGTGCAGAGAACATAGGGACGATCACCCATGCTGACACTCAGCAGCTTGTAAGGATGGGGTAATATGCACCATTCATTCATGCCCTTAGTCATTTTGCTTCCCCACGAAAATACAATTCTTTTGAATTCAGGAGATCCTAACACCAAATTCTTATTTTCTCTGGCATAGCCACTTTTCCCATGTGTTGTTTGGAGCTGCTGGCTAATAAATACAGCTAAAGTTCTGAAAACACCTGGTTGCGTCCATCTGCATCCTCAT
Source organism: Coccyzus lansbergi (assembly GCA_033558105.1). Lineage (NCBI taxonomy): Eukaryota > Metazoa > Chordata > Aves > Cuculiformes > Coccyzidae > Coccyzus > Coccyzus lansbergi. Next base: position 147,726 of record JAUMJK010000767.1, on the reverse strand, counting down.
TTCTTGCTTAATCTCCTTACTAGGGCAAACAGCGCAATTACCTATCCAAGCCTCAAGACAAGATGACAGAAGGAAAACACAGGCAAACCTATCAAAAGCGTAATGGAGCACCTTCACCGCTGCCTAGTGCTCACATAGTCTGGAAAAGGGGAAATAAGCATGTATGAATGAAGGGAACAGTTAGAACAAAGACAGAGGGAACCTGCATTCCTTGGCATTCAGTCAGCAGGGTTCTGACACAACAATAGGGCAGATGGACAACTCCACAGTCACTAACCTGGCTGGTAAGAGGAATGGGCCATCTTCCTGCACGATACTCAGAGGGAATGGTGGTGGGGAAAAATTCCTATCAAGCCTCAGCACATCCTGGATGGAGATCCTTGGTGTCGGGAAACCAGCTCATCCTCCCTGACAACATGAATCAAGATCTAGCCTTGTGCTCACTGCAAGCTCATCAAACCCTGGCAGTAATGGGAGGGGGCATTTCCCTTGGGAGAAAGAGCAACCCACAGAAGGTGCACTCTAGGAAGTTGCATTTCCCACCAGAAGCTTGTTTTCTGCTTACTCTCTTGTTTTGCTCTCCTTCATTAGATCGAAGTCCTCACTGTGCCCAAAGACATGATTGTGTCAGCCCTTGTCAAGAGACCAGTTTGGAAGCAAAGAATAACAGCATCCTTACAGTTGCCACCACAAGTTGCTTTCTCTAGCAATCAGATCACTTCTGCAGCTCTTCTCAGCACCTCTCCCACCTTCCTTCCAGGTCCAACAGATCTAGAAGCAGCACTACTAGTCTTGAGGATTTACATATAGCAGAACACTGGACTTGATCCCTGCATGAGATTTACACCAAAAAGTAATGTTTATTTCAAAACATGGAAAAGCAAAGACACAAGACAAAGAAAGGCACTATTAGGAATATACAAAACAAAAAGCATCTCCATTGATTACCTCAGCACTTTCACCCACTACCAAGACTCCTTCTCTTGACCCAGCACCCTTGTCTGTTAGCTAAAGATGACATTTCTTTCAAGAGGATCTTGCTCCTTCCTTCCAGTCTTCTCCCAGGAGTAAAAACCAGAAGACTCCTGCTATGCACAATTTTCAGCTCCAGTTTCCCTTGCCCTCTGCTTAGGGACACTTTGCTGTCACTTCCGCTTGAGTTCTGGGACATCATATCACAAGAGCCAGCAGGGTGCCCTGGTGGCCAAGAAGGCCAACAGCATCCTGGCTTGGATCAGTCGTGGTGTAGCCAGCAGAACTAGGGAAGAAATTGTGCCCCTGTACTCAGCGCTAGTGAAGCTGTATCTCAAATCCTATGCTGTTTTGGACCCCTCACCGCAAGAAAAATATTGAGGGTCTGGAGCACAGGGGTTATGGAAGCAGCTGAGGGAATTGGGGCTGTTTAATCTGGAAAAGAGGCTAAGTGGAGACATAATTGCCCTTTACAGCTGCCTGAAAGGTAGTTGTGGCAAAGTCATGTCTCTGTCATGCTCACACCAACTCCAAACCTATGGCCATACTTTGAACGTGAGCCAAGTACAGGTAAAGTACAAGAAGAATCACAAATAATAACTTTATTTCTGTTACCTCACAATTCATGGTAACTCCTGAAGACAGCACCCAGGAAGAGAAAAAACAAGAGGGGACACAGGCACCACAAAACTCAGTCCTTGCTAGCAAGTTTGTGCATCTAAACTGCTGCTTTGCCTGTATTTACCAGGTAAGAGTGGAGTCTCTGAGTCTTTCTCATAGCACAGCTGGAATCTCAAGCACGTTGTTCAGCCTTAAGTTTCACAGGCTGATGTTATCTAAACAGAGATGTTATACTTGCCAAACACATAAGGCTAAGCAATAATTAGGATTATATGCATTTTTCTTCACCCGAGCTGCAGTCATTTCAGCATGTTTATGATCCTCCTAGCCAATTTCCACACTCACTGAAACCAGCAGGACTGTGCCCAAGTGAAAGACCCCACCAGGCTTGTACATGTGCTTGGAGGGTTTCTTCTGGAGAACACTTGCACTCACAGGTTTTGTGGACAATACCCATTTGCTATGAAACTACATTTTTTATTTTTTTTTAGTAAGGCACATCCACTACTAACCAGTTACTTTTGCACTAGGCTATCTAGGCTATCCTCAGGCTAAGCAGCTTATGAATATCAGGGTAATTTTTATCCTTCCCAATACAGGGACAGAACCCTCAGTTTCACCACAGTACAAATTCATGACAGTTCAATAAAAAATCCTCAGCCAATTTTCTTAAGAGTTATCATGGAATCTTGGAAAGGTTTGTTTTGGAAGGGACTTTAAAGCCCATCCAGTTCTAAACACCTTGGCAGGGACACCTTCCACTGGATCAGGTTGCTCAAAGCCTCATCCAAGTTCTCAAGTGCTGATCATCTCTGTCTGCTGATTTAAAGCTACCCACCTAGTTTAGACATCATTCAAATTCCCCTCAATCGATACACATCCAGAATATCCATCAGTCTCCCCCTCCCTAGACAGGGTCATCACCAATTCACTCCAGGCACTTCCGCACCCATTTCTTGTTAAAGGAAGCTGTGATGGGTCATGCATGCGTGACAAAAAGCGGCTCCTCCAGCTCCACTAGTCATAATATAGGTCAAAACTGCAGTGAGCCATGTTACTGCTTGGACTGGAAGGAAAGCCTTGGGTCTTTCACTCGGGAAACTTGGGGATAAAACTCAATAACCTGCTACAGCCAGACACTACAGGACACAAGCATTCCTAAAACACCTCAAAGGCAGCACAGAAAGACACTAGATTAGTTAATTCTTGGATAAACTCATGCAGCCCTGCAACACAAGAGCCAAGGCAGCCAGGACCTGAAACAAACCCAGCCATACTACAAGCTTTGGTGGAAATGTTTCATGTAACACTGTTTTCATAAGCAGAGTATTTCTTCAGTAAAAACAGCTAAGGACTTCCATGTCTTACTGAAGACCAGAGGCCACAAATGCACAGTTTATATCCCTTTGTGGAGCCACAAATTCCTTCTCACTCCACTTTTGGGGTGTGACAGACTAGGTCACACAAAAGCAAACACTCCCTCCAAGATGGCAGAAGCTCAAAAGAAAACCACAGATCACAGCAATGATTAATTAAGTTTTTATGTTTACAGTAGTCACCCAAGATCAATACCAAGTTTTTTTTTAAATGAGAATTATGTCAATTTATTAGGAAAACCATAGGAAGACCAAAACAGCTGTTGTAAAATATAATGAGAAAAAGAAAAAGTTGAGATCACACTGCGCTTAAAAGGAAAGAAGCACAGTTTAACTTGCACAGCACAAGCACACATCAGCAGTTAACAGGCACTGATAAAGTTCATCTCAGCTTGAATTATTGCTTTTTTTTGTTTACTTTTAAATCTAAGCAACTGGCTGCTGGTCTCTGTGGGAACCACACTAGGCACTGTGGCATCTATGCTTCGTTAGTTTCATTTGGTTTTCCCAAGGAACAACGTACACTGTGAAGTTGCAAATGGTGCGCTAAGGGAAGAAAGAAAAAAACAGTTATCAGGTTAAGAGCAAAAAACAGTGCTACTGACCATTGTTCTACAGGCTTTTATTACCCAACATTATCCAGAATGTATGCCACTTCCATGGGTCTCTAGGTTTGCACCTTCCCAATAAGCTTTCTGGAGCACCACTCTTGTTAGGATCTGCTCAGAAATTCTTTGTCTCAAATTAATAAAGACGCTGAGCTGTCAGCACTTCTGAAGGTCAAATCAATTCCTTCACCCATTCACACAGAGGGAAGCTTTCTGCAGGGATAATACTCCAACAGCAGCTCCTAGACACAGATAATCACACCTGCACAGCTAATTTGTCCATGCATGTGTTGCAGTGTCATAACAGTACACACAAGTCTCTAGTTAGGTGACACATGGACCACTCACATGCAGTGACACTTCTCACATGTACAGGCAATAGGGGCACAAACACAGAGGAGCTAAACCTGTCACTGTGATTAATACAAGCAACAAAGTACATGGAAGGGTTCAGGCCACATCAAGGTAGACTTATTTGGTGCTCTCATGTGAAAAGGTGAGGTGCTCCTTGAAGATCATCGCTATTAGACAAAATTCCCACGTAACAGTGGGCAGGAAGACCAAGTATTGAGGCACACAGTCCTCCACGCATCAAAGCCTCATATCCCTGGTTAAAAGCAGGCTAAAAAGCCCAGCCTGCTCTGTCATCATCATCTGGCAAGACAAGTTTTGCAAGGACAGCATCTTGTTCACTGTAAAGGCATGAGGTCTCTCAGCTTGGTTGGGGCAGACAGGGGACACTGTGCCTGTACGTCTCCATAAGCCACCCCAAAGGAAGTGGCTGGAAACACCGTGCTTTGGAGCTTACCTCAGACTTTGGCTGGACAGGGCAGTTCTGGAGATCAGACGGTGGGTTTAGGCAAGTTGTCCTGGCAATCTCAACTTCCACCATGTAGTTGAGCCCAGACACAATCTGCAACAAGACAAGGGGGCAGAAGCTGGTTTAGTCAAAGCACACGTGGAAGGGCTCTCTGACAAAAGAAGCCTGGTAGAAAGCCAGACAGTTTGTGATGGAAACCAGAAGAACAGAGAGGATCATGAGTGTCAGGCTCCTCTGAAGAGGCACTTAGGATCTTTTCAAAAACAGGGAAGAAAAATCCAAGAATAAGAAAGTCTCACAGCACAGCTTCCTCAGTCAGTAAGCAGAGACATGTGGAAGCTCATCAGCAGCATGAGGGAGTCGCTAGCTTACCACAGAATCATAGAATAGATGGGGTTGGAAGGGACCTTAAAGCCTATCCCATTCCAACACCCTCCCACCCACCACCAGGGGCAGAGACACTTTCCACTCAGGTTGCTCAGTCTCATCCAACCTAGCCTTTAACTCCTCCAGGGATGGGGCATCTGTGACTGCTCTGGGCAACCCCTGCCAGTGCCTCACCACCCTCACAAGAAAACATTTCTTCATAATGTCTAACCTAAATCTCCCCTTTTAAGCTTAAAGCCCTTCCCCATCATCGTATCCCTACACTCCCTGATCAAGGGCCTCTCCCCAGCTTTCCTGCAGCCCCTGTCATAGAATCATAGAATCACAGAACAACCAGGTTGGAAGGGACCCATCGGATCTTCTAGTCCAACCATTCCTATCCTGTCAGTGCTGGAAGGCTGCTCTAAGGTCTCTTCTCTTCTCCAGGCAGAACAACCCCAACTCTCTCAGCCTGTCCTCATATGGGAGCTGCTCCAGCCATGTCCTTCCCGTGCTGAGGCTCCTCCAACAGCTCGTGGTAGTCGGGAACACTCACTCTAACAGGTCCCAAACTATAGGAGGGGAAAAAAGCCTTTTATCCACTTTCTGCAGACAAAAGCAGCTGGGACAACCCCTCAAGCTTTTTCCTCCCAAGCTGCTCCCGAGTCCCCGCGGGGCCAGGACCCACCTGCCTGCGGGCGCTGATGATCCGCACCACCTTGCTGGAGAATCGGTCGTTGTTGGCGCGGTTGTACTCCAGCATAGCGAAGTTCAGCGCCTGCCGCAGCCCCTCATCGTTCTCCGGGTCGCGGATCTCCTCGGGGGCCCCAACCAGGTGCTCGGAGCCCGCGAGCGCCGCCGCCAGCAGCACCAGAAGCAGGGCCGCTCTCGCTGCCGCCGCCGCCATGGCTACTCACACCAGCGCCTGCCCCGCCACCGCTTTAAACCCGCGGAGCCGGAGGGGCCGCCCTCTCCTCCCGCCTCCCTCCGCCCCTCCGGGAAAAAGGACACGAAGCTGCTGAGTGTCCAGAGGAGGACGCGGAGCTGGTGAAGGGTGTAGAGGGGAAGCCGCGCCACTTGGTCTGTTCAGCCTGGAGAATTCCCCTCAGTACAGGTGTTTTATCCCAATTTCATGTAATCCTTTGCTGGAAATACAAGTCTGTTAGGACTTGATATTCCAAAGCCTTTACTGTGCTATATGGATGGATCCCAGCCTTAGTGGTATCTCATACCTCTTAGTGGTAATCATAATCTCTTAGTGGTATCTGTACTCAGCACTGGTGAGGCCGCTCCTTGAATACAGTGTCCAGTTCTGGGCCCCTCAGCACAAGAAGGATGTTGAGGCTCTGGAGCAAGTCCAGAGAAGAGTGACAAGGCTGGTGAAGGGGCTAGAGAACAGACCCTATGAGGAGCGTCTGAGAGAGATGAGGTTGTTTAGCCTGGAGAAGAGGAGGCTGAGAGGAGACCTCATTACTCTCTACAAGTACCTGAAAGGAGGTTGGAGAGAGAAGGGAGCTGGCCTCTTCTCCCAAGTGACAGGGGACAGGACAAGAGGGAATGGCCTCAAGCTCTGCCAGGGGAGATTTAGGCTGGAGATTAGGAGGAAGTTTTTCACACAGAGGGTCATTGGGCATTGGAATAGGCTGCCCAGGGAGGTGGTTGAGTCACCTTCCCTGGAGGTGTTTAAGGCACGGGTGGATGAGGTCTTGAGGGAGTTGGTTTAGTGTTTGATAGGAATGGTTGGACTAGAAGATCCGATGGGTCCCTTCCAACCTGGTTGTTCTATGATTCTATGATTCTATAATCTCTTAGTGGTATCTACAGTGAGGTAGAAGAGAAGTTTCCTTCACAGAGGGTGAAGATTGGGATGATAAAAGGAGCTTGTGCGATTTAATAACTCTAATGCTGGATATATAGAGGAGGGTCTGAATACTGAAATGCTGAAATCGCTTTTGACTACCAGGAGAATTTTGTTTCTTTGAAAGAAGAAGTTTAGGAGTCTAATAAAATCCACCTCAGACCACAAAAGAACGAAAAACTATGGGGGGTTTGTCCTGTAAATACCTAAAACTTGTATCATTAAGAGTCAGTGTGTCTTTTTTGAAGAAAGGGGACAGTGCAAGAGGGAATGGCCTCAAACTCTGCCAGGGGAGATTTAGGCTAGAGTTTAGGAGGAAGTTTTTCACGGAAATGGTCATTGGGCATTGGAATAGGCTGCCCAGGGAGGGAGTTGATTCACCTTCCCTGGAGGTGGATGAGGTCCTGAGGAACATGATTTAGTGTTTGATAGGAATGGTTGGACTCGATGATCCGATGGGTCTCTTCCAACCTGGTGATTCTATGACTCTATGATTCATAGAATGCGAATCCTGCAGACATGTGCAAGGAGAAGAATTTGGGCTATATCAATAATCCTGACATATGTTTTTTCAGGGGATGGCAAACATTATTAGCCTCCAACTCTACCAGGGGAGGTTTAGGCTGAACATTTGGGGGAAAAAAAGAAAAAAAAAATCACGGAAGGGGTCACTGGGCACTGGCAGAGACTGCCTGGGGAGGCGATTGAGTCACCTTCCCTGGAAGTATTTAAGGGATGGGTGGATGAGGTGGTGAGTGTCATGGTTTAGTATATGATAGGAATGGTTGGACTTGATGATCCGATGGGTCTTTTCCAACCTGATGATTCTGTGGTTCTGTGTGTGGTTCTGAGGGCAGATCACGGTCTGCAGCTTCCTCACACGGGGAGGAGGAGGCGGCGCTGAGCTCTTCCCTCTGGTCCCTAACGATGAGACCCGAGGGAATGGCAGGAAGACGTGCCAGAGGAAGGTTGGGTCAGACATTAGGGAACGGTTCTTCACCCAGAGGGTGGTGCAGCACTGGAACAGGTTGCCCAAGGAAGCAGTCACAGCGCCAATCCTAACTGTTCCAGGAGCGTTTAGACACTACCCTCGGACACACGGTGTGAATGTTGGGGTGTCCTGTGCAGGGGTAAGAGTTGGACTGGATGATCAGAGGGCTGGAGCACCTCCCACACGAGGACAGGCTGAGGGAGTTGGGTTTGTTCAGCCTGGAGAAGGCTCCAAGGAGACCTTATAGAGACCATCCAGTACCTGAAGGGGATACAGGAAAGCTGGAGAGGGACTGTTCGCAAAGACTTGTAGTGATAGGACTAGGGGCAGTGGATATAAATTGGAGAGGGGCAGATTTAGATTAGAAATAAGGAATAATTTCTTCACCATGACAGTGGGGAGGCAACTGGCACAGGTTGCCCAAGGAAGCTGTGGCTGCCCCATCCCTGGAGGTGTCCAAGGTCAGGTTGGATGGGGCCTTGGGCAGCCTAATCTAGGTGGGATGTCCCTGCTCATGGCAGGGGAGGTGGAACTATGTGGTTTTTAAAGTCCCTTCCAACCCAAACTATTCTATGATTCTATCATCCTTGTGTGTGCTCGCCCATATCTTCACAGGCTGTGGCTGGAGGAGATTTTCCCACACAGCTCTGGGAAGCTGAAGACTTTTTACCTTATTGTGGATTATTCTACCTCTTATTACCCTCTGCTGTGAAGGGAAAACAAACCCAAACAAACAAACAACAACAAAAAAAAAAAAAACCAAAAAAAACCAGTAGCTAAGAAGAGTATTTTTATCAGGGAATGCAGGGACAGGATGAGGGGGAATGGATTTCATCTGAAAGAGGGGAAATTCAGATGAGATATTAGGAAGAAATGTTTTCCTGTGAAGTGGAGAGGTGATGGCACAGGTTGCTCAGAGAAGCTGTGCCTGCCCCATCCCTGGAGGTGTTCAAGGCCAGATTGAATAGGGCTTTGAGCAACCTGATCTAGTGGAAGATGTCCCTGCCTATGATGGGGTATATGTATCGAGATGATTTTTAAGGTCCCTTCTAACCCAAACCATTCTATGATTCTGTGATTTTACGCTGCAAAAGTGGCTGCCAGCACAAAATACCATGTGCTGTTCCCTATATCTGCTTCCACTGCACTAAAGTTCCCTCATCCACACAAAAGGATGGCTTCCCAAACAGGTTGCCTGGCTGCCAGTCTCCTCTCATCACCACAAGCCAACCACCCCTATCTCATCAGGTATCCTAAGTTTGGAAAGACAGGACGTGACATAGCATGAGGGAGAAACCCCAGTGAAGTCTAAGGGCTTGTCGAGTTGTTAGGCTCAGAGGCACCCATGTTTTATGCCTGATAGTGAAAGGGAAAGGGCTTGTGCACGGACTGGAAAGGCTACCTGCATGTTTGCAATATCCAGCATGAGAGTTATGCCTGAAAACATCCCCATGGTTGACATCAAGCTGTGCAACTAATTCCAAAGCAACAGGGTGTTGGGTAGTTTTTAGAGTTACAAAAAGGCACCAGCACCACCAAAACCACCAGAGAGAGGACTGGTATGTGAACCAGAGCTGCTAGTGGCTGCATGGGTCTGTCTCCATTTATCTGTTCCTCAGTTGGTGTTGGATCCGTTTAAAACTGAAGGTTAGAGCTTGCCTAACTGTCTTTAGAGGTGAAGGGTCTCTTGCACTGTCAGTGACTGCTGTCAAAGGGAACAGCCAGTTCTGGCCTAAATCAGTCCCTGCATCTCCAAGGACTCTTCCCACTGCCCAGTACTGACCTTGCCTGCTGAGGCCTCCACCAAGCAGTGCCCTGGCTCCAGCTGCTGGAGCTGCTCACCAGTCCATGCAGCACTGGCCAGGATCTGTGCCTCACAAGGGAAGCACCATGAGAGCTTTGACCTTGCAGGCAAACAAGCAAAGTCTTAGCCCTGCTTGGGTCACCACATTGTAGCTAAGGTATACAGTGTGGCTTCAACACACACTGGCAGACAGTAAGTCAGCTCTTGGTACAGTCCTGATGATCTTATTCCTGCAAGGGGGCATAGTGTGGGGTACAGGACAACACAGCTGCATTCCCTCTCACCTCTGCTTTGATTTCACAGCCTCCCCATTCAGCCAATCTTGCTTTTCCTTCAGCCCTCACCCAGAGGTTCCTTTTCTTCTCACATGCCAGTCTGTCACTGGCCCAATGGATAACAGGTGACACAAAGCCCCTCCAGAAGAAGAGACTGAGGAAGCACAGGAGACTTGCTACAGTAATGTGAGAGTTATTGACACCTTTTGGGAGGAAAAATGGTTGGACTCGATGACCCGATGGGTCCCTTCCAACCTGGTTGTTCTATGATTCTATGAAAAGGTTCATCCTCTCCTTAAGCAGATCAGGAAGAGGCTCAACAAAGAGGGGGACCATCCCCTTCAAAACAGGGACCATCTTCCCCCAGACAGGTGACAGCCTGGGCACAGATGTGGAAAAGTTTCTTTCCCAAGTTTTATGAAGTAGAGCCTTAAGCCTGGGTTTCTTCTCTCCTTAGGAAGCACCCTATGTACTGGCTTCTCACAGGTGGGGAAGCATCTCCATGGAGTTTCAACCAAAAGCCTCCTCCTCCTCCTCAAACCACTGCCTACAGCTTCCTCAAGCTGCAGCTGAGACAAAGGAATGTTTTTCAAGGAATAATTCCCAACCACTTAATGCACACCACAAACACGCTTTCCAGAAATGGTCTCTACCCTCCTGCTCACACAACCAACTTTTGAACCCAGAGGGAAGGCTTACATACAGCTTGAGAGAAGGGGAGAGGTCTCAAAGGCTGCAGCTCACTGGCTGCAAGCACTGCATGGCAGGGGAGAGCAATCCCATTGCCAGTACCACCAGCAGTGCCCAGTCTGCCACACGCTGCTTTTTCCCAAAATAGAAAGTGCACCGAGCACTTTGACATTCTGTCACTGGAATGCTTAAAGTTGATTATGACCCCCACTTAGAGATTCCTCCCCACTGTACAAGTCAACCCAAGCGAAAGAGTCTGCATTTGCAGCTTAGAAGTCAGCATGGTGTCCATCTGCCAAGTGACTTAGCCAGGTGCTAGTGGTCCTGAGCATCAATGGTCTTTGAGCATCAGCCCCAAAATTCCCAATTCTTGTGTGTTCCTTCTCCCTCCCACAGAAAACAAGAGAAACAAGAGATGTACGTATCTGGAGACCTAGTGAATGCCTGGCAGCTTTTTTTAAAGTCTGAACAGAGTTGCACAGTGATCAATGTCATGTTGTCCTCTTCTTTGGTTGGTAACACTACACTCAGTTGAACACATCTAACTGCCAAATGCAGAGCTGGCCTATGTGCAGCAGTGTCAGACCCTGCAATGTCTTTGGTGCCAGGAGTTCTTTTTGTCTTTCCTAACAGATGCACCAACATTTATTCTGTAAAAGGGAGGCTGCCAGAGCCCCTCTCTGGCACATGCACATGCTTTGCTCACCCTTGACACAGCACATGCTTTGCTCACCCTTGCAGAATGGCTGAAAAAGTAAACCTTCCCTTCGGGGTTCCTGGTTCACCAGATGGACCCTGCAGACCCACAATGAAAACAGAAGCAAGCTGCATGTGTTGACTGTTGCCAGTCCAAACCTCACGAAAGCAGGACTCAAACGAAAGTGATTTTGAGAAGAAAAGGCTTGACAGAAAAATGATGCTCTACAATCAGTGAGTAAAGGAGCCCTGGTTCATGAAGTAAACCTGTATTTTGTCCTTTTGTTTCTGAAGGGTACAACCATTTTTCTCTATCAGAGGTGCTTTTTTAAAATAGAAATGAAACAGACATTTTCAAATGATCAGATGACCATCAGATGACTACAAAGGAGCTTGTAATTTAAGAAATATAAGCATCAGGAGACTCATGATAACATAGCAAAAGTCTGTAATACCATGTGCTGTCAGTATAACTAGGAAAGCAGAGTTTTAGTGTCTTCAGACATGATCGATTCAACAGCATTTGTGCAATATCCAATATGTTTCCCTCTATCTTTTTGTCTGTGTTTCAGTTCAGTCAGGACTGGTGAGGTCTTTATGTTACCAGGGATGCTCATTTCTCCAGATAACTGCTACATTCCTTGCCCTTGCAGTTGATATCCCTCATCTCTCTTTCAACATCCAAGGGAACAATTACACACGTCTCCTCTCAGTAGCTAATACCTGGAATACCATGACATGTCTTTCAAAGTACAATTAGACAGGGATGTTTTTAAAAGCAGCTAGTCCTTTAATCAAGAGCACGGCTTCTCCACAGAGCTGAACTCTGAATGTCCCTCAAGAGAGAGTAATTACTGCGACAGGGAAGAGCATGACTGAATACTAAACATCTGGTTTCAGTTTCTCCTACCCAAGGGACAGCAGGACACATCTGTGCTGGGACCAGTGCTTTGCATCCAGCAGAGTGAACACAGAGTAGTGAGGGTGGGATGCTGAAATATTTCCCCCTTCTCCTCCCACTACACTGCATAACTCACACAAGGTGATGGAAGGGAGGCGTTTCATAAAAGGATTGCTCTCGAAAGCATAACTTCTCTTGAGCAAGATAGTCAGCAGTTTATGAGACTGGGTTGAAAGTGAGTCAATACTCAGGCAAAGCTGTTTCACTGCTGCTGAAGAGTGCCCTCTATGTATGGAAATGAGCCCATCCTATCTTAGCTTATATCCAGTGAGGGTGGGAAAAGTAGGGAGCCTCTGCTTTCCTTTGAGACTCATGGGCACCTCTATCCACTCTGCTCTAGCATGCAGAGGCATTTTTTTCAGGAGAGGAGTGGAGACAGTGCCATGACTTGTCTACGCAGGAAAATCAATGTTATGTCTTTGCTCTTACCTTCAAAAAGAGGGGTACCTGAAATCGGGCTACCTGATTTGGAAGTCCCTGGGGAACCAGGACCATGGCCATATCTCTTCTGCATGTACACATGATGTCAAGCTCTTGCCACAAGCAATCAGAAGTGGCTTTTCTGGATACACTGCAAGACAATTTTTCAGCTGGAAAACGCTGTGTGAAGACATGCTTCAAAAGCGCCAAAGGGCTGTCTGGAACATATTTCAGTCCTGGCAGTACAACCAGATAGGTAAAGACCCTCCTTCCTGTCCCTCCAAAACACTTTCATGCTTCCTTTGCTCTTCACAGTGGCCTGGAAGAGGCTAATGACTGTCTACTTTAAATAAGTATACTGCTGTGTGCACCTTTCAGGCAATTCAGTGGGAACAGAGCTGTTAGGAAACAGAAGCCCTCAATCTACATGTTGAGCTTTCTTGGAAGCATAGACCTAGAGGTCCTGGGGGAAAAAAGACCATAAAACAACAGTAAGCAAGTGCACTTGTTGCACGTGTTCAGTCACTGGCAGTAACTTTTAGGAACTGAAGTCCAACAGCTCTCAGGACTGATCTCAATAAGGTCAATGATTAGCACCCCGCAGAGAACAATTCCTCTGAGATTGAGGTGAGGTGGGGACATCTCCCCAGCTCTCTCTGCTCAGTCCCGTGCTGCTTACATCATTTGTGGGATGACAGCATCACCCACTTTGAATCCCTTTCGCTTATGCTAATGCAGAAGATAATCTGCCTCTAAGAAATGGGTATTTGCATGCAAACATCTGCTTTAGTAATTACTGATGTTAATCTGCCTTTGTGCCACAAGGGAAGGCACAGGAAAGCAGTAAATAAAGTAATTGCCAGCAGAAAAGCTACATTTCTTGCTTTGAGCCTTAGAGGTCTAGGAAGCCCAGAGGGGAAAGATTTCCCTCTACAGTAGTCTCTGTGCAGAGTTCCCCCAAGCTCCCCAGGAGAAGGTGGTTAATAAGCTACATTATTTTTGCACTCTGTGTAAACTGAGTTGTTCCTACACATCCTTGACAACCATCACAACTGGTTTTGTGGGTTTGGGGTCTGTTTTGGTTTGTAATTTTTAAAGAGATAACTGTTGTGCTGTAAAGTAATTGCATTGGTTTCTTGTTGGAATACAGACTGATGGTGGGCAGCCTTGAATGTGTTTACAGTTCCCATATATGTACAACCTCTGTGCTAGGTTTTGAAATGGTTACAGTTTCTGTCTGCTCAGTGTTTCAGAGTAGCTTGTTTTGCCTGGTGAAGGGGTTTTTTGGTATGAGGAAGCAAAACTCTGGTCTACAAAACATCTGAGTGTGGAGGACAGACTGTTCTCAAGGGGGTGACTTGCCAGCATGATTCCTGGCTGTATCTCACTAGAAAGGAATTAAGCTCTTATTTAGATTGGGTTTGTTGGGTTTGAGGCATTGGGAAGGGGCAGAGCTATTTATTAAGTTTATTATTTATTAAGTTTATTAAGTTTAAGTTTAACAACTGTGAGAGAGAAATCCTTAGGAAGTCAAGGTAGCTTTCAAACAAAACCTGTCACCCATATCAGACAAATTAGGATATTAGGCCACAAAGACTTTTCCCTCAAGAGGAAAAACAAATTGTGACAGCCCTAAAATTCACCCTTCTAGCTCTTCACAGGCTTCTTGGCACCTGCACATTCAGCAAATTGACCAGCCCTCTCCAAAATATCAAAGGGCCTCCCAGAAAAGTACTTATTGTTATACATAATAAGAGTGACATATCTGTTATCATTAGACAAACTATGACATAGAAAGTCCCTAAAGTTAATCCTTAGACATCCTACATTTATAGCCAACCATCCTCCAGTTTTCAGTAAGGTCATGCACATGAGCTCACTGTCAGACCAGTACTTTTACTCAAACAAGTATATGGTTATTTGTGAGTGAGCAAGGCTGCTTCTCGCAGTCGAGTCTCTCCAGTTCCAAAGTTTCAGTCATTCAGTTCAAGCAGGGAGACAAAATGCCAGATCACAGCCTGCAATGCAACTGATGACACAGAGCTGTAAAATGCAACCAGCACAAACCTTGAAGAACTTCAAAAAAAGATGCAGGAGATAGTGAAGAATTTATCTCAGCACCTCAGAGACCAATATTCATATGTGAAGCTGTTCACAAACCTGGCTTGAACAACTTTTCCCCAGTAACCTTTGTTAACACAACTGTAAGAGAGGGACTGAACCTGCTTGGTTGGCTAGATTACAAGGATTAACTTGGGCAGGAAGAATTAAATTGTGTGAACATGAAGAGGAAGATTTAAATTGTGCAAACATATCCATTCACACATTGCCAGCTGGACAATAACTAGGTTTTTATGAACATGAAAACAGGGCAGGGACAAGGAAGATTTAGGTTTGCTGTGATTTATTGGCAGGGCTGCTGGAGGAAGTGTTTGGCTCCCATAGGAATAGCCAAATGGATCAGGCCTTTCACTTAAATCTTAAGGACTCAGCCACAATGCTGTGGAGATGATGGGCCCCAGTTCCATTCTGGCTGGATATTTTGGCGTCCTCACAAACCTCAGCGCACCTCGACACGGTTGCAGTTCTTTGTTCAGCAAATGCTGGCTCCAAAATAATTAAGATTAGGATTAAGGAGCTTTGGCACAGCTTTGCAAGGAAATGTGCAGAAACCCAACACAGCATCCCCTTCATTGTCTCTGGCATGCTGCTGGGTTTATGAGTATTAAGTCTTTCATAAACATTCAGTAATAAATCAGGTAACAACTCCTTCATTCTCCATCACTCAAAAAATATATTTCACATATATCAAAGCTTGTCTTTTACAAGTCTAGCTATTAGAATATCTTTGTATTTGCAGAAAATCCTTCATATAAATGTCTTTTTTATTGTTAGCCAAAGTTTTCGGCCATCTTCACAGGCACAGAGAGCCCTGCAAAATACAGTCAGACAGACCATTTTTCAATTAGATAGTTACATGGACAGCTGGATTGAAAGATAAATCCTCGGTTTAATTCAACAGTAGGATCTGGAGATTCGAGGTCATAAAGACATGAACAATAGAAATGGCAAGTGAAAGTACAACGGCACACATTGACTGGCAGTGCTGCTGTGGGCCATGTTCCCGAGATTGCTTTCATAGTATGAAAATAAACACAGGGGAATGTGTTCTTTTGGAAAAGAGTATATTAAGTGTGGGAGATTTTGTCATCTGCTCTCAGCTTTGGCAATTCTTAACGCATATGCAAAGCTATTCTCGGGGCACAGGGTTTCAGAGTTTGGCTGTGCTTGCCAGAATAATCATTGTTACTGCGGTCCCTTGCATGTTATCTAAGTGCTTCCACTCCAGACCTGTTATCCGCATTTGTCTAAAGATAATAACATTTAGCACAACCCCACTCTGCTTCCTGTAGGGTGGGAAAGCTGGATTGGAAAGCCAGCCTGCAAAGCTCTAATCTCTGCATAGCACTCAGGATGGAAAACAGGGCCTGCAAGAGGGACAACAATTTTTATTGTCACTAAGCAACGAGATAACAAACCTCAGATGTGGAAAAGTGAGTAATGCTCCCTCAAGCTAGATTACCTTTGAAATATCAGCCAAAACCAATACAATCTAAAGAGTTTTGGGTTTTTTTAATCTGCTTTTTGATTCCTTTTGTAAGTATATCAATCACAAGCCAGGGTTAGACTTCTCAGATTTCCTCTGCCAAACTGGCAGCCAGAACCCAACGCTGTGTAACAAATAACAATGTTTGCATGCATTCACGTGAGTCTAGGGGCTGCAACTTGGAAAAAATCCTGCAGATTACTGTGAGATCTCCAAGAGGAAACCAAATCCATGAGGGATAGCAAGGCTGTGAAGATGCAGCACTGCACCAGCGCAGCACCAACATGCAGTACACAGAGATATTTGTTAAGGGAAAAGATGTTTCTTACTAGAGCAGGAATAAACTGATAAAACCACGCACGTATATACACTCACACACAGACACCTATCCCATAAGCAAATACCTGAATAACCAAGAGCAGAAAGGTACTCACCAAAAAAACAAAAACTAGTTGTGTTTCAACTCTTACAAAAGCAGGATTCCTGCTATTCTGATGATCACTGAAGATTCTTTAGATATAAAGACTGCATTCTTTAGATATAAATTTCTAGTGAAAATCTGAATAGCACAAATGAATCAGTAAAAATGCAACCTTTTTCAGATAAAAGTGGAACTCACTTTGCAACTGCTGCAGCACTGGAGCCAATTCTCATTCATACTAAAGTTTTTTAGCTCAAAACAGCAGTGGGACATTTTATATGGCACCAGCATTAATTCACACCTCATTTAAAATCCCTGCAGGTTGGAATAAGAATCAGGCTTTGCACCCAGAGCATGGAGTGTTTTGCAGATGAGATCTTAGTCCCTGAGCTGACTGTTCAGTTCTACTTGTTTGCTTCTCAGTGAATCAGAGAGCTCATTGCGTATGTCAGAGAGCACAAGCAGAGCTCCTGGGTTACCTTGGCAATTCTGCCTTACCCAGCACTCTCAACAATGAATCCAGTGCCCCAGGGGCCTTATCCAAACTACTCAAGAGCTGCCGCAGTCTCTTGTTGCAAGCAGGGAACATACATGACCCATCCTTACTTAGGACTGCTACAAGCTTCTACTTCTAGCTTGGGGCAATCTTCTTTGATGCTACCGCCCAGTGAAGCCAGAGCTGATTGTGAACAGAGAAGGGATAACATTGCAGAACAGGCTTGTCTCCCCAGACTAGGCTAATGTTCCTGAACCGCTAACTCCAGCCAGGGTCAGAAGGAAGCCACATTAGAGTTAAAGTGCCAGAGATGTGTCCTCGGTTTCCTGGAGTAAAATTATTATCCCTGTAATAACCTGGATTTTGGAGAACTTCCTTCTCCTCTTCCTTGGTAATATGTGACTCAGTTTCCAACTGACACTGCACACAACTTTTGTGGGAAAAACTCTAGGCCTAGGAAGAGGGGACTTGCCAGGCAAGTCTCTGGACTTCCACTCTCTTCTTTCTATGTTGCAGAAACTTTGGCTGAGGAGGTCCTTTGCCCTAATGGACCAACTGAGGACATGGATGGATGTTACACCATTCTTGATGCTGCTTTTTAAGAACCTCTAAGAAAGGGGAGTCATTTCTTTCCCAAGTAATCCAGTCCAATGATTTGCTACCCTCATCCTTGGAAACACTTTTCTCATCTCAAACACTGATGTCCTTTGCTGTGATATGACTAGCACAACTTGTCTGCAGCCAGTGTGAACACAAAGGACATAGAATGATTTGGGTTGGACCTTAGAGATCATCCACGTCCAACACCCATGAGCAGGGACACCTTCCACTGCATCAGGTTGCTCAAAGAACTGAGAGCAGTTACAAGAACTGCTGATATCTCACAGGCTCCGGGTGATCCGGGACTTCCTCAGGCTCTCAGCATGGGTAAGTGGCAGGGAGGAGAGACACAGAAGGAAGGCTCCCAAAACAGGGAGCATAGTCATTTTTTCCAACTCACTGCAGTGTCCAGACTGCTCACTCGTGACTAACTTTTCAGTTTTCAGTTTCACATATCAATTAAGTAAACCAATTAGCCATCTTTTCCTCCAAGAGTGGAAGATTTGTCTCCTGAGCAAGGCAGAAGTATGAAAGGGTGGAATATGTGCCAGGTAAGAGCAGGGAAAGGAGCCAGGCATTGGAAGGGAGGAGAGTTGATGGAATAGGTGAGAATTATGTTGTCCAGGTAAGTTAATGCTTCAACCTTGTGATTCAACAGGAATAGTGGTATCACTAGTGATTACAAACTCTAATTATTACAAAGGTAAATCCATTACATGTGCCAGCAGTGTTTCTAGAACCATAAATCCTAGACGCAACCCTGTAATTAAACAGGAAAAGTTGTATCACTAGTGATTATAAACTCACATTAGTACAAAACAAACCTACTGCATGTGTCAACACTGTTTCTAAAACCATAGGTCACAGATGCAAGCAGAAGTGACACATTCTTCTGTAGGACTACTAGTAGCAAGGCTAGAGCTTCAGGCAGACCCTTTCTATTTCATCAGCAAGGCAGTCCAAACAACCAGGGGGAGGAAAACTGTCTTGCTGTGGCCAGATTTCCACCTGCTCGCTGTCTTCTTTGATTAACCAGCCTCAATATTCACAGCCTCAATATTCCCCCTTTCATAAGAAATCTGCAATGAAGGAGAAAAACCCATAGAAACATAAAATGATTTTGGTTGAAAGGGACCTTAAAGCTAATCCAGTTCTAAGCCCTCTGCCATTGGCAGGGACACCTTCCACTGGATCAGGTTGCTCAAAGCCCTGTCTGACCTGGCCTAGAACACCTCCAGGGATGGGGCAGCTACAACTTCTCTAGGCAACCTGTGCCAGTGCCTCACCACCCTCACATGAAAACATTTTTCCTAGTATCTCATCTAAATTTTCCCTCCTAAAACTGTTCCTCCTCATCGTATCCCTGCACTCCCTGATATAGAATCCTTCTCTAAGTCTCCTGTAGCTCCCTTTTGGTACTGGAATTCTGCTATAAGTCTCCCCAGAGCCTTCTCTTCTCCAGGCTAAACAAACAGCCCCAACTCTCTCATCCTCATCTCTCAGCCTCATCCAAGCACTAAACAAACAATATTATTTTTTTTAAGCAGTGCAAGCATCTTAAAGTCCAGATCTCACAATGAAAGCTGGGATGCTTTTGAGACCAAGGGACTTCTTTGCCATGTTGGCCTTTATTTCCTCACTCTTGGACTGCTATGAAGTATGGGTGCTCTCTGGTGGCAAAATGTGAACTTGCAGAGATGGAATTGGAGTGGCCCCACCGCTTTCCCCTGCTTCCCATGGAAGGCAGAAGAGCATCATTGAGAACCAGTCCTGTGCTGCCCTCTCCTAGAGCACTGGAAACAGTCAGACCTCAACACTGGATGAGATGCCCCTTAGGGCCTGGGTGCCTGTTTCAGAGCCCTTAACAATTCTGAGCTCACAGTCTGGTCCTCATGCCTCTGCAGCCCCTTCTCCACCTCAGGCAGGCAAGATGTGCTGGGACGTACATTCACTGGCCAGGAGGCACCTGCATTTGCTTACAGGACAAAAGCAACAGCAACAGCTAGATAAGTCGGGCTGCTGTGGAGATTTTTCACCAAAAGGGTTGTCAAGCACTTGAACAGGCTGCCCAGGGAAGTAGTGGAGTCACCATCCCTGGGGATGTTTAAAAGATGTGGAGATGTGGCACTTCGGGACATGGTTTAGTGGTAGGCTTGGCAGTGCTAGGTTGATGGTTGGACTCGATTTAAAGGTCTTCTCCAACCTAAATGATTCTGTAATTCTATGGGAAGCCAACAGCAAAATGAAAAGGAAATGTGTGAAACTGGTCTGCTTGGAGAAACACCAGCAGCTGTCTAACCTGCCAGCCAAGGAGAGAAATACCTCACCACCTAGGTTTCAGGAAACCCCAGAACAGAAGCAAGACCCAGCCAAAAAAAACCAGGAAAATTTGGGTGAGAAAGAGCTTGGACTGGCATGATATTCAGAAACAATCAGCCTCCACTTTCCTATACCTGATTTTTTGCACTGCCTTCTTAGGGAACAGTCAAGATCAAGTGTCCAGTAGCCCTCCAACAGGTGAGGTGTCTGGGGATCTTAAGGAGCCAAACCACCACATCTCATACACACAGCTCATCTACAAGGCCCACCTTGACACCAGGTTCTAAGGTGTGTGCCATTGCTCCTCTCTTCTTGAAGATCAGATCCACAATGTGGACAAATCTGGCATATCTGGTCCCTCCAAGGAATATGAAAAAGACAGACAACAGTGACATGCCACCAATCCTTTCTGGCACATGTTACAAGCCACAAGCCCTGGCATGCAGATGAACGATGTCGATGTGACCTCTGATCCCACTTCCTGGCCCACAGAAGAAGCCTCCTGCCAGCTGCCCCTCCGCAAGATGTAGTGGACATGAGGAGTCTTCAAATGGTGATGACTTAAAATCAGGAAGGACGATACTCAGAGGTTATTCAAAATAGAGGCAACATGTCAGACCCAAGACATTCCTGACATTCCCTCTTCATCATTGGTGGCTAGCAGACTGTCAAACTGATCTCCTGCTGCCAGCTCACTGCCTTTGTCCATCCTTCCTGGGGCACCTGACGTTGGGAAGAGGAGACCAGGCAGACCTCTGACCTGACCTCGGGAAGCTGTAATAGAGAGGAGCTGTCTCATCCTGAGAAATTGCTCCGTGCTCCAGGAATAGCCTGGAGCCAGCCAGGTTTGTCAGCTTTAGCCTCTCTGCAAGAGGTGGTCATGGCAGCTGGGGAGCAATGAGTGCGTCAGGCAGGAAAGGGAAAAGCCACCAGGGGGCTAAATGCTGGGGATGGGGTGAAAAAGAGGTGAGAAAGAAAAGAAAGACATAAAAAAAAAAAACAAAAACCTGAACAAAACAAAAACGTAAGAGAAAAAGAAGAAAAAAGGAGGGAGGGAAGGGGAAAAAGTGGAAAAAAGGGAAAAACAGGAGGAAAGGGCGAAAACAGGGGGAAATAGGGTGAACAGGGGATACAGGGAGGGGGAAGGAGAAAAAAGGGGAAAGAGGAGGGAAAGCAGGAAGGGAGGGAAAGGTGGAGAAAGGGGAGGAAAGGGTTAAGGGGAGGGAAAGAAAGGGAAGGAGAAACAGAGGAATATGGGATAAATGGAGAAAACCGTGGGGCAGGAAAAAGGAGAAAAATGAGGAAAAGAAGCAGTGGGATAAGTGGGGAGAGCAGGAAGAGAGGGAAAAGGGAAACGGGGAAAGGGGGAAATGGGAGGGATGGGGGAATGGGGCAGGGAAAAAAAGAGAAAAAAGGAGGAAAGGGGGTGGGAGAGGACGTGGGGAGGGAAGAAGATAGAAAAGTGAAGAAAGGAAAGCTAAGGGGAGGGGAAGGGGAGGAAAGCCGGCGGAAGAGAAGGAAAGGAGGGAAGAAGGGAAGGCTGGGGAGAGGGGAAGGAGAAGGAAAGGAAGAAGGGGAGGAATAGGGAGGAAAGAGGAAGGAAAAGGGGAGGGAGAGCTGAAAAAAGGGGAAAGCCAGAGTGGGGAATCGCTGTTTCGCCCTTGGCTGAGGGCAGCCCCCGCCGGGCTGCAGCCGAGCTCCTTCCCACCAGCAGGTGTCGCGCTGCCCCTGGTCACAGCAGCGCTGGCGGCGGGGGAGGCGGGTCACACCTGTGGACTCCGGTTCGAGACCAGCCCGGGGTTCAAGATCATCCCCTCGGGGTGGAGGTGGCCTTGCTGGGATTATATGTTAGGAAAAAGACTTGTGTGAGGGGATTCAACAGAGGAAGCACTGCCCAGGAACTGGGTTTTCATAGAATCATAGAATGGTTTCGGTTGGAAGGGACCTTAAAGATCATCCAGTTCCAATCCCCCTGCGATAGGCAGGGACACCTACTACATCAAGCTGCCCGGGATTTGGTTCTATTCAAGTCTTTCTGGATGAGCAGAAGTCTCAGGGCCCTGGGGAAGGACTACAGGGTAGCCTGCACAGGGAAGAGGTTGCTCTGGCACACACCAACTGGCACCCTATGATTCCCAGCCTCCTTCCAGAATGCAGCTGCAGGCATGCTCCTTGCTAGCATCCCATGTACAGCTTGTTGGGCGACTGCCCATCCGGAGATCCAAGCTGTGGCTCAGACAGACACCAACAGTTGCTGAAGACTGGTAACACACAGGCGCGCCAAGCTGGTCCATCCCACCAGCCCAACCAGCCTTTCCCCACCCATTGTGCTGGTGGAGTCAGCTCACTGAAGTTGGGCCACCACCACAGATCCAGGCTCAGAACAGCTCTAACAAGGACAGTGGGAAAGGGCTGCTCAGCCCTGTTTGTCAGAGGAGACTTCCCCACACCTACCTCACTGGACAGGACCCACTGCAACAGGTGTATTTAGCTCATCATGGGCCAGCTATCAGCTATGGCTAGCAGAGCCATAGCTAGCAAGCCACTCTTGACCCCATTTGTGACCTGCCCTTATATGACCACATCCTGTGTGCCGACAGTGTCCACAACACAGATAGGAGAGAGGTCAGGGATACTGTCAGAAGTTCCCATCCGTGTCGTCGTGCTGTCTGCCTGCATGCTTGCAGACCCTCCTCTTTTTCAGCTTGTTTGTCCTACTCCTCCACTTCACCTTACACAGTCCAATGACAGAAGCCACAGGAGCGTTGTCTATCCATGTGTGTGGTACACTGACCAGGAAAGCAATGCCCTTTTTAAAACTACTTGATATACTGGAAGGCAATAAAACAAGCAAGCGTCACCTGGTGTGCTTACTGTCCCCAGCACCCACTTATAACACCACCGGCACAGCCAGCTCCCGCAGCTCTTGGACTCTTCCTGTCCCAGGCTGCAGGCAGATGATTCATCCTGCTGCCTGCCCCAGTTGTGCTCCACAGGCACAGGCAGCACTGTGGCTTCTCGCCAGCATCACAGTGGCCAGGGACGAGTGCTTACCTCTCCATACTTACCTCTGCAGCTCTGGCCTCCAGTAGCTACCCTAAATACTCTGTGCAGCCCGTTCATACACCATCGCATTCCCAGGAATCACATTCAGTGATACTTCATTATCTTTGGACTGTTTTGAAGAGGCTTGCGCTACCCTCCAGCTAATCCTTCCCAGCTGCCAGGCTGCTGTTGATGAATATCTGTCATGCTGACTAATATGGTCTCATTGCTTCCTTTTTCATTACCCCATGTGTTTCTTTATCTCATGGTCAGACAGTAAGCAGATTAGGGTGGAGATTTTCAAGTCTGTACCCGCACAGCACCTTGCATGATTGGCAATACATGTGGTGGGGCTAATTTACACACCATCTCATCTTACCCTAGAAGCCCTCCTTATAATAAGCCCTCCACTTTTAAACACCCCAATTACAAAAGCCAAGCTGCCTCCATTTCTGAGAGCTAAACCTAAAACAAGGTCAACCTGCACAACAAACACAAACAGGTCTGCATAAGAAAGAGCTGTCCTGCAGAAAAAAGAACTGTTCTGCAGGAGAAAGAGCCGCCCTGTAAAAGAAAGCTGTCCTGCAGAAGTAAGAGCCATCCCACAGAAGATCCATCCTGCAGAAGAAAGAGACATACTGTGGAACAAAGAGTGATCCTGCAGAAGAAAAAGCTGTCTTGCAGAAGAACGATGAAGAAGAAGAAGAAAGAGCCATCCTACAGAAGACCCACCCTGCAGAAAAAAATAGCTGTCCTACAGAAGAAAGAACCAGCCTGAAGAACTAATAACTCTTGCAGAAAAAAGAGCCAGCCTGCAGTAGGAAGAGCTGGCTTGCAGGAAAAGAGCCTGTCTACAGAAGAGCCACCTGCAGAAGAAAAGGCTGGACTGCAGAGGAAAGCTGTCCTGCAGAAGAAAGACTGGCCTGTGAAGAAAGAGACAGTCTGCGCAAGAGTCATCCTGCAGAACAAAAAGCTGGACCGCAGAAGGAAGAGCTGTCCTGCAGAAGAAAGAGCAAGATTGACCTGTGGAAGAAAAAACTGGCCTGTGGAAGAAAGAGATGTCCTGTGGAAGAAAGAATGAGCCTGCAGAAGTCACACAACACTGAAGGATTTCTCCATTATTGTGGTGCAGCAAAGCACAAACCATGTCATTAAAAAAAAAAAAAAAAAAAACTGGTACAACCACCTTCTGTCTGGGTCACAGCATGAGAGGAGAGGGGGTTCATTTAGCCAGGAAATAAGAAATTATTAATGGCATTGCAGACAGATCTCAGCAGCAGCCCCCTCCATGGGAGCAACAAAGCCCATATAAGCCACAAGTGCTTAATGTCCAAGAAATGCACGCAGCCATGACAATGTAGTAGCATTATCATCTTACATGCGCAGAGAAGATATGGCCTCAAGGTTTGGGTGTTCCCCTGTAAAGGCAGTGAAGGCTCCATCAAGCTTACCACAGATTTCCTGCCCCAGGCTGTGAGAGTTGCACAGCTGCCCTCAACTCAGCTCCCCCCTCTATAAAAGGGGTTGCATACACAGCCCTTTCTCATAGCAAAAGCACATGAGTGGAACCACACTGAACGCTGCAAAGCATTCAGGTAATGCAGCCAGAGATGCTGCTTGAAACCTTTCCCTTTGGTTAAGGGGAACTGGAGGCCTCAGTGCGTGAGCTTCTCTTCTCAGACTGAGAGTGTGGGAACAGGACAAGGAGGAGAAGTTTTAAGCTGGAAGAAGGGAGATTTAGATGAGATATTAGGAAGAAAGGTTTTCCTGTGAGGGTGGTGAGGTACTGGCACATGTTGCCCAGAGAAATCTTGGCTACCCCATCCATGGAGGTGTTCAAGACCAGGTGGGATGGAGCTTTGAGCAACCTGGTCCAGTGGGAGGTGTCCCTGCCCATGGCTTGGGAGTTGGAACTTGATAGGCTTTAAGGTCCCTTCCAACACTAACCATTCCATGATTCTATCATTCTGTGCTTCTGTGACTGAGGGGACTTAAGGTCCAATTCACATGTACTCAGGGAAGTCAATAAATCTTTCTAAGTTTTGCTCGTTGCCTATTCTGAGGATTTAAGCAAGAGCTGAGCAGTGACTGATCGTTGAGCTAATTCTAGGGCAGGATAGGTTTCATTCTTATGATATCAAGTACTTCAGACAGGCACCTTAGTGGTAACAAAAATTAAGGAAAAAACAAATTATACAAGCCAGGTAGAGAGTAGCTTGATTATATTCTTACATATTTAAATTAAAACAGGGCTGTTCCGTTCCTCAGCTGCCTCCTTGTCTTATTTCCTCCTTCTAATGGTGAAAACACCCCAGGGGTAATGAAGCATAGGGTTGCCTTCCCCATTGGCTCTATCCAGAGTGGTTCTGATAAGGCTGATAAAATTAGCCAGGTTTTACAGCAGCAAGCAGGGTCAGATTTTGGTCCAGTTGTTCATTGCCTACAGGGTTTGTAACGTATGGAGATGAAAAGGAATGCAACCGGCAGCAATAGTGGAAGTTGAAAGCAAATGTAAAAGAATACAAGTTCTGGCATTCATCCTTAGCAATTTAGGACAGCCTTTTCATTACCGTAAAAATAACATGTATTTTTAAGCAATAGCCAGCTCTAGTCTCCACCAAATCTCAAACTGCATTATGGAAAAGGCAATGACAACACTAACACTTCAAAAATGCAAAACTAAGCTAAAGGAGGGAAATAGCTTGCTCAGCCTCACCCCACAGGGCAGGGGCTTGGACCAGACTCTAGGCTCTCCATTCCTGCACACTGCCTACTATGCAACATCATCCTCAGAAAAGGAATGGAGCATCACAGCAGTTTCTGGGAATCACCTTTAGGTTCTCTTCCTCCCACTAAAAGTTATAGAACCATAGAATCGCAGAGTGGCTTGGGCTGAAAGGGACCTTAAAGATCATTCAGTTTCAGCCCCCTACCATGGGCAGAGACACTTTCCACTGCATCAGGTTGCTCAACACCCCATCCAACCTGGCCTTGAACACCTTCAGGGAGGGGGCATCCATAACTTCTCTGAGTGACCTGTGCCCATGCCTTACCACCCTCACAGGAGAACATTTCTTCCTAAGATCTCCCCTCATTTGGCTTAAAACTAGTCTCCCTTGTACTATCCCTGCACTCCTTGATAAAGAGCTCCTTCCCAGCTTTCCTGTAGCCCCTTTCAGAACTGGAAGGCTGCTAGACAGTCTCCCTGGAGCCTTCTCTTCTCTACCCTGAACAACCCCAGTTTTCTCAGCCTGTCCTCATATGGGAGGTGCTCCAGCTCCTGGATCATCTTCATGGCCTCCTTTGAACTAGCTCTAACAGATTCATGTCCTTCTTGTGCTGGGGACTCCAGAATTGAACACGGGCTTCCAGGTGGAGTCTCCAAGAGTGGAGCTGAGGGGGAGATTCCCCTCCCTCACACTGCTGGTCACACGTCTTCTGATGCAGCCCAAGATATGACTGTCTTTTGGTTTTGACTAGATTTCCCTTTACATTTTTACTTTCATGCATTTCCTAAGCAGAAGCATTTCAGCTGTGCACAGCAACGGGCTTCTCATGGCTTCATTTCTGCCAGCAAAACAGCTCTGACTGTAAGGTTCACAGAGACTTTCTGTTCCTGTCTAAAATTATCTTTGCTGAGCCTTGCAATGCCAAGTGCATAGAGCCAATATTCTCTAAGTCCTGAAAAAAACGGACTACTTTTCAGGCACACTCAGCTGGTCTGGTTATGGTAATATCCATCCACCATGACCAAAGCTCAGGGCCAGCACCACATTCCTCGCACAACAGGACACTTGCCTGTTCCTTTGCTTCGTGTGACAGCACATAAAATCAGGGCCTGATCCTGCCACCCAGCTGCGCTGTGGTTGAAGGGTGGTTATCCAGCAAAAGGATACTCTGTGATCCCTGCTCCAGCTGCAAGATGAGGGGGTCAGGGTATGAAAAGACAGCAGGTGGATGCAGACAGCCGGGGTGGGTGGGGGAAGCGGGGACTAACAGGGAGACAACAGCAATTAGCATAAGCAGTGGCTCTCTCAGCTTACCAGCTGCTCTGCCGGTTTTCTGCCTCCCTGATTTCCAACAGCAAAGAAGCAATTTGCCTAAGAGCACAGTCAAAAGCTAAAACTGCCCCTCAGAACTGACAGTATTTGTAGGGGCAAATCCTCATTTCCATGGTACAAAAGCAAGACTTGCAGGGCTGTCATGTAGGAGTTTGTCTAAGTAAGGCATGGAGCAGGCAGCTCAAAACAACCACCAAATACTTCAGAGCGAAAGGCTAAAAAAGGAAGGTTTTAGAGGAGGAAATGAGTCAGTAGCTTGGAGGACAGGAGGGGGAGTTCAAATAGCTGAAGCATATAAAGTAAGCAAGTAGTCACCACCTCAAATGCTGGAAACCCCGTGAGGTGGATGTACAGATCTTCAGTTTCTGTTGATGCAGGGTCTCATCCACAAATGGGAGCCCACAGGTTAATTTTATACCAATCACACTGGGGGTTGGAGCAGTCCTTCACTGGGCAGACACTTGTTGGCTGCAGTTCATGCTGGTGTTTCAGTTGGGAGCCAACATGCTCACCACCAGTGACAGGATTGCTGAAATTTCTTGGGCTCCCCCATGGCTGAGGGAGATGGGGGTTGGGTGGGAAATTTCAGGTTAACTGCAAACGCAAAGAGGGAGGGAGATGCACCTTTTAAGATGGTTCATCCAAACATTCAGCTTGAGCTTTCAGCCTTGCTTATTTATAGCACTAATGCTAGGGAAAAAAGGACAAAGCTTACTCAATGTTGAAAAGCAGCAAAGCAAGTCAAAACCCCTGCATCTCCACAATGCTGCAGCAGTCCACAGCATTCAGTTCTTTCTTTGCAACAACCTTGTATTGCACAAAAACTGGGGAGAAGGGTTAACTCTCTCTGAGAAGACTTTAACCGTGCTGGCTCATACAGGACCACGGAAGCAGGGTGTGTTTGAGCAAAGCAGTGAACCATGACAGGGTTAGTGTCAGACTGGCAATAAGCCACAACTTCCTCACCCCTGCCCTTTGTCCCTGTCCTGTCAAAAGGGCAGGACTGATGAAAAGGGAGCTGATAAAAAGAAGCAATAAAATTCCCTCCCGCTCTCCCCATACAGGGAGTTTCCCCTTGGCTCAGGCACTGAGATGAGAGCTATGGAGGAGCCATATGAGGAACCTGCTGCAAGCCGTTTCAGAGGGAAGCCACAGCGCTGCAAACACTTGGGACAATGGTTAAGGTCACAAGCATGTGAGAAACAGGCTGTTGAGTTGAAGAGCAGCACAGGACTGCAGAAACAGCCTCCCTTTCCCCAGCACAAGCAGCAGCACGGAATTTACACACAGGAGGTGTTCCCAAACCACGACATACACACTGCTCATCACCAGCAGGCAGCTCCTAGTGCCTGTGCTGGCACAGCACACAGACACCTTAGAGTCCTTACCACTGTAAGCCATGTGCTTGTGAATGCACCTCAGTGCAGAGCTCCTGCCTCTGGCCTCTTCAGAGCATCACAGCCACTGTCTTTATGCCTCATTGGGCTACGCTGTTTTGTCTTTTGGGGAATGAAACCTTTCAAAAAGCCCTCGTGGTTGTTGCTATGTGCCGCCCTTCCCAAAGCAAGTGCATCTTTCGCATGAGACGGAAACAAATGACAGGGATCTCCCTTGCCCTGTTAGGGAAGAAGCCCCTGTCCTTGCTGAGGCTCCTCTGATTAGTTAGACACCTTCTCCACCCACTGCCATGTTTCCAAGAACACAACCAGATCTCTTGAAACAGACTGAGCGAACAGGCCAGTCCCAGTTCATTTTCCCTTGTAAGTGTAGAACATGGACCAGCCCCAGCCCTGTCCTCATGGCCTTACATCATTCCTTCCTCTCCTCCCCAACATGTCTTACTTCATTACCCCCTCATATGGCCTCAAGCTCAGCCAGGGGAGATTTAGGCTAGAGATTAGGAGGAAGTTTTTCACGGAAAGGGTCATTGGGCATTGGAATAGGCTGCCCAGGGAGGTGGTTGATTCACCTTCCCTGGAGGTGTTTAAGGCACGGGTAGATGAGGTCATGAGGGACATGGTTTAGTGTTTGATAGGAATGGTTGGACTCGATGATCTGATGGGTCTCTTCCAACCTGATTGTTCTATGATTCTATGATTCTCATAGCGAAACCAGTCTATGAAGAGTGATAGTATTACAGCTATATGTTGAAGACAAAATAAACGTGTCCTTATTAAATTCTTGATTTTACTTGCAAAGTCACTGAAGGCTTTGGTCCAAATGTAAGCATTCCTTGAATAAATATATCGGAAAAGAGCCTAGGGAAGAAATACCAACCCTAGTTTAAGCCTAAGTGATAATGATAAGTGTTTTGGTAGTTTCACCACAAATCAGATGCTCTTGCAAAAGGGATCCCTGGCCAGCATAAGCCACCAAGTGGAGAATGGATTGAGAATAGCTCTGAGAAAGACTTGGGGCTGCTGGTGGATGGCAAGCACACCATGAGCCAGTAATGTGTGCTTGCAGCCCAGAAAGCCAACTGTATCCTGGGCTGCATCAAAAGAAATGGGACCAGCAGGGAGGGGGAGGGGATTCTACCCCTCTGCTCCACTCTTGTGAGACCCCACCTGGAGCCCTGCATTCATTTCTGGAGTCCTCAGCACAGGAAGGACATGGATCTGTTGGAGACAGTCCAGAAGAGGCCATGCAAGGGATCCAAGGGCTGAAACATATTCCATATGAGGACAGGCTGAGAGAGTCGGGGTCGTTCAGCCTGGAGAAGGGAAGGTTTGGGGGCGAGCTTAGAGCAGCCTCCAGTACTGACAGCTGCCACAGAAAAGCTGGTGAGGAGCTCTTTATCAGGGAGTGCACAGATAGCACAAGGGATAATGATTTAAGCTGAAAGAGAGGAGATATATAGGTGAGATTTTAGGAAGAAATGTTTTCCTGTGAGGGTGCTGAGGCACTGGCACAGGTTGCCCAGAGGTGTTCAAGGCCAGGCTGGATGAGACTTTGAGCAACCTGATCCAGCAGAAGGTGTCCCTGCCCATGGTAAGGGATTGGAACTGGATGGGCTTTAAGAACGCTTCCAAACCCAAACCATTTCCTTCTATAACAGAAGAACCTAACACAACAGCACTGCTTTTCCAACATACACATCTTTAATACAGGGTATTTCTATCTAATGTGAACAGGCAGAACAGCATCTAAAAGGGATCTCCTGGAGTGTGCTGCAAGAAGGGGAAAGTAATCAAAATGTAACATCCTCAATTACAACAGCAACGTGGACAGAAACAGTAAGGTACATCTCACTGCTTTAGTAGTAGCAATTCATGCTGTAACCTGGTATGAAATATTGCCACCTTATGCTTCAGCTCTTGAAACCTACAACTAAGGCTTAGTTTTGTTCTCTACTTAAAAGCAGGCATAAAGTCTCAGTAAATGAGCTTCATGTCGGGCACTTTTTGGTCATCAATTCAAACTGGGAACATCCCTGCAGTCCAGACTAGTAATGAAACCTGCCTATGTGGTTTTTTTACCATTAGTAGGTGCTTCTGTAACCCAATTACAGAAAGCTCGAGCTTCACAGCCCAGAAGCTTTAAGGAAATATTTTTGTAGTGTTTCAGAATACTTCAATAAATGCGTAACATCAGCTTCTCTGGTCCCAGCACCAGCGTTTTCTCAGCCGTCGGCTTTGTTCCGAGGACAAACCACTCATTGTTTCAGCCACCTGAAATAGAAGCCGCTTTGATTCGGGCGTGGATGATGCTGGTGCTGCTGGTGGTGTTGGTACTACTGCTGCTGTCGGCGCTGGGCAGAAATGCACAGGGTTTCCTGCAGCAGCCAGCGAGTGCGGCCGGCCTCAGCCAATCAGGAGTGCCTGACTGAGATCGCACCAAAGTAGGTAGTGAAAAAAACCTCGCACACAAAAAAAAAAAAAAAAAAAAAAAAAGCCCACACTTCCTCCTCACCAGCTCTTCCCTTCCCCCGCCCCCCATCCGCTCTTTGAGGCCGCCTTCCCCCACGCCTGCTCTCCTCTGTGCATCCCGACCCTGACTGCCCCACAGCCACCCACCTCCTACAGCTCCCACCCCCTCTGCCCCCTTCAACCCCAGTCCTGGCACCCCTAATCCCCTTACCCCTGCTCCAGTACCCAAGCCCTCTTTAAGCCCCCTACTAGCAGCCCCAAGCCTCTCGCCCCCCTGCACACTCACGACCGCCTCAGCCTCCTCTAACCCCCATTCCAGCATCCCCAAATCTCCTTTTTGCCCCCCCCCGCCCTCCTCCCTGCATCAAGGCCGATAATGCTCCACAACTGGGCAACTGCTGCCCCCCCTGCCCCCTCGTGGCTGCCCCAGCACCCTGTAGACCCCCTTCCAGTAACCCCCACATTCTTTTCACCCCCACCCCTTTTCCTCCTCCCCTCAGGGCCGTGATGACTCCACAGCCACCCCTCAAGCCCTTATCACCACCTCAGTCCCCTTTAACCCCGCTCCCAGCACCCCTAGGCTTCTTTTTGCACCCTCCTCCCCACCTCAGGGACCTGATACCCCTCTGCCCTCTTACCACTTCCTCTACCTCCCATCCCAGCACCCCCAAGCCTCTTTTATGCCCCCCCCCCTCAGGGTAGTGAAGGCCCTACAGCACTCCCCGCAAAACACCACAACTGCTGCCCCCACCAGCTCTCACCACCACCCCCAGCCCTCTTTTCGTCCCCCCTCCCGCCTCATCCCTCCTCTTAGCGCCACCGCCCCCCTCAGTCGCACTCCTCTCCATGTCCCACCCCACCAGCGCTTTCCCGCCCCGCCGCACCCTCGGGGCAGGTAGTCCCGCCCCCTCCGCAAAGAAGCCGCTCCTATTGGTCTAAAGCCTGTCAATCACCCGCCGACGCGCTCCGCGATTGGACAAGGCTCGGCTCGGGCTGCGTGGGTGTCGTGCCCACCCCATCCTCCAGGGATAAACGCATGCGCGCGGGGCAGGGGCGGGGTTGGAGTTGGGGGGAGCTCCCACCATAGCAACCGCT
This sequence comes from Coccyzus lansbergi, assembly GCA_033558105.1. Lineage (NCBI taxonomy): Eukaryota > Metazoa > Chordata > Aves > Cuculiformes > Coccyzidae > Coccyzus > Coccyzus lansbergi. The sequence continues at coordinate 115,755 of JAUMJK010000767.1, read as the reverse complement.
TCCTCCTACTGGGCTGTGACGTCGCAGCGTTTCCGCCCGGCTCGCGCCCTCGCCGCTTCCCTTCCCGCTGCCGGAGCCCGCGCCGCGCCCAGCACCCGAGGGGAGCCGCACGCCGCCATGGTGAGGCAGCCGGGGCCGCTGGGGGATCCCATTCTTTCCCCTTCCCTACCCTCCCTCTCGTTCATCTCCGGGGAAAGGAGGTGGAGGGGGGTCTTGGGTGGTACCGCCGGCCGCGTCGCGCCCCTCTATCCCTCTCCTCGTTCCTTCGCCTCTCTTTCTCCTTCCCTCCACCCGCTCCTTCCCGTTCGCCTTCGAACTTGAGGCGGCGGATCCGTTCTCCTCTCTTCCTCCCGCCACCCCGCCGTGAGGCGGCGGAAGATTGCCCCCCCCCGACCCCCCTTTTTTGAGGCGATGGAACCGTCCTCTCCCCTGTATTCTCTCCCTCCCCCCCCCAGTGAGGAGATGGTACGTCCCGCCGCCGTGCGCGGGCGCTAGGGGGCGGGCGAGCCCATTTTACCCGTTGAGGGGGGGGGGGTGGGTGAGGAGCGAGGCGGGAAGAGCGGCTGGGTGCTGGGGGTTGGGGATGGTGCTGCCCCTCCCCGCGCCGCAGGGCGCGGCCTCGGCGGGTGGGGGGAAGGCCTCATCCCCGTCGCGCGTGGGCCACATCCCGGCGGAACGGGCGGAGGGAGCGGGGACGAGCCCACCACGAGCGGCTGGGGGGCTCGGGAGGAAGCGCGGCCTCAGCCGCATCCGCCCCGCCGGGCGGGAGCCATCTTCCCCAAAGGCGAGAGGGAGGCCGGTGGAGGAGGCGGGTAGGGCCTGGCCTAGAAAACGGTGGCGGCGGCGGCCCCTCCTCGGCCGAGTGGGGCGGTTGAGGCGAGAACCCGGCCTCCCGCCGTCCCCGGGCCCCGCTCTGCCGTCCCCGGGCCGCAGCGAGCAGCCCCGGCCGCAGACAAAAGCAGGGATGTAAAACCAGCAGGGAGGCTGACAACAAACACGGGGTTTTTTTTTTGCAGCGATCGCTCAAAGAACCTAAAATTTTAAAGTATTTGCTGCAAAGGCTTGAGAGAAGCTCATCTTGCTTCTCTGCTCAGGGAAGGTAGTGCTGGAAGCGTTCTGGAATCATGGAATGGTTTGGGTTGGAAGGGACCTTAAAGCCCATCCGTTTCCAACCCCCCCGTCATGGGCGGGGACACCTCCCACTACATCAGGTTGCTCATAATCTAAGTTAGTGCTAGAAACGGGAAATGTAGAAATATATTAAATGTACAGGCCCATTTGCACATTTTCTCTTGCTTTCAAAAAAAATGCCAGGGAACCTATTTCATAAATATAGTGAAACAGTCCAAACAACTGTAATGCTTCATGAGGGTTCATCTTCTCTTGGTTTGTCTGTGCTAAAAATTTGCATCCATATTTAACTGGCTGCTGAGACTGACAAATTCACTTGAATTCTTATCTCTGACAGTTTTAACGGATGGTTTTCATAGAATCATAGAATGATTTAGGATGGAAGGGACCTTAAAGACCAACCAATTCTGACCCCCTACCGTGAGCAGGGACACTTTCCACTGGATCAGGTTGCCCAAAATCCTATTTCATCTGGCCTTGAACACCTCCAGGGATGGGGCAGCCACAGCTTCTCTGGGCAGTCTGTGCCAGTGCCTCACCACCCTCACAGTGAAAACGTTTCTTCCCAAGATCTCATCTAAATCTCTCCTCTTCTAGCTTAAACCCATTTCCCCTCATCTTACCTCTGCATTCCCTGATGAAGAGTTCCTAGGCCCCTCATTTTCTAGAGTGATTTGGGCTGGAAGGGACCTTAAAGATCATCTAGTTCTCTTTTGCTTGAGTCATGCACAAACCCTTGCCCAGCAACATTTCATTGTTTTGATGCATTTGCCGTTAATGTAGGACTTGCGTATTGAAACCATCCCACGGTATTTACCATTAGTTTCTTGAGCATCCAGTAAATAAACTTCTTCTCAGTATAGACCCAGCAGATAGGATGTGCTGCTCCTCTCCCTACTTCCTATAACACCCATGTTGAAGCATCTCTGCCTCGTCTGCAGTGTGGAGCAGAGCTGATGGGAGTTGCAGATGAAACTGCTCAAAGTCTGGCGAGACTTGCAGCTCTTGTTTAAAATAGGCTTGTCTGAACAAGCTAGCTACCACCTCTGCAGTATGCAAACCTAGTTTAGAATGACTACTCAGTGTGTCAGGCTTCATCTTGCTCCGGAACCAGAGAATTCCCCAGTCAGTTATAACTAGTATTTCTCATAGTGATCTCCTTTTGGGAAAAGGGTCTGGATTGGCTTTTTTTAAGATGCTTTCCAGTTGCTGGGAACGAATTTGCTTTTGGGCAAAACCTGTAGGCCTTCTGGCAACGTAGAGGAACACCAGCAGGAGGGCATCATTTGGTATCAAAAGAGCATTGGATTTTCTGCTTTTGTGTTTCGCCACAAGGTTTATTTTCTTTGCTGCTGGATTAAATGAGTTCATGGTCTTTGGAGGACCGTGCAAATTATTTTTCTTGCTTGTTAGTCAATGCTATTCCCAAATCTGTGTAATTACAAGGTACATATGCCTCATATACAAGATGACAGCCTCATGACAATTGGTAGTGTGGGTGTCTGGCATGTTCCTACTCGCCTTGTCAGAGTATCACTATCAAGAGGCTCCTGCTGGGAGCAAGGGCTGACCTAAGTGATCTCATGCGGGAGAGCCTGCAGACAGCCAGAATTTGCATGTAAGGCTCTTCAGAGCTTTTTGCTTGCCTGACTGTTCAGTATTCATGGTAATCTCCAAGAAGGATACCTTCAAGTATCTGGGATGCCCAAAGCAGGCCTTCAAAGCCTGTTTTTCACAGAATCATTAGGTTGGAAAAGACCCACAGGATCATCAAGTCCAACCATTCCTATCAACCACTAAACCCTGCTCCTCAGCGCCTCATCCATTGGTCTTAAATACATGCAGGGATGGTGACTCAATCATCTCCCTGGGCAGCCTGTTCCAGTGTCCAGTGACCCTTTCCGTGAAGAATTTTTTTTTTTTTGATGTCCAGCCTGAACCTCCCCTGGTGGAGCTTGAGGCCATTCCCTCTTGTCCTGCCACTTGGGAGAAGAGGCCAGCATCCTCCTCTCTACAGCCTCCTTTCAGGTAGTTGTAGAGATCAATGAGGTCTCCTCTCAGCCTCCTCTTCTCCAGGCTAAACAACCCCAGCTCTCTCAGCCGCTCCTTGAAAGACTTGTTCTCCATTGCTCAAGGGTGAAGTTTAAGCTTTTTTAAGGGTGAGGTTTAAGCTTTATGTTGCCATAGATGCCTGGAGGGTCACCAGAAAATTCTTACGCACGCTTGGGCTCATCATAGCCGATTTCTGCGCTGAATATGTTTCTAAGCAGCTTTGCTTTCCTGCAAAAGTCTTGTTGCCTACCAACTTACACACACGTTACTTTAAAAACATGCATTTCAACACAGGAATGGGTACTACTGAAAACTTCCACCCTGCTACTGGCTACCATGGTTCCTGTTTTTTAGCAGTGTTGCAGGGATTGCCTTTTGTGGGCATTGCTTGTTCTATCTACCTTGATAATTACATCAGGAGTGAACTTTGTGGTAGCTGGGAGGAAGTGGTTTCCTAGTTGGCTGAAAGCTGAGGGAATGACCTCCGGGAATTCAGGAGAGGCTTTTTTCCCCTTTTTAATATAATTCCTTTCTTACTCATCCTTCCTTGTATAGTGAATAACCTTTTTATGGCAGGGGATAAAATCCTAAAGAGACTTTTGATTCACATCTGTAAAAGAGGCCAAATAATGCAAAATGAAAACAGTGATTCTAGCAAGTAAATCTTTTTTCAAGTGAAATGGAAATAAGTATTTCTTACTGGCTTATGGTGTGCAAATAATGGCCTCCTGCACAATGGCAGTAAAAAGGCAATTATTCTTCCTATCATACTTCAGATCTGAATTGAAGCTTGGGACTTTCAGATGCATAGACTGCCTGGTGTAAATGGGGCTCTCTGTCTGTCTGTAAGTGGTGAAGGACATGAGCCTCTTGGGCTGTGGAAGGTCACAGTGGTGCTGGCCTTCAGGGTGAAGTTAAACTATGTATCCCTTCCTTTCCTATCCAGTAAAGTGCGGATAGTAATATCAGATGGGTTTCTTGAGTGTTCAGATAACATGAAAAGCAAAGCAGTATTAAAAGATTCTTGAATTTTTAAACACCCATGTTTTTGGTCAGCTGTCACCTTATTAGGACCCTGGTGTGACCAAATCTTCTTCCAGTCTGCTAGTGGCAGGCAGGCTGTGCAATCCCTTCTGGCTAAGTTCTCTCACAGCTAATGTGGCTCCACTTTCCCTTTCAGATCTTCGTTCTGTGGGTGTCCCAGGTTGTTGCCAGGCAGTGTAAGGGACTGCTTTGTGGAAGCCAGTGTCCCAGAACAGTTGGGTGGTCATAGCTTTAACCGAAGAAATATCTGCCACAGAGATGTACTGTGACACATTAGTGAGTCAGATGGAAAAGCCATGTGGTTGCCCAGGCAGTTCTGGCTGCGGCACTGGGGTTTGGAGGTGGATAGGAGGGATGGTAGCCAGGCATAGGGTAAACAAGGTGTTTGCTGAAGAAATTGAACTAGATGTATGGCAGGAATGTGGCTAGCAAACATGAGAGCACAACCTCTGCATTTAAACCAGGCATACCTTAATAAGTTCTTGGTGAAAAATTAGCGATACTTTTCAAAGAAGAAAGTTTCCACTTGAGTAGCTGTGGATGGTCCCTGTTGGTGTATACAATGTGTGTGTGCAGGTTCCCAAGCAAAATAAGGCAAGAAGTTATCATCTCTGTAGATAATGTGTACACAGGCTCTGCTGTGGGGGCCTCTTTGGTTCTGATCTTGGGAAAGAAAACCCACGCTATAAAAAATGCCTATACTTAAATTTAGTCCTTCAAACTTGGCAACCCAAGTCACTAGTTTAAAGTCGTCTTGACTGTATTTCAGTTGAAGAGGGAATAAAGACTTCTCTTAGGTAAAATATTTTAAACATGCAACAAAAATACTGGAGTTCATAGCTCTTCCTAAGAAAAGAAAAAGCAAATTTCAGTGTGTCAAAGTTACATTTCAATGCAGGCTTGCTACAAATCCAGTTTATCAAGCTTCTGGCATCTGTCTCACTCCTGAAATGGCTCTGTGTATATGGGGAGTTTCTTGAGAAAGCTTTGGATTATTCTTTGGTCTTCCCTCATTTAGATTAAATTTCACTTGTAGAGGACTTGCTGATGGAAACCAAATGCTGGAAACCCTTAGTATAGGCAGCCAGGGATGGCTCCTGCAGTTGGAAGCCTGCTAGACAGAAGCCTCTGTTTGGGCTGCCCTGTGTAGGGACAGCATTCTGCTCTTTTAAGACTTCTGCAGTGCTTTGCACTTAGGGCAGGAAGGATGGCTTTGTGTGGGGAATAAGAGCTGCTGTGTTACTGCAGCACATGCTGACGAGGCATTTAATGCAACCATTACCTCATGTGCCTACAGCAGCCTATATTGAAATACAATGGGGATACTGGTGCAAGTGCTCCAGGATAATGTATGGACTGCAAGGCATGCTGCCTTTGCAGTGCTTGTGTGGAAGTACTGGAGAAGAACTCATTTTTGCTTATTGACTCAGAGAAAGTTACTCTGTCCATTCTCACCTGAATGTCTCCCAGAATATGCTGTACTGGCACCAGTTTCAGTAATTAGGTAGCCTGCCTCCTCTCCTTGTTTCAGCTGGGTTAACAGGCCCTGTGGTTCCTGTCCTTGGCACATAGAAGCAGACTGGCTACTTGGACATTTTCTCTGCATTTGTGTCCTGGGAATGATTTTAAGCTGGTGTTGCCTGTGTTCGTTTTGTCCTCTGTCATAAAATGTCACTACTGGATGTTTGTGTCACCTGCCATGTACTGCTCACCCATACAGAGCAGGGGAACTGCTTTCATACTGAAACAGGACCAGAATCAGACTGGCTGTGGTAGCCCTGTAGTGTTCAAGCTAGAACACACAAAGTCATAATGAATGTGCTGTATTGAATCCTCTGAGCTGAGTGATATTTGGGCCAAAGAAAGAAAATCCAGGCTAACAAATAAAATGTTTGTTCTTTCGTTACTGGCAGGGTGGAGACTTCTTCCCAGCTATTCTTCTGGGCAGATCAGCAGAGACTCAGTCTATTGAGGACATGTATTTATGAGTGTGGCATTTCTCCTTTTCCAGTGCTCTTAAGTCATTCTATTGCTGCTTTACAGAGAATGCTTGCAAACACCCTAGAACAAAAGCTGCCCAGGGTTTGGGTTAATTTTTCCATTTTAAGGATGCTTTTGAAGCCACTTGTGGCTGGTCTTAGCCTGGAGTTGAACAGGGAGTCCTGCAGTTCCAAAAGGAGATTGGTTTTGGGGGAACAGTTGCACCAGGAGTTTATGGGTTCATGTCAACCCATGCCGTGACACAGCTATAGGGTTTCCTCAGATGGAACAAATCTTCATTGTCCTTAGCAACATAATGACTGCTCATATCAGACTGTGTGACGAATCCAAGGGTTGTATAGCAGCTGTTGAAAGGAGCAGTCCTGGTTATTAACAGCTTTTTGCTTTGCACATCTGAAAATATTTGGTTCTTAACTGTTGTCCCTTAAGCTTCTGGTGAGCCCCAGCTATCAGCTGCAGTTTAACAGTCGATTTTGAGTTTCCAGACTAAATACGCTCAACATTTTTGGAATCTGAACTGAGTTGCCAGCAGTACTCAGTTTCTTTATAAGGAAACAACTTGTCTCCTGTCTTGGAGATGTGTTTCTGGCTGTGCAGTAGGACAAACAATGCTCCTGGCTGGCAACTTTGCATCTACCTGCAGCTCTGCTGATGCTACTGTTTCTGACTCTCCGCTGAGCATTAACCTCTTCTTTGAAAGTTAGATTCTTGGCAACTGGAATTGGTGCAGGGGAGGTAGTTGTGGTATGAGAGCAAAGATCAAGAATTGACAAAGGTAGAACTAGGTAATGTCAACCACAATTCCTAGATTCATTCCCATGCTAATTCAGACTTTCTAAGTATTTTCTGCTTAGAATCTTGTGTTTTAGTAACTAAAATGTGAGTCTTAACACCTGTTGTCAGCTACTGAGGTACCATTAGTTAGACAAATCTTAGGATAAAACAGGTTGTCTTGAGTTTACTGTGGATTGGTTCTTAGTGACTGACGCAATAGTTCTAGAGTCTGCACTGTTTACCTTCTTAAGGCAACCTTGTGTTATTTAGAGTCTTCCCAGAGACCTCTTACCTGTACCAGCTACAGGGATGGGAGGAGAAAGACCTTTATTCCATACTAGTTTAGGCTCACTCTGACAAACTGTAATATTCATGTGGAGGAGGTGACAGAGGAGTGAGTCACTTTGAGTCTATGTTTGCACTTTTGCTCAAATTTATCTGGGAATAGGCTTTCTCTGCTTACATTCCTTGCCTTGTTGGAGATATGTAGAAGGGTGGCTCCCTGCCAGGCAGCTGAAGCACAATCAGTTACTCCCTGTTCTCTCCTAAAGCAAGTGCAGAGATTCTGGATAGATTCCCCCAATACTTCCTTCTTGTGGGAGGTCCCCTAAAGTAAACCCCTAAAGAGCACTGTTTTCTGTGCGCTGTCTCAGATTCACTGCTGTATGAGATTGATTGTCTTGGGTTATGTGACCAGCACCTGGGAGATCTGGATACTGGACTCCATGGTAATAGGTTCTACCAGCTGTGCCACCTCTCCTTACAGGGTTAGCAAAGCTGTGGCAGCCATTAAAAGTTACAGAAGGAGAGATGTTGGGATGGGAAGGAGGATCTGGGCTTATCTGAGGTCCTCTGTGCTAGGCATTAGAAAAGGCTTCAAAAAAAACATGCGTTAAGGTGTTATTCAGTTAGTAACCATCTCTCCAGGACAGCCTGTTTGAAAGCTGACACTGGAGTGGTTCCCCCCTTGCCACTGATCTCCCTGGGTTTGTAGCTGAACGATGCTGTTTCTTTAGAACACTTCCTCTCTGAAAGGGTGCTAGGTCCCCAGCAAAATGAATCCATCAAGCACATGTTTTGGGGCTGAGCTTAAGGGAAAACAAAATTGACAACCTTTAGTCTTTTTCAGTTGGTCTGTCTCGCCTGATGCTTTACCTGACTGTTCAGTACTGCTGACTGTGCTTTTATAAGAATGACGTGTGGTAGTTTACACAGAGGGAGGAGAGCAATTTCCCTTGCAAGATGTGAGTTGCCATACCTGAGGGTAATGTCATTTGAAGACCAAAAACCCATCTGGGGAAGAAGCAGTTTTTGTAAGGAATGTCACAGTTTACATGGCATGCTATGTTTTGAGCAGATAGATGAGTGTTGAGCAAGCTTTAGTTCAGGGGTGTCTTTCTGGGAGTGTCTACTAGCCAAGGATGCATTCCAATATTTGCTGTTGCACAGCTGCTTTTAAACTCCCCGGCTTTGCTGAGCTCCGAGAATAAAACTCGGATAAAAATGTTTCTACCCTGCCACTTTTTTTTTGGCTCATTCCCAAGAAAGCAGCAGACTGAAAATGCAGTTCAGCCTCTCATCACCCTTGTTTGGTCTTGTTCTCTTTATTCTGTGCAGCTGCCTTTAACATAGGATGGGTGATGCTGCATCCATACCTGCTGTTGGAGCTGGTACACAGGGGTGCCACTGAGGAACTAGAATTTCCCATCAGTCTTCAAGGCGGGGGGGGAAAAAACAGGGTTGAAAAGGCAGGCAGCTGGCTTTAAAAATTGGCAGAGGAAGTGTTGAGAAGTAGACGCTGTGTCTGTTAGGCTTTAAAACACTGAATTCAAAACAACTTCTGAAAGTAGCTTTTTTGACTAAAAATTCTACCACTACTGTCCCAGTACCCCACTACAGCTCTTTTGATTTCTAAACCAAATCCATGTTACAAGTGTGGAATTTGGCCATGTTTTACCTCTGTTCCTAAAGCTGCTTGCAAGTGTGTTAGAAATGGCTGGGAAACTTTGAACTGAAGATCCTCATGGACTTAAATTGTCCAGCCAACCTGAAATGGGGAACAAAATTAAGCTGCTGTAATGCCAAAGGATTTACCACAATTGAATCTCAGAGGACAAGGGGTAGATGTGTGTAAAACTACCCCAAAACTATGTTCTAATATAAGTAGAGTTGTGCCTTCTTCAGAATACTTTTGGTTTGTCAGCTGACTGTGGGCAGCATTGAGACTCCAGTTTCTTTTCTTGGCCTGGAAAAAAAAGGGCCTGCAGCCTTTTCTGATGAGACTCTCGGGCCACTGGTGACTATTTCCAGTACTCGTTGTCTTCTAGCCTTGAATTTGAGGCAGTGCAGTAATGCTGTTGTGAAAACTGTCGTGATAGCTGTAAGGATATTTGATTTTGTCTTTACAGGCATCTGGAGTACAAGTTGCTGATGAGGTATGCCGTATCTTCTATGACATGAAAGTGCGGAAGTGTTCTACACCTGAGGAAATTAAAAAGAGGAAGAAGGCTGTCATCTTTTGCCTCAGTCCAGACAAAAAGTGCATTATCGTGGAAGAAGGCAAAGAGATTCTGGTGGGAGATGTTGGTGTGACGGTTACCGACCCTTTCAAGCACTTTGTGCAGATGCTTCCCGAGAAGGATTGCCGTTATGCCTTGTATGATGCAAGCTTTGAGACCAAGGAATCCAAAAAAGAAGAGCTGATGTTTTTCTTGTGGTAAGCCATCTTTCCAACTCATTCATTCCTAACATGCAATCCAAGTGCTGCAGGTGAGGTCTCTGAGCATTTGTGTTGCCCAGGCTGGCAACGTGGCAGAGGAGAGCCAGGAGGCATTCTGTTTGTTCATAATCAGTCGGATACTGTTTCTGTCTATGCTGGATAGTAAATGTCACTAATTGTACTCTTATTTGGTGTGTTCCACCAGGGCACCAGAACAAGCACCTCTCAAAAGTAAGATGATCTACGCGAGCTCCAAGGATGCAATCAAAAAGAAGTTTCAAGGTATGTAACAAAGCTAACCTTCCTAACTGTGCCATGCCCCTGGAATGATTATACAGCAAGGCTTAACTGTTGGCCAGTGAGTTTGAGAGGCTGTGCTTTTTTGAGATACAAGTGAGAGATGAGAACTTCACAAGTGTGGTAAAGCTAAAGTAAGCTCTGGCTAAAACTGACACTGCCTGACTGAATTTGAGACACTAGGACTGTGCTGAGGGCAGGAGCAGGCTTTGCAGTGTGCAACACCATAGCCATACTGCACAGAGTAGCACATCTGCACCATACAGACTAGAAACCATTATGTTATAACACAGGGCTGGATTTTGTGCAGAGTTGCCTCTGTAGCAGAGGACTTTCAGCTCTGTGTCTGCTGAAATGAACAATCTTATAAACTTACTGTCCTGTAGCTGTAGTTAACAGTTTGCTTTATTTAGAAATGCAGTTGTGATTACACTGCTACTGTCTCCACACACCCAGTGGAGAAGCAAAGTTCTGTTCAGCCTGTCAGACCTCATTAATCAGGGAGTAAACACCTTGCTGCAGCATTCAGAAATCTCATGCTAAGTCATTCATTCCAATGGCTAGGAGCCAGATACTGCTGCAGCTTCCCCTTCTGTTCTGCAAGGGCCAGAATGTTGCCCTGTGCAAGAGTGACTTTGTGCAGCAGTGCCAGCCTCCACAGGACAGCTCACCAGTGGAGTGGTACCACCCAGAGGGAGTGTTTTGTGCTGCATTTGTAGAAGCTGGAAAAAGAAATCCTGAAGAAAATCTGTTTGTCTCCACATAAGATGGTCTTGGGTCAGGTTCCGTGTCCTCCAAAAAAGAAACCACTGTTGATACTTTAGACCAGCAAAGCCTTACTGGTTTCTGATCTCAGGTTCCCACTCTCATTCTTCCATCCACCTCTCCAGAGCTGAGTCAGCTGTTTCAAGGTGCTTCTATGTCACTCCCTTACCTGCTGTATTCAGGGTGGCCCTAGAAGCAAGAGGCTCACTCATAAGAGAGCCTTCAGTGAAAAGGCTGACAGTCTGAGCACTGATCTAGCGAAAGCTTTCTCCCCTGTACTTTAACAGTGATATTCAGTGTGTAGCCAGATGTCTTCTATGACAGAGGGGGAAAACTATCTGGATTCCTAAGCTATAGCAGAACTTGCCTGTGTGAGTGACCAAATTGCTTCTTCTAACATTACTACCAAGTATGTTATTTTAATTGATTTACTGGCATGTTAAAATACTGCATTATTGAGTGTTTTGCCTCTTTTTTTAGGCATAAAGCATGAATGCCAAGCAAATGGGCCAGAGGACCTCAACCGAGCTTGCATTGCTGAGAAACTAGGAGGCTCCCTAGTTGTAGCTTTTGAAGGAAGTCCTGTGTAGATGTCATACAGTGCCACAACTCTACAAGCATTCCATGTTTTAATATATCAGTTATGTAAAGCAACTATTCTAGGCAAGGGTTTCACTAACTGTAGGGAAGCTGTCTCGTAGAATAAAGTAGATTTTGGAGATGTAGCTTGTATGTACAAATGACCCTAAATAAACCGAATCTAAGGATTTATCTTGTTGTATTAATATTTGCATTGGTTGTCCAACCTGATTCTGTTCCTCATGGATTAACACTAAAGGTCTTGAAAAAATTTGGGTCCAATGCAGCAGCAGCATATCCTGGGGTGAAAGGTGGGGAGGTGAGAACAATATGGTTCTTGTTCTTACTTTTCTAAATTGTCATAACAAGTAAAATTCAGTCATTTTGAGGCTACTGGCCACATTGCCAAACTCAAAGACTTTACCCCTGTAGCTGTTTAATGCAAAACTGTAAAACCTGTAGTTAGGCTAAAAGCAACCAGTTGGCACCGAAACTGGGTTAAATTCTTAGTGCTTGCAGTTAAAGAGCAGTACTAATAGAGGGTAATTCTGAAGTTAAATAGAGAGCAACTAGACACGCTTTTTCTGGAGAAGTAGTTCTAATCGACTCTCTTATAAATTCACGGTGCAGTAATAATATTTAAAGGCTCACTTGTTCTGTAGGTTCAGTTTGCCTGTTATGAAGTGTCTTGAGTTCTCTTTCAGACTGAGTGATCTATACAAATTGCTTTTCTGTTGACATAGTTTCATTTAGAACTTCCTTAGTTTCTCTAATACACACTCACTAGCAAATCAGATGCTTCTGAGGCTTTTACAAATGCAGATTCTTATATAGGAGCTCTCCAGTTATGGGCAGTACAGTGAGAGGTAACCATGTCTTAAAACATGGTATTCTCAGCCCTACACCTTGGTCACTTGGTCCATTTGTCTGTAATTACTCTTGATTTAACTTAGTAGAACCAATTGGCCAGACTAATATGGCTTGATCTGGGCTTTTTGTCTGTTAGCTTCTTTAATTCTGTAGAAATGCATGGAAATATCACCTACTAGAAAGTTTGACCTGAAATGCCTTTTGTATGGGGGGGGGGGGTAGAGAACATTCCTGTGCCAGCTACAGAGATCTTAAAAGCTTCCATGTTTCACTAGTGGTTGATTAAAGCTGTTTCCTTTGTGTAATGTGTACATGGGAGTTGCATAGAGTTTTCCTGTATGTCTGTAGAGAAAAAGAAAAAAACTAAACCCTTAGCCTCCAGTGCGTTACTGTGATCTGTTCTGTGTGTGCCAAATTCAAAGAGCCTAAATAAATGGGGTTTCCTTCCCCTGGGTCGGTGACTGATTCCTCTCCAGCCTCTGGACCAGCCCCCTGCAGCAGGGCTGGCTCTGCTGGCTGGTGCTGGGCACTCAGGGAGCTGGTACACCTTCTGCTGTCCATGGGTGAGAAAGGATAGGGGGAACAGGCTGGAAGGAGGAGCTGGTGGAGGCAGAGGGAGTTTGAGGGGAAAAGCAGGTTCAGCTGTTGGCAGTGTGGTTCCCTCCTTGGCCCTGCATCTCTGTGCTGTGCAACTGCTAGCCCACTGCAGGCTCTGCCTCCATATCAGAACCTGGTCTCTTCCTTTCAGGCATGGGACCTGTATTTCCATGGATTTGGAAGCTTTGTGGGAAACATCTTTTATTTGCAGTCTGAGCAGGAGAAGCCCACTGTGTGTGGTTACTTTGTGCTGCTTTTCCTGTCAGAACTGAGAGAGCTTTCTCTGAGGAAGCCCAGGCAGTTACAGGCTGCCCCTTCCCCTGCCAGCTCTTGCCAGATGTGCAGGGACAGAAAGCTGTTCTGTCCCTGCAGCTCTGGCAGAGCTGTGTGCTGCACTGGTTTATCTCTAGAGCCAGGGAAATAATGGTCCATTACCTAACTCAGCATGTGCCCTCTCTAGCCATGCTGCACAGTTAAAACCTTTAATTAAAGGCAGGCATTGACTGCTTGCTCTAACTTGGCACCCATGTGGGTCACAGGGTTGGGAGTACAAGGCTTTCCAAGAGACCCACTGAAGCAAAGCTTTCAGTTACTGAGAAAAGCAAACCAGCCTGGTTTCTGCTGGTGCTTTGGACCTGTGTTTTAGTCAGCTCAGAGCTTGCCCAAGTGAGTAATCATCCCCATAAACAGCTCGCTCTTGCCTATGTGGCTGCAGCACTGGTCTCTGTCCGAAGTCCAGGCTGAGATAAGGAAACAGGAGTGACAGCAGTGGGAGTGGTGCTGCCTGGCAAACAAGGGGAACTCCCAGTCAAGATCCAGCTGATAACAAGGGCCTCCAGACTGCAGACATTTTCTAAGAGATATCTCGCCCAGAGATGACACCATGGTAGACTTCTGCCTGCGATTGCCTTCCTTGGTTACAAAATGAAGCAGGAGACCCTGCTAAGTGGGAAGGATGTCAGGCCTGGAAGATAGGAGAGCATTTTCCACAATGTGGAACCCTTCAAATCAGGGACGGTTATGAAGTTCTTTAGTCCCAGAACTTCGAGGGATGAGAGGTGAGAGGTCCAAGGTAGCACTGGGAACGTTGTTGTGGTCCCACAGCTTAAGCTTTACTGCTTTTAGGACCCTTTCAGCAATCCCCAAAGTTTTATACTGAAAGAGCATTCCAGGGTTTGGCAGTAATTCCTGATTTCAGAGCTACAGGACTTCAGGGTTGTCCATGCTATAGAACTAGTGGGCCAGACTTCACCACCTCCCAAGGTTGTCCTGTTGTTGGAGGGGATGAAGAGCACAGGAAGATGCTTCCTCTTCTGACTGTTTCAAATCCTTTCAGTTAAGGTTTCTCCCAACTCACCCAGACCATCTGAAAAGGCAAGGCAAGCAGGAAGAGGCAACATGAGGAATGGTTCCTGTAGTTTGGATGGTTCCTGGGGAGAGGAATTATTTTCCAACAGGACTATGCGAGGAAGAAAAAGGTGAAGGGGTTCAGGTGGTGAGCACAGCTCAGAGCCATGCAAGTTCAGCTGGACTGCCGCCCTTTTCAAGCCTATGTGCAGGCAAAAGCCATTTTTATCCATTACACTGGGAAGAAGATGAGAATGGGAGATGGAGTCTGATAATTTGGGTCTAAGTGTGAGCAGGGGATGGTTTAAATGTAATTTAGCTGCTCCAACAAAGGTGAACTTGAATGTCCAAGCTGCAGCTTGATGGGCTAACACACTCATGCTGGAAGGTAACTCCAGCTATGTCGGAATCAGCAGAAGGATCCAGCATTCCCATCCGAAATCGCTCTAGCTGGGCTTGATCTTTGTCTAAATGCCTGCCTGCAGCACCCTGGCTCCTGGCTGCCTCTCATACCTGCCCTGAATCTCAGACTGATAAGGAACAAGTGGACAGTGTGGCTTATCTGGAAGAAAGGAGATAACCCTCAGCAAAGCCCACAGTGGGCAGGCACACAGGGAAAGCCCACTGGTTCTTGGGAGCGCAGGGGCTGCCTGGTCCTCATCCCTGCATACTGGTGGGCAGGGCTTGGGTTACTCCTGCCCTCTCAGGGTGTCCTCCCCATTTTACCACGGGAAGAGAAAATGCCAACACCACCACTCCAGGTATTGAAAAATTAAGCTAAATGTCTTTCCCAAAAGAGATGGAGTGTTTTTGACTTTACTTAATGAGATAAGCTCCTTTTACTTCTTAAAACAGCCAGCTCGATGACATGTCCTAGAAGGACACCAGATCTGTTCCTTTGGGGTTTTTGAGCCTTGTGAGAGCCTGTTTGCCCCATAATGCACTGGGGATGCCAGCCGCCCTCATTGCATTGGCTGTTTTGGGGACTTTGTCTCTGTGTGTTATCACCTGCATATCTGCTGTGCTTTGCAGAAGAGCTTCCAATAGCGGAAGTCATGGTTGCAAAAGCAAAAAAACTGAAAAACGGAAGGATTGCATCACTTCACAGTGCCTGCTGCTGGGGTGCACTTCCTGCCGATGGCGCTCTGTGTGATGGCCACCCCAGTGTGCTCAGTCCGGCCTGGGGGTTCGGTGGGGCATATTTGCAACCCTGGTAAAATAAAATCATAGAATGATTTGGTTGTAAAGGGAGCTTAAAGCCCATCCAGTTCCAACCTCGTGCTGTGGGCAGGGATGGCTCCCACTGGATCCAGTTGCTCAAAGCTTCATCCAACTGGCCCTTGAACACCTCCAGGAATGGGGCATCCGTCACTTCTTCAGGCAACCTATGCCAGTACCTCATCACCCTCATATGAAAACATTTCTTCCTAAGATCTCATCTAAATCTCTCCTCTTTCAGCTTAAAGCCATTTCCCCTCATCCTATCCCTGCAATCCCAAATAAAGAGCCCCTTCCCAGCTTTTCTGTAGCTCCTTTCAGTACTGGAAAGCTGCTCCAAGGTCTCCCTTGAGCCTTCTCCAGGCTCTCTCAGCCTGTCCTCTTATGGGAGGTGCTCCAGCCCTCAGATCATCTTTATGGCTTCCTCTGGACTATAAGTCTTAACAGTTCCCTGTCCTTCCTGTGCTGACTCCAGAAATGAACACAGGGTACTAGGTGAGGTCTCAGAAGCACGGAGCAGAGGGGGAGAATCCCCTCACTCATCCTGCCTGTCCCATTTCTTTGAATCCAGCTCAGGATAGAGTTGGCTTTCTAGGCTGCAAGCATACGTTGCCAGCTCACCTTGAGCTTCTCATCCACCAACACCTCCAGGTCTGTCTCTTCAGTGCTGCTTCCAATCCAGTCTCTGCACAGCCTGTAATTTTGCTTGGCCTTGCCCCAACCCAGGTACAGGACCTGTTGAATTTCATGAGGGTCACACAAGGCCACCCCTCAAGCCTGTCCAATGGGGGAAATCTTAAGAAAGTCTAAAGATGACACATCAGGCATACTGCTCAGTGGCCAGAGGCAACGCAGATAGCATCGAGGTCACTGGCAGCCCTTGGTTCATGAGGTCCATCCTCCCCATGCACCACCAAGTCCAAGAAGAGAAACTGAAGGTTGTTCACAGTTGCCAAAGATCTGCTGGACTTTGTTGTCTCATCATGGAGAGGTGGACCTGCTAGAGGCAGAACAGTTGCAGGATCTCCTGCCTGTCTGCATGCAACAGCCCTCATAGAACTGGGGTGGGTTGGCAGCAGCAGGGCTTGTAATGAGCGGGGGAAGGGTGTCTCAGCTGCTGTGCTACGGCCTTGGGCCACCACCCCACACAGAGTCACCACCCTCCAGCCAGGAGCCTAAGCTCCATTCCCCCCACCACCCCCCCTCCCCCCGCCCGCCCCATTCTACGAGTCACTGCAGGCAGTCAGCACTGGAAGGGCATCGCCAAGCCACCCACCAAGTCTGGGGAGAGGGGCATCCAGGGGGATGTGCGTCCTCCTTTTGGCTCCACCCAACCATCCTGAAGGTTTTTTTTTTGCAAAGACTATTGACAGGCTGTTGACGGTGCCACAGCTTCTGTGGCCTCTGTCAGCAAAGCCCTAGGTAGATGGGTGACCTTGGACAAGGGTGGAGGTCGAGCTGGGAGCCTCCCAGCTTGCTGTTACCTCAACCAGAATTCAGCAGGACCCTCTTTTCCTGCCTGGTGAAAGATCATAGAATCATTGAATCACTAAGGCTGGAAAAGACCTCTAAGATCATTCAACCACCAGCCCAACACCACTGTGCCTGCTAAACTGTGTCCCAAATTGCCATATCTTCATACTTTTTGATCACATCCAGGGACAGTGACTCCACCACTGCCCTGGGAAAAGATGGACCACACATCCCACCCACCTGTGATTTGCACATCCCTTCTCCATCACCACCTCAAAAACCACAGTGCTGGTGTGGGACAGGACACACGTCCACCCAGTCCTGCCTGTGTGGAGTCTCTAGTGTCTAATACAGAGGTCGAACACACACTGCATTCCTCAGGAACAAAGTGGAGGCAGCTCTATCTCTCATCTCCCTTCCTGGCCACAGCTCTTTGCACACGCCAGAGAGACCAAGTGTTTTGGTGGCCTCTTCCTCTCCTCTCTCAAATCTTGCTGATGTCAGCACTGGGCTCTGCAGCTTTATTGCGGGGAGACCGGCACCAAGCCATCATGTGGCCTCTCCCCTTTCCTAAGAAACCAGCTTAGGGGAGAAGGAAAAAAAAAAAGAGAGAAAGGTAAAAAAATTAAAAAAGAGGGGAAAAGGTTAAAAAGATTCAAATGGAAAGCCACAAGAAAGGGAGGGCAGAGGGCTGAAGAGCCCAGCAGCAACCAAGGACCACCACTACACAGCATCCACAGGGACAAAATTACAGAGGAGAGCTGAGGTTGCAGCTAGCAGAAAGGATGACCCCTGTGGGGCTGGCACAGCTCACCCCACTGTGCTCCATCCCCGTCCCCAGGCTCAGGGGGACCCTGTGGCATGGGAGCTGCCAACCCTACCACAACACCCTGCCCCAGCTGACACCGTGTCCCCTGTGCCACAGGGTCATCAGGATGCACCACCAGCTGGAATGACATGTTTCTCTCCTTTGTTTCTGTTTGAGAAAAAGCATGGAAGTTCCAACCTTGGAGGCGTTCAAGGCTAGGCTGGATGAGGCTTTGAGCAACCTGATCCGGTGGAAGGTGTCCCTGCCCATCACAGCAGCAGCTGGAACTAGATGAGCCCTAAGGTCCCTTCTAGCCCAAACCATTCTGTGATTCTACAAAAAATAGAGGGGAGGGCTTTTGTAGCACAGTAAACAAAGAGGATGATAAAGGAGCTGCTCCTGGCTAAAGCAGGATCATAGAATCTTAGAGGTCTTTTCCAAACTTTTCTAAGATAATCCAGTCCAACCGTCAGCCCAACACCACCATGCCTGCTAAACCATGTCCTGAAGTGCCATGTCTAAACAGTTTTTGAACTGTGGAGACTCCACCACCTCCCTGGCCAGCCTCGTCCTGTGCTTCACCACTCTTCCAGGAAAGAATTCTTTCCCAATAGCCAATCTAAACCAGGTGCAAATTCAGGTCCTTTCCTCTCATCACTTCTTACTTAGGAGAAGAGACCAGCACCCAACTCACTACAACCTCCTTTCAGTGAGCTGCAGATGGCAATAAGGTCTCCCCTCACCCTCCTCTTCTCTAGGCTAAACAAATCCTAGTTTCCCTGGCTGCTCCCCCTAAGCCCTGTGCTCCAGACCCTTCACCAGCTCCGTTGCCCTTCTCTGGACACGATCCAGAGCTCAAGGTCTCCTTCAGTGACCCTAAGTATCTACAAACTTAAAGGAAGAAAAAAAAACAAACACCCAACCCACCCAAAAACAAACACAAAAAAAATCAAGCAAGGCCAAGATCCTTTCACTACAGCTTTTTAATTGCATCAACACCCAGAAATGCACAAAAGGATACGTGCCAAGAGCCACCCACCAGAGAGAGGCTTCCTTCCATGGTTGGGTCTTACTTTCACACTTCTCTCACTCAAAAAAAAAAAAAAAAAATCAAAAAAAAAGAAAAAAATATATAATAAGAATTGCACTGGTCGATGTACAAACACTGCCTTCCCTTTTCACACATTCGTAGGTTCTGCCGTGACAGGAGGGTGACACCCTGGAGCTTTGCCTGGACATGGCTGGAGCGGCTCCTTAGAGGACAAACAGTTGTACAAAACAGTATGAAGATTTTTTTTCTTGCAAACCTACATCTTCTGGTTGAGGTTTTCTTGCATCTTTTTGTATTTATTTAAAGTTTTAAAACTAGGTTTGGGTCGCTAATGGCTTATATCTTTTATCTACAGTAAATTCAGCATATATTTGTATTTTTAGGAATGTGTAAGGCATTTTGGTAAGTTGAGCGATAAGTTCTTGGTCACAGACTCTTCAAACGGAAGTCCCTTCCTTCGAACTGTCCTCTTCCCCCTGGAAAAGGAAAAGAGAGGTGGGTTACTCATCTGTCTCTCTTATAGCAGATCGAGCATCAAAGCATTTGAAGGAGGGTAACAAGGCTGGGGAAAGGTCTGGAGAACAAGACTTATGAGGAACGGTTGAAGAAACTGGGAGTGTTTGGCTTGAAGGAGGGTCTGAAGGCAGACCTCATCATTCTCTGCAGCCCCCTGAAAGGAGGCAAGTGCTAGTCTCTCCTCTAAAGTAAGAAGTGATAAGACAGGAGGAAATGGCCTCAAGTTGTGCCACAGGAGGTTTTGATTGGATGTTAGGAAAAATTTCTTTACTGAAAGAGTGGTGAAGCATAGGAACAGGCTGCCCAGGGACATGCGCTACAGACTGGGAAAAGCCTGTCTAGAAAGCTGCCTAGAGGAGAAAGACTTGGGAGTGTTGGGCGACAGCTGACTGAACATGAGCCAGCAGTGTGCCCAGGTGGCCAAGAAGGCCAATGGCATCCTGGATTGTATCAGAAACGGTGTGACCAGCAGGTCCGGGGAGTTTACTCTCCCTCTCTACTCTGCACTGGTGAGACCGCTCCTTGAATCCTGTGTTCAGTTCTGGGCCCCTCACCACAAGAAGGATGTTGAGGCTCTGGCAGCATCTTGCCTCTGGTTTTAAATCACCACCGGACACATGCTTCCCATGGGCCAGTGCAAAGGGGAGGGATGGCTGTGGCCACCACAAATACCGTTTCATGAAGCTGTTCTTTCAACTTCTTCACTGTTTCTCTCTCTTTGGTCAGTTGTTCCTGGGTAACCTTCAGTAGCTCCTGTAGTTTGGTTGCTGCCTGGCCCAGGTCCTTCGTTAATTTTTTTTCTTTTTCAAGTCTTTCCTGCATGGGAAACAAAAGAAAGCATCTACCTGAGCCTCCCTTTGCCATCTAGTGACCCTCTCCCTCCAAAACACCTCAGCCCTACACAAAGCCACCTCAGTGGCCACAAGCCAGAGAAGCACCTAGATCCCTCCTTGCCAGAGGAGCCAAGCATCACCACACCAGCTACAGCTTACTCTGACTCCCTGGAGATCCCATGGGCTTAGACAACTTCATGGGGGCAGAACCATTTCCCAACCAGCATTTGTTCAGAGCATCACCCGTATCTTGACCAACATGGAAGATGTGGCTGTGATTTGCAGTCAGTCCCAGGCAGGGAGCTACCTGCAGATGAGCCATTTACCTTGCCACGTAATTCAAGAATGATAAATTATAGAATGAGTCACAGAATGGTTTGGGTTGGAAGGGACCTTAAAGATCATGCAGTTCCAACCCCCCTGCCATATGCAGTGGCGGATGTTCCAGCATCAGGTTGCTCAAAGCCCCATCCAACCTGGCCTTGAACACCCCCAGGGATGGGACAGACTTCTCTGGGCAACCTATGCCAATGTCTCACCACCCTCACAGGAAAGCATTTCTTCTTAAGAACTCATCTAAATCTCCCATTTCAGCTTAAAAACATTTCCCCTAGTCCTATCCCTGCACTCTGATCAAGAGCCTCTCCCCAGCTTTCCCATGTCCCCTCTCAGTACTGGAAGGCTGCTGTAAGTTCTCCTCAGAGCCTTCTCTTCTCCAAGCTGAAAAATCCCAGCTCTCTCAGCCTGTCCTTGTATTAGCATAGGAGCTGCTCCAGCCCTCAGATCATCGTTGTGGCCTTCTCTGGACTCACTCTAGTAGATCCGTGTCCTTAGTCCTGCTCAAATATGGCTTTTGCTATTGTGGCTGAACACCAGAGATAAAAGAGAAGGGCAGCCAAATCACCTTGAGCTGCTGGGTCTCCTCTGTGTCTGAAGCTGCTACATTCTCAGCCAGCCTCAGTTTTTCCAGCTCTTCTTGCAAACTGCGTGCTGAGCTCTGGGCCTGGAAGAGAGAAACAGACTCAATAAGCACACAAGAGTTTCAGGCACCTCCTGCAACCTGCCGCATGCAATCCCTGGTCTCTGGTGGGTCTGCCTTTGGCAAAGAGTCAGGTTATACAGTGACTGTTGGACACTGAACACCATGCATTGCTTTTGCTGATGCAGTTTCCACCAGGAAGATGGAATTTCTCACCAGAAGCACTGTGAAACCCAGCTAAAGCCAATACTCCTCAACCCAGAGACTGCAAAAGGCATAATTCAAGGGGCCAGCAAGACCACATGGCTTTAGCACAGCTGCCATAAGACATCCTCCAAATGCATGAGGGGTCTGAGATGCAGACAGGGATGGGGAAAAACCTTCAAATGAATTCTTCAAATTAATTCTTGAGATTCATTAGCAGCCAAAAACCCATAAAGGTTTTGCAAACCCTCCCTGTCTGCACTTACCTCCTCCAGCTCCAGTGCCAGCTTTTGCCGCAGCACTTGCTCCTTCTCCACGAGCGTTTCATTTTGCTCCAGCTGGGTTTTCAACTGTGTTGAGAAAAGGAGAAAATACCCAGAAATACAATTAGAAAAAGACCCAAGAGGTGACCTAGTGTCACCAAGAAAGCTAGGCTAGGCAGAAGAAATGAAAACTGAGACTTTCCCAGAGCACCCAAGGGAATTAAGTTCTCTCTCTGGACAAAAGCTGGGATGATGATGGTGAGCCTGGGGATTGGTTTTGTGCTGCCAAATGTTGCCCGCTCCTCAGGCAGCACCAGCTGCGAGAGGCACCTCATAGCAGAGGGTGGGCCTGGCAGGGCCCTGTGTGCGGAAGAAGGCTCCACACTTAACAGGATTAAAAGAGAGAGACAGAACCCAGCTCATGGCAGCACTGCCAGCAGCAAGAGGCATTAGCCTGAAAGGGAATACCCACTGCTAATACTCTCAGCCAGGAGATTTACAGAGATTTATGGAGATTCTATCACCCTAATCCCCACGGGGTGGGAAGGGATCCTGGCACAACACTGCTGGGATGTCCCCTTCCTCTGAGGAGATGCAAGCCCCAAACCCAGCAGGGTGTCATTGCATGGTAATATTGGCCTCAGGGCTTGGGACATCCCCTGTCTGCCCCAAAATCCTGCCAGCCTGATGCCACGATGGAAGGCTCCCATGGACAACAGCCTCACTGGTGACGTGTTCCCAGTGGGAATAGGGCATACCATTGAAGGGATTGGCATAGCCCTGGGCAAAGCCACGTGTGGCTCCCCATGCAGTTAGAGGCAGTGAGACAGGACACAGGACAGTGTTAAGGGCTGGTGCTTCCATGAGCAGCAGTCTCACCACCCTAACCTCGAGGGGCACAGGCTCATTTGGGTCAGCTTGTAACCCCACTACTTCTCCATCCTGCACATGGCTCTTCATCTCCCTCAGCTGCTGCCTGACCTGGAAGGAGGACAAGCAAGCCTGGCTCAGTAGCACATGCCCACACTGCAGCCATTAAAAGTCCCAGAAAGACAAAGTTTGACAGCTTTTTTCCTTGCACATGAGCTAAAACATTTGGACAACCATCTCTGTTTCTGCTACAGGCAGGATGGTGATACCTAATCCAGCCAGTGAGGTGCAACAGCTCCTGGGGGTGTGGAGCGCACACTCCAGACTCATCTGCCGTACTCTGATCACTTGGCACCTTGGTTTAAAGCACCTGCTGACAGTCAGCACTAACATATTTGAGGTGTTAAATAAAGCCATTGAGACAGAGTGGCAGGTCCCATTTTGTCATCACAGCTGGAATGGGTGGAGAGGCAGGAACCTGAGCACCGCCCTGCCCTGATTAACCCCACCTCACCATCTAGCTCCAAGCTAAAAACGTGCCTTGGTCAGAAGAAAGGGAATGTCACTGGATGAACAGAAATGTGTTCCACACTTACAATCCTCTGCCTATCTAATGCGATTAAGCCTAACAACAACCCCATGCCACGTTGCCTAAACTGCAAGGGGCTGTACTGACATGCTGAGCAACCTGGATGGTAGCGGCTGCAAGGCTGGGAAGCACCACGGCACTCAAGGGAAACCATACTCCTGACTCACTCCACTCTGAGCAGCTCTGCAAGCCAGTGGTACTGCTGAGGATTTTAAAATCTATCTCCTGAGACTCTCACAATCAAAGTATGGATTTAAAAACAAAAGCCCTCATGGTTTTAGCAGGTCTGGGAGCTCTCCTGGCCCTATATCTCAGTCCCCTCTCCAACTTACCTGCAGAAATCCAGCCTCATACTTCAGGTCCCCATATGTTCCCTAACATGGGTTGTACAACCTCAGTCCTTCAGTCCAGAGTTGGAGGGATGGATGCTTACAGTATCCAAAAGCCCCTGCCCCAGGTTGGTGTTGGTGTAACCAGTGTCCAGTGGTGAGGTGGATGGGTTTTTCTGCTGCATGTCAGCTTGTGCAAACCTTGCTGCTCTCCCTTCCTTCCCACCCCCAAGATGGTAGGAAAGATGGGCAATAAAAATCTCTACCTGGGTCTCAAATATCCACTCTGCATCAGTCTGGTGGCAAGCAGCACTGGGTTTTCCCCATGCAAGGGCTGTGCTTTCCTTCCCTCCCAGAGCCTACAGGGAGGATGCCCACCCCACAGCTGGATTTGCAAACGGCAGGCAGAACAATGAGGTACCAGCAGGGCAACTCCATGGGTCCCTCCTTACCAGGGCCAGCTCCTTGCTCTGCTTCTGTGTTTCAGTCTTCGCTGCCTCCAGCTGCTGCTGGGACTCCGATAAGAGCTGCCTCAACTGTCCAGGAGAAACAGAAAGAAAAGTCCATTTATGCACTTGGTTTTAGAGCCCTTTGCCCAAGGAAGCATTTTTATGATGCAACATCTTCTCAAAGAAGCCATGGTGGGATCACTTGCTAACCTGCCTGCTGAAATCTTCTCAGAGAGAGAGAGAGAGATGGCTGTGAGACACTTGTCTCACCTGAGCCACAGCAATCCCACAGGCCACTGACGAGCAATGGGCAGCATTTCCACACAGATCTCCCAGTCCCATCACTTCCAAAAACGGATCTCCTGACTTTAGGTGTCTACAATCCACACTGGAGCAAAAATCTGCATTGGTGCTCAGGGATATGATTTAATAGCGAACAGGTTCGATTGGACTCAATGATCTCAAAGGTCTTTTCCAACCATAGAATTCTAAGATTCTATAATCTGTTCTCTCCTGCTTTGTAAAGCTGGGGAGCCACACCAAATCCCCAGATTGCAGACAGGTGGTGAATCAGACTTAGAATAAAGAAGCGTTTAAGAAGGTAACGGCTGCCACACTTACAATTTCAACTTCTTTTGTGTAGTTTTGGCGTTCAGAGCTGGCTGTCTGCAAGTGATTTTCCAGTTGTGTTTCCAGAAGAGAGGTGTATTCCTTTAACTGGATTAAAAGGGAGGAAAGAAGGAAGGGATTGACAGTTTGAGGTCCAACACATCCCCAACACCCCATGGTTCAAGACTACCTCCTCCAAGGCAAGCCAGGAGATGGGTCCTGACTCAGCTCAAGTGCAGCACGCATCCATCTGCCACCCACGCAAGGACCTTTTCCCATACCCAAAAAGCCTTACCTGATCTGTGCTCTGCAGATCTCCTTTCAACTTCTCCACCATGTCTTCAAGGGATTTCAGCTGGAGTTGCGACTAAGCCGGAAAGGATCAAAGGTCAGTGACAGCATCTCATGTGGACATTGAACATCTTTCATTAAACCAAAAACTGGCCAGTGTTTCACACTCCCACTTCATCCTATACCCAAGTGTGGGAGAGACCCGACACCAAAGCAAGAGCTTCACAGTCTCCTCTTCCCAGAAATGACAAGTACAACGCACCCAAGTTGTAAACCATGGAGCAAGGTAACAGCTTTTGCCTGCAGGACTTCAGCTGGCTGCAGGCACCTCTCAACACCTGAGAAACTGGCACCAGCCTCAGTGCGAGTTTCCTACTGAAAGCACCTTTGGTTTGGAAGCACCGAGGCAGACTTTCCAATGAGGTGTCATGGGCTCTGCTATTTCAAGAGAGGCCAAACTCTTGATAAAACCACGGGGTTTGCATTTAAACCTGGACTGACTTTTGAAGAAGTCCCTATGGTTGCTGAGTTTTTTGGAAAGGAGGAATTCACGTCTTCTCCACCGAGAGGCAGGACTGCTCCAGGACCTGCCCTAACCACCAGACGTTCATCCCATCACGCACACCCTGCTGCCAGCACACCACCAGCAGCCACGTCATCCCCTTGCAATCCTACACCAGTGCCAGCACTGCAGGAGCCAGCAACCGGCTAAGAAATCAAAGATCTCTTGTACAAGAGCTCCCTCACCTCCTCCCTGCAGCCTCAGTTAACTTCCAAACCCTATGTGATGGATGGGGAGCAGCCAGATTATGGAAAATCAGTTCTGTGTTGAAGAGGGAGGAGATAACTTAAGCCTGCTTTGCAGAAAAGGCAGAGACAGCCAAGTTCCCCTAAACTCCAGCTAAATCACAAGACCTCATGAAACATGCTCCCCACTGAACTCCTGGGCACCAACAGCTCTCCGGCAGCTGCCAGGTGGCTTTTCAACTAGCAAAAGTGGTACCCAGAGCTACACGGACATCCGGACCCAGAACTATGTGCAGTATGTGACTTGGACCTCAGTTCTTTTCTGAAGGCTCAATGAATGTCAAGGTCAACCCAGGTTTTCAGAGTATGCCAAGTTCTCCTGAAAATGCACGCGTTCTCCTCCCATCAAGCCAGCTTCCACCAGGAGGGCTCAGCCCAATTTCCAAGCATCAGAACCTAATTACTGAAGCAATTACGTGGTTTCCCAACTACCATGCCCAAACTGGGCAGCTGTAACCATTCCTTCAGCTCCACCAGCAAGGGGGACACACACAGCAGGCGAGGAGGTGGGATCCAGGAAGCTTAGCTCCTACATGAGGTAGGCTTCTTGTCTGCTGGTCTGGTGACAGGAAGGGTGGATTTGAGAAGACGACAAAGTTCCTGTGTCTCAGAGTTCAGGGTTGGCAGGAATAGTTAGTTTAGAATCACCAAGTGATTTACATCTGAGCCTCTCTGCTTCTGTAAGTCCACCGACAAACCCAGGTGTGCCCCAAACACGCACCTTTTTGAGTTCCTCTACAGACGCCGTGAGCTTCGCTTTCCACACCTGCTCCTCCTCCTCAACACTCTTCTGCAGGTCTCTCAGCATTCCTTCCTGTTGGTAAAGCCTCAGCTGAGCCCAAAACTCCCCCAGCCCTCCCAGGCCAAGCAGTGTCAGGGTTGGAAGCCCTGGAATACCCAACACCTCTCCAAGGATTTGGGCCAAAGAACTGAAGACAGAATTACGTGTCCTAGGTGGGACTAGGGGCTCCCAGTTCCTCAGCTGGCTCATCTGAGCCCTTGCTTTGATACATTCCACCACCACCAAGATGATTTCCCACACAATTAAGCTGAAGAAGAGCTCTAGAAATACAGGTTTCTCCTACTGCCATCTCACTGGTAAATAGTCTTCCACACAGCAGCCCCCCAGGCTACTAAGAGAAGCCCACCACAAGCCAATGGGCAGTCTGGGGCTACCAGAAAACCTCTTGAGAGATTTCTAGTAGAAGGCCAACAGAGCACAAAGGGCTGTAGCTTACCGTGTCTGCAAGGGTAGTTCTATACTGCTCGCATTCTGCTTGTAAAGTGCTTTGTGCTTCTTCTGCCTCTTTTAATTTCAGTGCTGAATCCTGAAAAGAGAGGGAAGGGATGCAGAGAGAGGTGAGGAAAAGAAAGGAGTGATCCTCAGGCATTCTCTCACCCCTCCGCTTTCCAGCCCCTTCACTTACTGGGGCTTCTGTTGTAACCGTTTGCTGCTTTAGCACATCCATGGCCTTCTCCATGAACTCTTGTAGCCATGTGTTATAATCCTGAGATGGGAAAAAAAGAGGACAAGAAAAAGGACACTTAGACATCTGTCCTTCCCATGCAATAGAGGTTTGAGAGACCCCATACCCACCTGCTGCAAGGGCACAGTGACTCCAGGGAGGGCAGAGAGCAGCGTCTGCTTGGTTCGCATCTGCAGCGCATCCAGTTGTTGGGCCAGCTCTTCCTGTAGGAGGAACAAACTAGCATGGGATGGAGGCCTTGAACGCCTGCTGGTCAGGCTGCCAATACTGGTCCTACATTTCTGTGCCTACAGGGGTGAGCTGGCATGGGGAAAGCCAAGAGGGAAAACTGCTGCTGCTGAAAACCACAAAAAAAATCCCTTCCAGTTCACCCATCTTCCCTGTTTCCTGACTATAACCCGTAGAGGGGCACACAGCCCTCAGGACTGACTTTGGAGAAGATGGCAGGAGGACTGGGCCAGCACTGCTCTCAAGAGCAAGCAGGGAACCCAGGGCAAGCACCTTTGGTAGACTGGAAAGGACAAATGTTTCTCTTACACCACTATCATTGCTAAAGGCAACACTGGGTTCACCTTTGCTTTTGTGACAGCAAGTAGTTTCTCCTCGCATGCCTTCTCCACTGTGGTCAACGCTTCCATTGCTTTCCAGTTCTTCTCACGAAGGTCCTGCCGACATCACACACAGAAGGCAATAAGCCACATATCCCACCAAAGGCCACCAAACTGCTTGTTGGCACTGTGGAAGATTTCAAAGCCTCTGCTCAGGAGAATGGGATACAGCCCATTGCTTTCATCAGGGATATTCCATCCCACGGCCCACATAGGCCCCTTTTCCCTCCATCCTTACAGTGGCCCAACACATTGCATCCATCCAGTGGTGGCCTTGAGGGAGCAGAGCAGAGCTGGATGGAGCCAGGAGCTCCAGAAGCAGCCCTGGAGATGCCTAGAGCTGCTTGGAGAGAAGCGGAGGGCTGCATGGTCGCCTCCACACAACTTATACCACCTTGTAGCAGAGAGACAAGAAGCAAAGGAACAATGATGTGTGAGTGACCTCTGCTAAGGGATTGCCTCAACCCTGCTAGGGTAGGATATGCCTGGCTCACAAGGTCCTAAACCTCCTAAGAGAACAAGGGACAGATACCCACACCCAAAGAGCTCATCACTTCAAACTGCACAGCCTGACAGAGGGATTCTTGCTCTCTGGCAGGTAAGACAATGCCTCTAGTGCTCCATGGGGCTGCACCACAGAGCCATCAGTAGCGGACTATGATGGCTTGTCATTCCCCAGAGACAGGGGTTTTGGAGAAATAAAAATCTGAGCAGCAAAAGCTGAGCTCAGTTCATCAACGTACATTGTTTTTCATCTTCTGCTGCTCCACCGCCTCACGCAGCTCTGTGGCTTCCCTTTCCAAAGACGAGAGCTGGTCCATCTTCTCCTGGAGCCTGGAAGGGCAGGATGCAGGAGTGAGTCTCAATACCTACCTCCCTCCCAGGCAGCAAGCTGTCAAGAAGGGGACCACAACCTTTCCTGTCCCAGTCTGCTCTGGGATCTACACACAGTAGAAGAAGAGGAAGCAGAACTAAAAACTACAGCCATGGCAATGCTGGAGTGGGATCTACTTTTCTACCAGCTTATCAATAATAACAATCAAGTATCTGGCTGGCAGCACATCCAGGACAAGAGGAAGAAGTTACCTGATCCAAAAGCCACGTATTCTGGCTTACATAAGTGGAATTGCTTCCAGCCTACTCCTGTTCATGGCTTGTCAGGCTGAGATAGCCCACAGCTCTGCATTTTGAAAGCATCATCCTACTGTTGTGAGTAACAACAAATGAGGGCTACCAACCAGAGGCCTCGGCTTCCCTCCACACCATCAGATCCATCAACTGCCCTGAAGGGAGCCTCAGTTCAAGCAGACCTTCCTTGACAAATGCCACCCAATTCTCTTGGGGTCCCAGGACAACTGAACAGTTGCTCTCATTTAGAGGAATACTGGACGTTCCCTGGCAGTGGGGGCATCTGAGAAATATTCCACTTGTGCGGAGCCTGAGCCTTCTTTGAGGCATCCAGCACATGCACAAGGGCAACAGGCACAACTTGTGACACAGGAAACCCCTGTAAGATGCCAGGAAACCTTTCTGCACCAGTAGGAGAGACTGTCAAATACTGGAACAGGGACCCAGAGAAGTGGTGAATTTCCTTCCTTGGAGACACCTGGAAACAGCTCCAAAAAAACTGTTCTAGTTCACCCAGCTTTGAGCAGGGGATTGGATCAGAGATGTCCCACTCCCTGCAAACAACATCAGAACCTCCTTCTGCACGACCAGGCAGCCTCCATGTGGTTGCCATCAATTAAACTCTCACTCCAGACTGGATTGGCTGCTACTTGGGACCAGATCTGGAGCCAATTAATATTTTAAACAGCTGTGTTGGCCAGGATTGACCTTGTCTTCCCAGATTCCCAGTCCCCAAGCCTGCCTAACAGAGAGAGCAGGAAGGCCACACCCACTGGGCTCAGTGCCTGGGGAGGCCTGGAACACACAAACAGCAAGCTGGAGGTGCTGTAGCAGTTCCCGTGTCCACCTAAACCCACCTTGACTGCAGCTGCTTCATCTCTGCTTCATTGGCTGCCTGGAAGAGAGAAAGGACTTTGGTTACCTGTCCTAGGCAAGGGATGTGTGCCAGCCCTTTCTGTGGCATCTCAGAAGGTATTCCAGAGCAAAGATAACACAGCTACTATGCTAATACAGGGCAAAGTCACCTGCTTGAGTGGTGTAACCCCTTCTCCTCCCACCCCAATTAAACAAACATGGGACCTGCAAGTCTCTGTTTCTTTCTGCCTCCCTCATCTGGCCTGCCTCTAGCAGAGCTTCGATGGATTTGATCCTCTCCAGCAGCTTTGTGTTCTCCGAGCTAGCATCCTGCAGTTTCCCCTTCACATTGTCCAGCTCCAGCAACTTGGTTTTAACCTCTGCTTCGGAGCTCAGCAGCTTAGCCTGCAGTTCTGTTGGAGGAAGGGATAAGAAACATAGTAAGGTACATGCAAACAAATTTTGAGATTCCCCACCCTGCCTTGCCCATCCAGGACCTTTGGACAAAGAAGCCTTGGCCGCAGATGCTTTCAGGAGGCAGAAAGGGCAGGCAGGGATGCGGGAGAGCATGAGAGAGGCACTTCGGTGGCATCACAGGGAAGAGACCTTAAAGATCTTCCAATTCCACCCCCTGCCACGGGCATGGACAACTTCCACTGGATCAGGTTGCTCAAAGCCTCATCCAATCTAGCCTTGAACACCTCCAGGAATGGGGCATCCATCACTTCTCTGGGCAACCTGTTCCTAGGAGAGGACCATGGAACAGCCCCACGTCTTGCTGGCACCAACACTGGGCAGCCCAACTCAACCCTGGGTCTACTTGTCCTGCCCCAACCATCCCCATCAAGAACCTGGCCCTGAAAGGTCCAAGTCCACCTCACAGCTCTCCCTGTCCAGATCCAAGGTCCTCACCAGCAATGCTCTGCTGCTGTCCTTTCGCTTTTTCTGCATCTGCTAACAGGCTTTTGTAGCTGCTCTGAGTTTTGCGGAGCTCGTCGCTTACTTCCTCCAGCCTCTTCTGAAGCGCTGCCTCCATCTCCCTTTGGGAAGCCTGCAGGGTATGAAGAGATGGCTTTCTGTAGTGTGCTAGGCACCCTGGCCAATTTGAAGCAAAGCTCTGTGTCGCATAACATTATTTTTAAGCTGTGCTTTAGAGGGTGTAAGTTATCCTTCCCCCGTGCTCCCCTGTGCATGAAGCATCTTGCCTCATGCTTGTGTTTTATCATTTGCCAGCCCTCAAGTGGGAAGCAGACGACACCCGAATGTCTCAGATCCAGGCCAAGACCAAAGCCATCCTCCTTCTCCAGAGAGCTAAGCTTTGAAAAAACTCTCAAACCTTTGGTCCTAACACAGAGCCTCAGCCCAGGAGGATGAGGTACTGCCACAGTGCTTAGCAGGACGGAGACTCCCAGCCACGTTTCCATATGTGGAAGAATTTTCTCTGAGGTTTGGGCCAGGGAAGACTTTTTTTTGGTTGTTTTTCCATCTTAGAAAGCAGCAGGGAAGAGGCCTGAGCAAGGCAGGTTCTTGGAGAGGGAAGGAAGAGGAGGAGTAAAGAGCATGCTTCTAGCCAGCAGCAATACAGGTACGAGTTAGCACCCTTGCAGATGGAGACATCGCTTTGCATGGAGGGGACAGAAGGAGGTAAACCAGCAGCTCTGAGTGACACTTCCAGAAGCACCAAGAAAGATGGACTTCTCCATTTTTTAAGGATTTGACCCCATGCCCTCACCTCAGGGCTCCATGTGTGACTACAGAGCACATTCTGCCCACAGGCACCTTAAACATATCACTGGCTTTACAGTCTTCCAGCTAGTGTGATTTATTTCATTAGTATTAAGGCCTGTAGCAAGTTTACAGTCCTGGAGAAGGTCTCCTAAAAGCATGCCTAGAACCTGGTGTTCTGAGCTAGGAAGGCGGCTTCTGCCCACGTCACCTCCTTGGCTCCTCGCCTGCAAAAGCAGCGGGGGTCAAAACCAGCCCAATAAAAAGATGTGCATCCCTAGGTACCTGAAAATTAAGACCAAGGATATAAAAAGCCCCTTGCTCTAGGGTCACCTCTACAAATCATCTTGACATGCACAGATCAAGGTGTCCATGACACCCACTTCATAAAGGTGTCAGAGCAATTCACAGGACACAGCACATGTGGGAGGTACGCACCACATCCCTCATCCTGTCTGCCAGCCGTAGCAGAAAGAAGTGCAAGTTCCTGGATCAGGGATACCTGTGATCAATGCTCCCAGCTTAGCTGAAGGCCAGCAGGAGTGCTTCCTCTCAGCCCAGGAAGATGCTCTACCCTGTGTGGGAACAGCCTGCCTGCTGCAATGATGCTCCTTTGCAGACAGTGTGCTCAGTGGCTTCATTTGGGAGTGTCTTTTAAACACCCCAAAACCCCCACACCCTGGTGACAATAAAAAAGCCACAGGCTCTACCTACTGCACCATGGAGAAGGAGGAATGGGCTTAACAGCTGAATCAAGAGTACATCCATGTCCAAATAAGCACAGCCTGAGGGGGCCAGCAGGCTTCCTCCCTTGCCTCAGAGTATACCCAGCAGCGTGCACCATCTAAGTCCCCTCCCAACTTCACATCAGGCTCATAAGCTTCGGAACTGATCGAGAACAGTTTCAACCTGGGCATGGTGTTCACTGGGCTTCACTGGTGGTGCTGCAAGATGAGTGCGTTGCATGTGACAAACTAATGAACAGGAGGAAGTTGAGAGGTCTGCAAGGACAGCTTGCTTTCCAGCCATGGATATTCATCTCCCTCCAAATTCCTCCCATGGCCACAGATCCCATGCAATTTAGCCACCCACCCCTAAGAGTGGAGCAGGATTGTGGGTGCCTGCCTGACCTGCAGCTGATCAATCTGCTTCTCTGAGGCCACCACTTTGATCTCCCAGCTCTTCTTCTGCTGCTCCTCTTGCTGCAGCATCTCTGATTTCTCAGACAGCTCTTTCATCAGCTTGTTGCACTCCTGCCGTAACTTGGCCAGCTCAGTGTTTTGCCTGCACCAACAAAATCAGGGTTATTTTAGCCAGCCAAATATCCCAGATGTTACTGGGGGGGAAATACATCCTCCTGTGGGCCTGATACAGGACTTGAAACATCTTAATGGTTGCATGTGCCTGTTTAGGACGTGCCTGGTCCTTCAAGGAGGAGGTGGAAATCACTTTTCAAAAGCTGTGTTTCAATCACAGGAGACATTCCATTCTCATGAAGTAGAGGATGCAAAGATCTCTATTCCCAGACACAAGAGGAAGCACTCTAATCAGTTGGAGTCAGGTCTGTAATTATTTTACTGCTGTTAATCACCAGTCATTTCAGGCTCCCTATAACAAGGAGGGTGAAATTCATTTTCCTGGCTCCACCAGACAGGTCT
The DNA here is from genome assembly GCA_033558105.1 of Coccyzus lansbergi. Lineage (NCBI taxonomy): Eukaryota > Metazoa > Chordata > Aves > Cuculiformes > Coccyzidae > Coccyzus > Coccyzus lansbergi. The sequence continues at coordinate 82,829 of JAUMJK010000767.1, read as the reverse complement.
CTGATCACTGCAGCATTATTCCCATCAAACAGCCAGCTGCATTTCTGAAGTTTAGAGTATGCACTCCCCTGAGGGGGGAACTGCAATAGCACCTTCTGTTCCCCTCTAGCCCCCTCCACTGCCTGGGGTCTCCAGCATCAGCACAGGTGACCCCAAAGCAGATACGGTTTCCCCTCCTCTTGGCATAGGTACAAACACCCTAATTTCCAGCCCCCTAAATCCCTCTGGCAAGCTCTTCCTCACTGCCTCCTCTACATTGTGCTAGTTGAGGTGCCTGTGGAGGCCCCGGTTGATGGAAAGCCAACCCCCAGGGTCTCCCAGAGGGAAGCCCCAGACTCTGTCCCCAGCCTCAGCATTACTTGCTCTCCATCTGGCTGGTGGCTTGGTTGAGGGCGTCCCTCAGAATGGAGTTCTCCTGTTGCAGGCGAGCCAGCTGCGTGTTGGGGCCGTTCTCCAGCTGTTCCTGCAGGGTCCGGATCTAGAGAGGCCCAAAAGAAGTTAATGCTGCTGCCAGGCCCTTTGGCCTCCCTGTGAAACCCATGTCATGAGCAAAAGAAGCAGGCAATACTGTGGAGTGTCTATGGATGCTGACAGCACCGAGAGATCACAGAATGAAAAAGGCTGGAAAAGACCTCCAAGATCATCCAATCCAACTATCAGCCCAACACCACCGTGCCTACTAAACCAGGTCCTGAAGCGCCATGTTCCAGGAGCATTATGAGGTCTCTCCCCTCCCCAAGGCTCTGGACCCTTCACACATAGTATGACAGAATGGTCTGGGTTGGAAGGGACCATTAAAGTTATCTAGTTCAACCTCCCACCTCAGTCTTCTCCAAAAAACCACACCTCTGCCACCAAAAGCCACCCAGCAGCCAGAGAAAGGAAGCTGCGGAGCACATTGAGGGGCTCACCTTGCCCTGGAGCTGCTGTGTTTCACTGACATGGTCCTGATAGCTGGCCTGCATGCGTGCCTGCACCGCCACAATCTCGCGCTCGCGGGCGAGCAGCTGCTCCTTCAGTTTGCCCTCCACGGCTGCCGCCTTGGCCCGCTCAGCTGCCAGTTCCTTCGAGGAGAAGTCACCCCCTTAGTCCTCAGTGTGTGCTTCCCCACTTTAGGGGTACGCGAAACCGGTGGCCTCCTAGCTCAGAAGACTTAAAAGTTCAGCCCTTTCGGAGCTGCCCCCGTGTCCAGCTACGCCGCTTAGCACTTACATTTCCTCCTGCATTTTGTTTTGGGCTCTGTGGCCACTGGATGCCACTGTTGTTCCACATTGGGCCAGCTAAGAGAAAGGAGTAAGACAGCCTGGAATTTATTTACCCCCTGCCTGCCTCCCCAGGATCAATAACATCACAAAGTTTGGAGCAAAGCAGCAAAATTAAAAATAAATGAATAAATAAACACCCTTAAGCCCCTATGCCGAGGAAGGGATATTCTGTGGCCAGCTGGGCAATGCCCAGCATGGTTTGCACAGGCAAGGGTTTAGCACAGCAGCCCATGGGATGGCTTTGCCCTCTCCTCTCTTGCCTGCAGGCAGGGAGTTAGGACTGCCACTGCCAGGTCCTGCCAGCTGCAAGGCCAGAGGCGTTGAGCCCATTCTGGGGGGTTCTGTTCCAACTCAACATCCAAGAAGAGGTGGAGGCAGGGGGCTGAGGAATGGAAAGAAGGTGTAAACAGGATCACGTTTCTTAAAAAGGGACTGATCAGCCTCTTCTCAGCTCAGGGGATCCATGCAGAGACCAGAAGGTATTTATTTGCCTTTCTAAAGCAGCAAAAAGCTGCAATCAAGGCTTTTCCCTGCATCTTCTGTGGCTGCCAATGGGCCCTCACCCCATGGCTCTTTGGGCTGGTGCCGCCCTGAGCTGGATCAGGCTCGGGAGAGGAGATCAGGCAGGGATCTTCTACCCTTTTCATGGAAAACAGCAAACAGGTGAAGGACCCAAAGAGCCCCTAGGTTTTCACCTGCAAGGGAGATGAGATGTGGGGAGCAGGAGGTGCACCAGCATGACCACGATGAGCAGCACCCACACCAGGGATGCTGAGAGTGCTGTACAACACCTACCTTGCTCAGCTCCCGCAGCTTGTTTCTGGCAGCAGCTGAATCCTCCTGCTCGGTGGAAAGCTGCTTCTCCTTCTCTTCCAGTTGGCGTTTCAGGACAGTGACAGGGTCACCCTTCTGTGTGGCCTGCCAGCACAGGGTGGCACATTAGTGGGGACCACCACCTCCAGACCCATCCCCTCCATCCCACATGCTCTGGATTCCGCTCTCTGTTCCAAAGGAAAATTCAGTTCCAGTCTCCAAGATGTGACCCTTAAGGCCAGCCTACCTGAAAGCAGGGATGCCCTCCCTCCCCTCCACACCTCTTGAGGCCCCACAGACTGGCAAAGCCCCAGCCATGGGCAGTGACAGCAACGCTGGCAGCCCTACCGTGTGCCAAGTGTCCTGGACGATGCCTGCTTTCTCCGACAGGATCTCAATGAGCTGCTGGGCCTCCCCCTCACTGAACACCATGCTGCTCACAGTGGAAACGAGCGTCTTGTAGGGCAGGTAGAGGGGCCCATCCGTATCTGTGGGCGCTAGGGAGGAGAGAGGAGGGGTTGGGGCCACTTAAGCCAACAGCAGAGCTAAGTAGCATCATCTCAGTTGGCTTCAACCCTACAACTGCCATTTCAAACCAGCATCCACCTGGATTTCCTCCATCAGGTTTGATACCTCTCTAATTGAGATACCGCTCTGGTAACTCGGGAAAGCCAAGGAGCATTGGAGATCACAATGCTGTTGGACTCCAGTAGTTCCAGAGCCTGTAAAGCCATTAACACCAGGGTCTCTTGAACACAGACCTCAGACCCCCTCAAGCAGCACAGTCAGAGAAGGAGGAGGAGAAGATGCTGCTTGCATTGGAGCAGATTCCTCCTAGACAGGTACCCATGCTGGAGCAGTTTCATCCTGAAGGACTGCAGCCCATGGAAGGCCCCACGCTGGAGCAATGGAAAGGTGTGAGGAGGAAAGATCAGCAGAGAGAAGCTGTTGTGGATTGACCACAGCCCCCAACACCCTGCACTGCTCCAGGAGAGGAGGTAGAGCTGTTGAGAGGGAAGAAGCAAAGTTCAGCCTGGAAAGAAAGGCAGGGGAGGAAGGTTTTGTTTTAATTTTGTCTCAGTTTCTCATCTATTTTAATAGGAAATAAATTCATAGAATCATAGAATGGTTTTGGCTGAAAGGGACCATTATGGGTCATCCAGTTCCACCCCCCTGTCACGGGCAGGGACACCTCCCACTCCATCAGGTTGCTCAAAGTTTCATCCAGCCTGGTCTTGAACATCGCCAGGGATGGGGCAGCTAAGACTTCTCTGGGCAACCTGTGCCAGGGCCTCACCATACGCATCACAAAGAATTTCTTCCTAATGTCTAATCTGAATCTTACCCCTTCCAAGCCACTCCTCCTCATCCTTGTAAAAAGTCTGTCCCCAGCTTTCCTGTAGCTCTTTTCAGTACAGGAAGGTCTCTCTGGAGCCTTCTCTTCTTCAGATTGAACAAGCCTAAGTCTCTCAGCCTGTCCTGACATGGGAGGTACTCTGATCAACTTTGTGGCACGCTCTGGACTCGCTCTAACATATCCATGTCCTTCCTGCGCTGAGGACTCCAGAATTAAACACAGCACTCCAGGTGAGTTCTCGTAAGAGCAGAGCAGAGGGGGAGAATCCCCTCCTTTTTCCTGCTGGTCACGCTGGTAAATAAAACTAGTTTTCTCCAGGTTGAGTTTGTTTTTCCTGTGATAATAATTGCTAAGGAATCACTCTGTCTCTATCTTGACCCACGAGCTTCCCTATCTTATTTTCTACTCCAGGAGTGAGAAAGCAGTTGGGTGGACATTTGGCCACAGTCAAGCCATTGTAGAAAGAGATGGGTAAAGCCTCGGGATGCCAAGCAGCTCCAGCATGCACTGTTTCCTCCTGCGTTCTAGTAGATCCATTTGGGATAGCACCACTAAGCTCTGGCAGCAGCAGAGTGTCTTGCCAGCAGCAGCCACTTCCTAGCAGCACAGCAGGGGCAGCTTGTGCAACCAGGGCCCTAGATTTTGGCTCACACTTCACTCACGCTGGCAACTGCACAGATGCAGGACGGCTCATCACATCCTCTGCCCAAGTCCCACAAGGCGGAGGGGGCCACCAAGGGAAATTTTGCCCATCTCTCACTGGTGTTGCACAAGTGAGCCTTGCACAAGGCGGGCAAGACGCAAACCCCACCTTGCAGCTGGCAAACAGAGCCGGGGCAGCCTGCCAAGCCACAGCAACTAGAAGCCCACATTGTAGATGAGGCCATTTGCAGAATCGGAAACCTTGCGCCTTGCTGAAGGAAGCAGTGGAACAAAAAGCAACCACGTGGCAAAGGTGCCATGGGAAAGCACAGTGGGGACAAAGGGTCTGAAGAGATGCTTCTCAAAGCCAGAGGGATACAGGAGACACAGACGGCCCCTGCATGGTGCCACACACCTGGCAGGCTGCAGCCCAGAGAAGGCTCCAGCAGGTATTCCATGGGAAAGCAAGGCTACTGCTGTCACAGTGAATGAGCTCAGATTTGACTACGCACCAACCACTTGCAATTTTTTGTGCAACAGGAGGCTGAAAATGAACCACACCTAAGAAAAATACCTCAAGCTGCTCTTAGAATCATAGAATATATGGAGTTGGAAGTGACCTTAAAGGTCACCCAGTTCTAACCCGCCTGCCACAGGCAAGGACACTTCCCACCTGGTTGCTCAAAGCCTCACACAACCTGGCCTCAAACATCTCCAGGGATGGGACAGCAAGAGTTTCTCTGGGCAACCTGTGCCAGTGCTTCACCCGTCTCACAGGAAAGCATTTCTTCCCAAGATCTCATCTAAATCTCCCCTCTTGAAGCTGAAAACTGTTCCCCCTCATCCTCTCATTGCATTCCCTGATAAAAAGCCCCTCTCCAGCTTTCCAGTAGCCCCTGCAGGCAGCAGCGACTGCTCAAATAATTTCAAACTTCATCATTGTGTGGAGATGGCCTTTAGTAACACCCTGTCCTCAGAGGAGCAAATACAAGGATTTTAACCTGACCTTGGAGACCAGCGGGTGCAAAACATCCTGTTTAGTAGCCTCTTCCAGAACATGGGTGTGGAAAATGCCAGTTTACACAGCAGCTTAGGTTTGGATGTCCTGGAGAAAGCTGGCAAGTGGGGGGGTGTCTTTGATTGGGGCTTTTTTTGTAGATAAATAAATTAAATTTATATGCATCACATCACTACTGTGATAACACCTAAGAGATTTCTCCTACATGTCCATATGGGAACACTTCTACAGGTCTGAATGCACTCACATCTTCGGTACTTGTAACTATCACTTAACCAGAAATAAATGTCAAATTGCTCACAGTGGTGCAATGAGAGGCAAGAATTCAGCTACGGAGCTGTTTGCCTCCTCCATACAGCCTGGAGAGCTCAGGACCACCTTCTTTTACCTCTTCCATCTCCAAGTCAATGTGAGGTATGAATGATGACAGGCAAAGTTTTCCCTTCCATGTGACACATCCAAAGTCACTTCCTTCTAACTATTCCGTGACCAGTCCGCTCCAGTATAAAATACCTTCAATCCCCTCTCCTCTCATACAATGGTTTTCATCTTCACTGAACTAGGAGGAAACTCTAGTAGAAGTTCTCACAGAAGAAGAGCTCTTGTGTGCTTTTAATCATATAATTGTGGAATAGTTTGGTTTGGAAGGGACCTTAAAGCCCATCTAGTGCCAATCTCCCTGTCCTGGGCAGGGACACCTTCCAGTGGATCAGGTTGCTCAAAGCCTCTTCCAGCCTGGCCTGGGATAGAGGGGGAAAACGTGTCGCCGTGGCTTTCCACCCAGATGTCCAGCACCTTGGCAGCCACTTCCCTCTTGCAGGACCTCACACCTCCCACTCATTCGCAGCGTGCAGAGCCAAGAGGAACCTGCAGCTCTCCCACATCTGTGTGCTAGGCCAGGAAGCTAAGCACCAAACAGGGGTATCGGATGCAGAAGTCAACACATTAAAGAGTAAAAATAATTCAATAAACTTTTGACTTCAACTCTACCTCCCCCCAGAGAGAATTACAGTCTGGTACAGGCATTTTTAATCCCATTGGTGCACATGATCCATCTCACCAGAAACAGCCTTTCTACGGCTGCCTTCTCCAACAGTTAAGAAGAACAAAGATCTCAGAATGGGATAACTCTGTTTCAACAGTACCAAGATCTAACAGCACCAAGATGCCCTGCTGGCTGACTCAATAGGGATATATACAGAGGAATTTGTCCTTACCTGGTTCACTCTTCTTCTTGGATGCAGCCTTCTTCTTGACAAGCCCATCATGTTTCTGCTCCTCATGAGCAGGAAGAGCATTGGTTTTCTTGGTGGTGTTGGAGTTGACAACTGGAGCACTTTTCTGCGTGCCAACTGGTAGCACAGCTACAACAGGCACCTCTTTAAGGGTAACCTCCAAGATGGGAGCACTTTTGGGAACACTGACAGGAGGTGAAGCCAACACTGGGGTAGGAGCAGGCTCTACCTTCAACACCTTCTTTTCCTTCTTCCTCTTCTCCTTAGGTGATGGCACAGGTTTCTCCTTTTCCTGGGTGGGTACTGACACCGCTGCAATCGGAGGCTCAACAGTTACAGGCTCAGACACCACTTTAGGCTCAAGAACCACATCCTTGGGAGAGTCTGTCACTTCCTGAGTCAGCAGCTGCTCCGGGATCTTTCCATTAGGCTTATCTTCCTTTTTCTTTGCTTTTCCTTTTTTCTCAACAGGTTTCTCTTTCTTCTTTTTCTCCGTTTTCTGCTGCTGGGTCTTCTCAAGCTCTTTGCGTTGCTTAGCCAAGGCTTCCTCATAGGACGTCTCCTTCATGGAGAAGGTGGACACCAGCAGGATCCCGATGGCTGAGATCACCATAAAACCTCCAAAGACCATAACACCCAGCGTCTGAGGGTCATACACATCCATCCTGCCTTATTCTTCTGTGCCTGCAAGACACCAGAACAACAGTTAGTGGGGGAAAAAAAAAAAAAAAAAAAAGATGCAACAGCCTCTCTGAGCAAGGAGTTTCATAGGGACATTTATGTCGCCAAACAGCACCATGCAGTGAAGAAACAAATGCTCAAGATTCACACACCCTTGGTGAGGGCCAAGCATCTACACAACTCCAAGTTTGTCCTCCTCTGCTACGTTGCCTATGCATAGTGGTCCAGTCATACAACAGTGACTCATTTCACCAGCTGGAGCCTCTCCAGGAAAGCCAAAGGAGGGAAAGGAAAAGACAGAGGTGAGGTCAGAGACAGCCATTACATGTCCAATAGGATGGTTTTCCACAACCTTTGCATGGTGCTGCAGTCTCGCAGCAGTAACAGAGCCCATTCTCAGACTGGTGCAGGTTAACCGAGATCTGGGCTCTCTTTGAAGCACCTGGCCTTTTCGTAGCACCCAGGCACACATCCAGGTCTCAACTTTGGAATAAAACATCCTCCTGGAAGGTGAAAACATGTACAGGAGAGTTGTCTCCAACTTTACAGCAGCCCTGGCCTTCTCCCTTTGCCACCTGCACCCTGAGGTACTGCTGGTTTCTGTGCAGGAGGACACGATATGACTGCATCCCGCTGGGTAGCTGTTCCCAGTGATGAGAAACAACCCAGTAACAATTCTGCATCCAAAGACACCACACAGAGAGACAAATCACAAACATTTCCTCGAGGCACTAATACCAACAGAAGTCATAAGTTCAAGCTAGAAAGCAAAAGGAAAAGAGCACGATCACTAATTATCTCACCCCAAACATGCCCACAGGAAGAAGCGAGCCTTCTGAAGGGAACACTGGATGCGGCACTTAACTTTCCACCTCTGTTAGCTGGTGGGCAAACTGTGTATAGGGTCCTTCCACCTCCCTCTCCAGCCTTAAGTTTCTCCACCCATAACACAAGGAGCAGCAACCATACTGCGTGGTCTGAGATCTGGCAGGCAGGGTGCAGGCATACATGGAGAATCAGAGAATCATAGAATCATAAAATGGCTTAGGTTGAAAGGGAACTTACTTCCAGTTCCACAGGCAGAGGCATCTTCCAGTGGATCAGGTTGCTCAAAGCCCCATCCAACCTGGCCTTGAACACCTCCAGGGATGGGGTATCCATGACTTCTCTCAGCAACTTGTGCTAGTGCATCACTACCCTCACATGAGAACACTTCCTCCTGCTATCTCATCTAAACCTCCCCTCTTTCATCTTAAAACTGTTCCCTCTTGTCCCGTCCCTGTACTCCCTAGCAAAGGGTCATTCCCTAGCTTTCCTGTAGGCCCCCTTTAAGTATTGGAAGGATGCTATAAGCTGCTAAGAAAGGAACTGCTATCTCTGCTCTTCTTGATTGCTAACTGTACTTCGACCTGAGTTTCAAGGACAATCTCCTCTCCACTGTCTTACTCGCGTGTATCTCCCATCTCGACACAGCCCTAAGGTGGCTCACAAACCCTCATAAGCTGCAGTCAGGCAGTTAAACTGTGAAAGGGCACTTCCGAGGAGGGGTCAGGCTGTGGTTTCCCATCATTGCACCTCAAAACACAATCAGGAAAATGCAGAAAGTCCACAGTTCTCAGAAGTTCCCATCCCCACACTTAACTGCAAACACACTCAAATTTCCTCTTTAGGAGATTGTGGGTTGAGAAGGGAGGGAGGGGCTGGAAGGGGAGGAGGGAAAAAAAAAAAGAATAAAACTAAGGGGCTCAGCATCTTTTCAAAACCTCAGTGCTAGTGGGAGAGAGAACTCAGACTTTTCCTTTCTAACAGCCGGAGCAGCAAAATCAGAGCTGAATCTGCAACTCAAAGCTGCTCGTACAGCGAGGGGGTGATAGCACAATGAAAGATTCTGCTCCAACACCTGAGCAAGGGGTGCAGAGCTGAAAGGAGCTGCAAAGCGACTGTTTCCCACAGAAGATACCCACCTGCTCAGGGAGGGATGTTTTACCTAGCAGCCCTGCCCACCTCTCCAAACACCCCAGGTGAAGCAGGAGAGAGTTGGCAAGCAGAAAGGCTGGCAGAGCAATGCCAGCTGGAAACAGCCTCCTCTGGCATTGCCAACTTTCTACACCAAGGCACCACTCGAGATCCCAGCTGATAAACCTGGCATCGCTATTTCACATCTGTCCCAGTTGTTTCAGATTTAAATGCTGTCGGATCACTCTATCCCAGAATATTTGGTGCTATATCCAACCAAGTTGCAAAGCGTTTTGGCATCATACCCACCAGGACAGAGAGATTAATCCTAATCATCAGGATGAGAAGGGCTGGATTTCATCTCCTTGGCAGAAAATAAAAAGTAGGGCTGGAGAACACATACTCATGACCTTGTGCTGGTTTTAGGGCCAGACCATACCATCCAGGATCTGCTTTAGGGACAGAACAATGTGACCTATGTTCCACACTCCAACACATTAGTAAAATGAAATCTTTCCTGACCTCACACCATCGCATATTTAGGTAAAAATCACAGAAACATTAAGGTTGGAAAAGCTCTCTAAGATCACCCAGTCCAACCAACAGCCCAACACCACCATGCCTACTAAACCATGTCCCAAAGCGCCACATCTATGTCCTTTTTGAACAACTCCAGGGACAGTGACTTCACCACTGCCCTGGGCAGTCTGCTCCAATGCTTCACCACTCTTTCCATAAAGAAATTTTTCCTAATGTCCAACCTAAACCTCCTCTGGCACAACTCAAGGCCATTTCCTCTTGTCCTACCACTTGTTACTTGAGAAAAGGGTAATGGCATCACCAAGCATTGCCAAATGCCTCCAAAAGCAGATGGATGGAGCCAAAGGAGGATGGGAGTGGAGCAAAAACCCCAAACCTTTGCTGACAGAGGCACCAGAACACACACAGGATGAATGTGAGGGGACAGTGTCGTTATGTAGAGACCTGGATTGTGAAGTTAATGAGATGGTGGTGCCAGGTGCAGTGCGGGAAGCATTTACAGGCAGGTTGTCTGAGCCCCATGCTCCCTCTCCCTTGCAGTTAGCCTCACCTGACCCCACTGCAGTAAAAGCTGCCTGTACCTTGCCTCCTCTCAGACTTTACAGCCAGAGTGAGATAACAATGCAGATTAGCTTTAAAGTCCTTCCTAGGTAAACGAAACCAAACAAACAACCACTTCCCAAAAAAAAATAAATCAATACAAGAGAAAAAGTATCTCAGAGGACTCTCATACCTACAGGAAGAGCCATAGCAGCAACCAGAGCTTGTGAAAGCGGCTGCGATGCTCACACAGGCCATTTACAAGCTCCCACCAGCAGATCAAAGAAACTCTATGCTGTTCCCAAGGAGAAGCGTGCCGGAAGACAATCCAAAATGAAGAACAGGAGATACCAACCAGGCAGCAGTGACTCCCAGCAGCATTATCCCAGCAAAGGGAAACTTTGGTCCTGTCTCAACACTCATGCCTCATAGCCCACAGCTGGTCCTGGTAGACCCAGCGCTGGTTCCAAGGCACGAGTTCTACCAGTAGCCTTCCTCCTATAGTCAAATCTTGGCACAGATCAGCCCAACACTCAGCTCAAGGAAGAAGCTATCACTCCAACAGCATAAAGACGGTGGCAGGCTGTACACACTACCACACATTCTTAAATCAAAGCAGTCTGGCTTTGACATCTGGGGGACAAAGAAAAGTCTTCCTCCGGGAACTTCCTGATGCATAAATGCAAGAAGCAATGCACTGCAGCCTTAGCATCAGGAGCTACTTTGGTATTTCCTGACCTCACCGCCTTCTCTCACTGAAAGGCTAAAAGTTTGTTCCTGGATTTGAAGAGCAAGATACAGTCCCCATCACAAGTGCAGCAGCTGGAGCACGCAAGCCTTGCTCTTTGGTAGGAAAGCCCTCCACCTGCAAAGAGCTTTAGCCAAGACATGCAAAAATAGGGCACCAAAGGTACCCCTGCTTGTCTGCTCATGGATGCCTAGAAGATAGTTTCACATGTTCAGCTGGCCAGCCAGGCCAAAGCCTGAGGCTTGAAGACTTCAGCATCATCCCCACTGTGCCTTCTGGTCCTCCATGGGACTTTGGTCCTACAACAGCATTTTTCAGTCTGACGCCCAGGCTGCTTTGGGAGAGGGTTGTGTGCCTAAGGGCTACATAGACACCACCAGCTATTGGAGTCCACGTTCAAAAAGTCAAGTTCACATCCAACACTGAGCATATTTACCTGCGTGAAATTTCCTAAGCAGGATCAACCTCCACTCCTCACTCAGCCAAAACAGCGGAAATCATCAAATACCCTCATATGCAAACTCCTTCCCCAAAATAGACCATTCAGATAAAGTTTTACACCATCACCAGAACAGGAATAAGATGGATAACTGGTATTTCTCCTGGCCTAACCATGTAAAGGCGCCAGCTGAAATATTGTACTCAGACTCTTCTGTTTGCATGGCTTTTTCTTGTTATCCATCAAGCTTCTCAACATCCCAGATAACTGCCCAGAATACCTGACTTCCCTGGCCACCCTGCACGTGAAGTCACATCTGTTTGCCCTGAGCAAAGTCCAACTCACCCTAAGGAAACAAAACCAGTAAACCACTCAGCCTTGCTGGGTTTTCCAATGCCAAATGATTTCTAGGGCGAACCAAGCCACATACAAGCAGCAGATGGGAAAAGACACTTTTTGCAAGCAGGACACTGTTCTCACTGCAATCCAAAGCTTCACCATGGTGTCAAGGCGGCATCTCAGGTTAGAGCAGTGGAGAAGGGGTGATGGGGTACTGGAGAGCAGAGAAAGAGAGAACTGAGTTTGCATGCAGCCCACAGCAACAACTGCCTGTGAGGCACCTGCAGTTCCCTTTCCTCCACAGCACCTCCCAGCAGGTTAAAAAATGCAACCAGAAAGCTCTTCCCTCCTTGCAACAAGAGGGCAGAGATATGGCCAGGGACAGCGTTCCTCCAGCACTTGGGAGGGCGAGGGAACCAGGAGGCTTGATGCTGCCTGTAGCAGGGCAGCCTGGAAGTGGGAGAAGGCGGCAGCACCACCAGCAAATAAAACACAGTCTCCACAATTCTGGAGTTCCTCTCTCAGCCCTGTTGCAATAAAGACAAAAATTAAAACCAAACATGAAAAGCCCATGCGCTGCAAGCAGCTTCTGCCCACAGCCTCTGTTTAAATACACTTTCTGCGTAAGCGACTGTGCACTTCCAGCCTCCCGGCAGCAAGTGTTACTCCACATAGCAACTCCAGATCAGCCCTCGCACTGATCGTCAAGAGTTATAGCTCAACTTAATTGAACGTGTCTTAGCGCTCCATTAGCTCTTATAGTATAGCAGTAGCCAGTGCCTTTTGCAGTGCTGCCAGCTCCCTTTCTAAGCCTTGGAGTAGGAAAAAGGGCAGGAAAAACATGCATACACACAAGAAGAGCATAAGAGCACCATAACCCAGCTTATTGGTTAATCGCTCTAGCAGCTATTACAAATCATAGAAAGGTTTGGGTTGGAAGGGATCTCAAAGACCAGCCAGTTTCAATCCCCCTGCCATGAGCAATGACACCTACTGGTTGCTCCAAACATCATCCAACCTGGCCTTGAACACCTCCAGGGATGGGGCATCCATGACTTCTGGGCAACCTGTGCCAGTGCCTCACCACCCTCATAGAGAATAATTTCTTCCTAAAATCTAATTTAAATCTCCCCTCTTTCAGCTTAATCTCCCCTCTTTCAATTTAACAACTTTTCTCTCCCCTCCTCAGCTCTCATCAGCTTCTGCTTGGGCTTCACATCCCAGGTAGCACCGACCTTGCCAGGAGAAGAGGAGGCTGAGAGGAGACCTCATTACTCTCTACAACTACCTGAAAGGAGGTTGTAGAGAGGAGGGAGCTGGCCTCTTCTCCCAAGTGACAGGGGACAGGACAAGAGGAAATGGCCGCAAGCTCCGCCAGGGGAGATTTAGGCTGGAGATTAGGAGGAAGGTTTTCACACAGAGGGTCACTGGGCATTGGAATAGGCTGCCCAGGGGGGTGGTTGAGTCACCTTCCCTGGAGGTGTTTAAGGGACAGGTGGACGAGGTCTTGTGGGACTTGGTTTAGTGTTTGATAGGAATGGTTGGACTAGAAGATCCGATGGGTCCCTTCCAACCTGGTTGTTCTGTGGTTCTATGATTCTAATCCTTTCAGCTGTTTCCTGGTGATGTGGGCAAGGGGAGAGGACGGGAAAAAAGAGAAGCAGAAAGGAAAGAGAAGAAAGAGGAAGAGAAGGGAGAGGAAAGCTGATATTTGGGGCGAGGAGGCTCTGTCGGGCCTGGCCACGTGTGCAGGCGCACACTCTTCCCGCTGGATCACTTCCCCAAGCTGGGGTGAGGAGTGGAATATCCTTGCCAGCAACCCCTCTTGGAAAGCTGGTGACATCCAGGGGGCAAAGATAACCATGTTTTTTAGAGTCTCTGCCTCTCTCCAAATGCCTTGAGCATCACTGCATCCCAGGCTGCTGGGGGGGGTCTCCAAGGAGGGATTTTTTTAGGGGGGTGCAGGTGAGGCTTAGCTAAGGGGAAATAAATAAATATAAATAAATAGACAGATAAGGAACAACTGCTCCCGACCTTTCGTCGCTGTGCTTAATCAGCTTAATGAGTTTCGTTAGGGCAGGGGAAGGGGGTCTGAGCGCTGCGGGGCTGGGACGGAGGGAGGGGCGAATGTGAGACTGGGGACGCGGGAGGGGACGGGGCTGGGACGGGGGGGAAACTGCGGGACTGTGGCAGGTGGGAAACAGCGGGACTGGGATCGGGACCAGGCTGGAGGTGAGGGGGGGGGGGCGGTGGCGATGCGGGGCCCCTCCCTCCTCTTCCCCCCCCCTCTTTTCGCAGCCGTACCCGCCGCCATTCCGCACCGCCTACACCATTCATCCACCCGACGCCCCCCCCCTCCCCTTTCCCCAAAATCCCGAATCCCACCCCTTCCCTTTCCCCCGTCTCCCCGCAGCCCCCTCCCCGCTCCGGGAGGTCGGGGTTGGGGGGGGATGGGGGGGGGGGGCAGGTTGTGGGGGGGGTCCCCTCGCAAAGTGCGGGAAGAGACGGAGGGGGATCCCGTGGGGAAAGGGAAGGGGAAAGGGAGAGGGGCCGGTGCCTACCCACCGGTGCCGGGTGGCGGTCCCTCCTCGCCGGCGCGGCCCGTCTGGAGTCGTGGCACTTTTTCCGCCGCCGCTGGTCTCGGCCGCCCCCGCCCCGCCCCGCGGCTCCGCTACGGGACCAGTCAGCGCCCGGGGCGGGGCGGCTGGGATGGGATGGGATGGGATGGGTGGGATAGAACGGGATGCTATGAGGTGCGTGGTCCCCGTTGGTGGAGGTTCCCCAGCTCCAGCAAGGTGGCTCCAACAAGGCTCTGCCAGGTCCCCCCCGTCCCGCTGCCACTTAGTGGCAGCGGGACGGGGGGGACCTGGCAGAGCCTTGTTCTGGCGTTTTCCCCCGTGGATTGAATCATAGAATCGCTGGGTTGGCCATTTCCTCTTGTCTTGTCCCCTGTCACTTGGGAGAAGAGGCCAGCTCCCTCCTCTCTACAACCTCCCTTCAGGTAGTCGTAGAGAGTCATGAGGTCTCCCCTCAGCCTCCTCTTCTCCAGGCTAAACAACCCCAGCTCTCTCAGCCGTTCCTCATAAGGCCTGTTCTCCAGCCCCTTCACCAGCTTCGTCGCTCTTCTCTGGACTTGCTCCAGAGCCTCAACAGAATCACCAGGCTGGAAAAGACCTCCAGGATCATAGAGTCCAACCATTCCTATCAACCATTAAACCATGCCCCTCAGCAGCTCGTCTACCCATTTTGTCCCGAAGAGAAGGATTTGCGCGTGTTGATGGATGAGAAGCTCAGCAGGAGTGAACAATGTGTGCTTGCAGCCCAGAAAACCAACCATATCCTGGGCTGCACAAAAATAAGTGTGACCATCAGCTCAAGGGAGGGGATCCTCCCCCTCTACTCTACTCTCATGAAACCTCACCAGGAGCCCCATATTCAGTTCTGGAGTCCTCAGCACAGGAAGGACATGGATCTATTAGAGTGAGTCCAGAGGAGGCCACAAAGATGATAGAGGGGCTGGAGCACCTCCCACACAAGGACAGGCTGAAAGAGTTTGGGTTGTTTAGCCTGGAGAAGAGAAGGCTCCAGGGAGACCTTAGAGCAGCCTTCCAGTACTGAAAGGGGCAGAAAAGCTGGGGAGGGGCTCTTTATCAGGCAGTGCAGAGGCAGGACAAGGGGAAATGGTTTTAAGCTGAAATACACGGATTTCACCAACTACATTTTTCATCCAATGTTTCACAAAAGCTCTGGGCTGGGGTGGGAATATGTCTCCCATTCCCCACATCTTCAACCGGGCTCAAAGCCATTTCTCCCCCTTTCCTGTTTCTGCCTGGCCATGCTGTAGCACACACTCTACTTTTGGCACTCGCTAGACTCTGACTGTGGAGTGAGAAATGGATTTATTATAAAAGTGGCTGGAGGAAGTGATAATTCAATATCACAGGACAGGCTGTCAAGATCTTCCAGCCTCCTGCCAGCTTTCTGCTTGCAGCACCTTCTTTGGGGCACCTACATTATCACATTTCAGTGGCCAGACCTTCTCAGGGGACAGCAATCAGGGCTACTCTCCCTGTGATCCCTTGGATTTACAGCAGCTGCCACCACATCATAGCCCCCTCACACAGAGAACAAGCCGTGTTATTGAGGCAGGGCTGGGGACAGGCAGCAGGTCCTGCCCGCAGCCTGGTACATCTCGACGCAACAGCAAGGAGAATAGATGACTGTTTCGTGAGGGCTGATGTGATGGAATTAAAGAAAAAACACACTAATGGAGAAAAAATTTGGCTAATTATTATAATACAGTTTGTGCAGAGGGACCTGAAATAGGCACAAACACTTGTCTTCTCACATTTATGAGAACTTGGAGGCTTTCTGGGGCTTCCTTCAGGCTGCAGGCAAGCTGCAGGTAGGTCTTCCTACCTCAGGCAGGACATAGGCTGGGAAGACCCATGAACACAAAGGCAGAGAGCAGTCCAAAATTCAGCCCTTCAGACAAAAGCATAAACGTATGGGATCCAGCACTGCCCTAGTCCCTCAAGACTGTCAGCAACTTTAGCCCACCAAGGATCTTCTCCAGACTAAAATGCCTGGAAGGAGGAATGCAGGGTCTGAACAGCACCAAGGTCCCAAGCCTCACACGTCTCCATTTCCCCAGCTGCATCCACGGTGGAACAGGCATGCTGCCCAGCCTCCCACCTATGAACATCCCAATAACTGCATGTGGGAGACATCCCAAGCTCTCGTAGCAAAGCAGTGACTACTTCATTATTCTCTGGGGCAGGGACTGGCATGCACTGCCCCAGCCAAGCACCCAGGGCTTGGGGACATGAGCTCAGTCTTACTGGCTCTGGCCAAATGTACAACTGAGTGTCTGCTTCTGAATGGAACAATAAGGACAGAGTGAGGGACACGTGTGTGGGGAAATGCATGGTGTGGGGTGAAACCCTGGGTAGGCACAGCTGAGATGTGAACTTCTGCTGCTCCATCTGTTCCTTCCCCAGCTGTGTTTCGGACCTGTAGACAGATGTCTGAAACCCTTGCTTACTCATTGCTCGCTTTCATCTATGTCTCAAATCTGTTCACTCCACAGCACTCCTCCCAGCATCCACTGTCACCAGTTAGTCTATTTTAGGATCTTTCTCTCCAGTTCTTAAGACATCAACCATACACCTCCCACCATGGTGTTTTCATCTGATTCTGTCACCATGCTGCTGATCCAGGCCACTGGGACATAGAATCATAGAATGGTTGGGAGGGACCTTAAAGCCTATCCAATTCCAATCCCCTGCCATGGGCAGGGACACCTGCCACTGGATCATGTTGCTCAAACCCTTATCCAACCTGGCCTTGGACACCTCCAGGGATGGGGCAGCCACAACTTCTCTGGGCAACCTGTGCCAGTGTCTTGTCACACTTATTGAAGAAGAATGTCTTCCTAGTGCCCAATGTAAATCTTCCCCCTTCCAATTTAAAGCCATTCCCCTTCATCTTCTCACAACATGCCCTTGTGAAAAGGCCCTCCCCAGCTTTCTTGTAGGCCCCCTTCAGGTACTGTAGTGTAACCATAATGTCTCCCTGGACCCTTCTCTTCCCCAGGCTGAACAACTG
This sequence comes from Coccyzus lansbergi, assembly GCA_033558105.1. Lineage (NCBI taxonomy): Eukaryota > Metazoa > Chordata > Aves > Cuculiformes > Coccyzidae > Coccyzus > Coccyzus lansbergi. Next base: position 65,649 of record JAUMJK010000767.1, on the reverse strand, counting down.
TAACCATCTCAGCATAGCAGAGGTGCTCCAGCCTTCTGATCATCTTCATGGCCTCTTCTGCACCCATTCCAACAATTCCATATCCCTCTTATGTTGAGGATTCCAGAACTGGACACAGCACTCCAGGTGTCTCGCAAAAGCAGATCCTGTATTATCAGCATAATTTACTGTCAGCCCATATCGAAGGAGTTCTCCCTAACTACCAGTTCTCCCAACTCCTGCCTAGAGGCAGCATCCAGCTCAGATCCAGAGGTCTGTGTACCCTGCTGTTAAAACAACCAAAGTGCTGACATTTTTCCACGGTCATCTTCACCACTAGAAAGTTTTTCTTGGGTCCAATTCGAAAATCCATTTCTCCAGCTCAGTTTTTCAGTTCCTAGTTATTTTTGCATCCACAAGTCTTTGGCTGTTGGTGAAGAAGCTGTTGTTTAGCCCTGGAATGGCTCCAAATCTTTCCACTGGAGGTATTAGTTATCCTAAATTCATAACCATTGCTGAGGTATTTTTAGCTCTGCGCAGCAGTCGTCAAACAAACCCTGCCACAAGGTCTGCATTACTCCCTGAGGTACCTCAGAGCCCTGCTCTTGCACAAGATCCAGGCTCAATCGTGCTGAGACAACCATGAAATCCTACTTGAGGTGCAGCCAGGACTGCAACTAAGCACCTCGTCCCATCCCTGCTCCATTCCCATCCAGGCTGCAGCTGAGCATGCAGGCAGGCACAGCTTATGTTTTGTTATAGGAGAGCAGCCAGCTCTGCCCAGACGCAGTGGTGCATTTCAATCCTGAGCCCTTGGGGAGGCGGAAAGGCTCCTACCACCCTCACTCTCACCATGGGATACTTACTGCTACAGAAATACGTCAAAAAAATGGTAGGAACAAGAGTCCTTTAATCCAGATTTGGCTGCTGCCTGTGCTATGGACATTGTCTGCCAGCTGGGCTGATCCTCCAAGCAGCCCCACATCCACACTTGATCCCTTTGGAGACTTTGGAAGCAGCATCTCCTTTTTTTATAAAAGCAGGGATCAGTACATCTGGCCTCCCCTTGGCCTCCTGGCTGTCCCTCCCAGCCCGCATGCCTTTCCAAGTGCTTGCTGGTCTGGGTTTAATAAGCAGCAGCTCTGCTCCAGCAATGGAAACTGGAGGTGGATGCTGTAGTGGAGCATTGAGCAGGGTCATAATATGACCATAGAGAGGTAGCGGTAAGATATTCTGGTCATTCTCCTCCTTCCTCGCCCATGTTTCTGTGGCACTGCTGAGGTTTGGGTTCGACTGTGCACCACACAGCAGCCTTGCCTGCATCTGGAGCAGTATATGCCCTGGCCTTCCTCCCTTTCAACCCAACTCCACATGGGCTTGGGAAATGCCATCCAAAAATGAAGTATGGACATGCAGGAGATTCCCACTTCAGTGGGTTGTTAGCTAGAGACCAGTGGGACAGCCCAGACCCCAGGGAGCACTAAAACCACTAAACTCGCAATGTTTAAACCTCAGATCCCTACTCCACTGCTTCCCCATCCCCACAGCCCCACTCTGCGAGATGCCCCAAACATTTGTGGGAGGACTGCTAGCTAGGGAGACATGGGGTGGGAGGCAGAAGTGCTGTTTGGGAGGTACACACAGCTCCCAAAAGCCTCTGTCATTCCCCAGAGGGGCATTCACCACTGGGCTACTAACCTCTAAGCAGCTGGTAGCCACTGAGCCAAGGAGGTGTACATACCCAGCCTGCCTTTAAGGTGTCCCATGGGACACCCCCCACTGGATCAGGTTGCTCAAAGCCCTGTCTCGCCTGGTCATGGACTCCTCCAGGGATGAGGAATCCATGACTCCTGTGTGAAACCTGTGCCAGTGTCTTACCACCCTCACAATAATAAATTTCTTCCTAATTTCTTGCCTGGAGTCAAGAATGGGTTTTGGCAGAAGCCAGGTTCCACAGCTGGCTCCCAGTTTGGAGATCTCTCATGGGCTGATGAAAAGTGTGGCTATGGCACATGTGAACTTCAGGGGTGAGGCCACAGTAGTTGGCAGTGAAGTCCTGCAACTTGCAAATCAAGTTTAGGGCTAGACACAAACCTTTTCCCTCTGAGGCATGAGCAACAGTTACACTGGAGAATTGCTCCTGGTCAGCCGTGGTGTTGTGCAGGACCTGGGGATGGCCATCTTCCTCCTAAGTCAGAGAAGGGGTGGATATCTCATGAGCAGAGAAGGCAGATCTTGAGCATGAGGTGAAATTCAGTAGTCCCAAAGGCAAGATAGTGTACCTGGAGACACTGGACCCACTCTGCAAGCAGTTCCTTCTCTCCATGACACTCAGAAGCCCCTGATTAATCACTCTGCATGTGTCTACCTTGTTGACACTTAGAAAATATTTCACATTCTAGTCTTAATTTTCTCACAGAACCTTGTATTGTTTCAGTTTAGAACAATCTTTGGTGGGAGGAAAGTCTACATGGACTCAGACCCATCTAGCCATGATGGCTTGAGGTACTGTGCCTGTGAGACATCACCCTAGCCTGTGACAGAAATTTATGTTCCCTCTGCCATGATGGCAGGGAAGGAGATGCACCACTGTCCTGGCTACTCCTGGTCTCAGTTCAGCGCAAACCTTGTCTCAGTCCTCCAAACCTTGTGTCAAAGCTATGGTTGTTTGGGAGCTTCCACATCACTATCCCAGGCATCAGATAGCTGCAGGGTTGGCAGACCAGCTCTCTGAAGTCTCAGCATCAGCCTGAGGTCACTCAAGAAGGGCAGTTTCACTCCGACATGAGGGATCCATCCTGACATAAGCTGTTCCTGTGATGCTGCTTTGTGGAGAGCTGGATCACTGTGCCAGAGCAGGCTTGGAACAGGAAAAGCCAGCCTCAGGGCAAAGTCAGGAACACAAGCTAATTTGGGAACACAATGATTATGCTAATCAAAACACCTTCCAGAGGAGAAGGGAAGGAAATTACCGAATCCTTGAATGTGAAACATAGCTTCCCTGTGCCCAGTCTGCAGGAGAAGGGATATATACAGTTTGGAAGAAAGGGCATTCCCATCTGGGCAAGGAAGAAGCACAGGGACCTCTTTCATCCAGACTCTCTTCAGCCACACTAGATGCAGGAGAGTCCCCCTCTTCCCATTTCCAAACTAGTTTTGTGTCCAGATAACTTCATGCCTCTCTTGAAAGCTTGTCTGGACACAAACTCATGTGACAGTAGCACCTGGGGCTTAATAAGAAGCTTCTTCAGTCCAGCAAGATGGGTTGCAGGGATTCAGGATGTGCAGCTTGTCCTGCTCCAGTGTCAACAGATTGCAATGGGAAGGGAAATCTCACTTTCCATGTGTAACCTTACCAGGGTTCATGCTCGTTGCCTGACTCCACATCTGGAAATTGTAATCCAACTCAAAACAGCCCAGGAAGGACTTCCTAACATGCCAGGAACAAACATAGTTCCCAGCTTTGAGAAATCCCAGGGCACGGCCCTGGTTGGAGAATTTAAGGTATTTTAGGGGATGCTACTGCTACAGAGCACAAGAGGACACAAATGAACTTGCAGGCTTAATTAAAAATCCACAAAATACCTCTGGCTGAAAAGAAACAAGCCTCTTCTGAGTGTAGGCCTCTCTGGTTGAAGCTCTCCCATTTTCACAAGCCTCCTCTACCTATTGTCACCACATCTCAGATGTGAAACTGGTGTAACACCGCTCCTTTCCTGGTTGAAGCATCTTTTGGGTATAGCAGAGGCATTTGCTGTCTGCAGGTACATTTTATGCAACCAGCATAAAGCACAGGAGCAGGGAGACAGTCCATTAGGAAAAAATTTTTCATTGTAACGGTCATTGGGCACTGGAACAAGCTGCCAAGGGAGGTGGTTGAGTCACCTTCTCTGGAGGTGTTTAAGGGACATGTGGACAAGGTGCTGACGGGGATGGTTTAGTGTTTGATAGGAATGGTTGGACTCTACGATCTGGTGGTTCTCTTCCAACCTTCTATGATTCTATGATTCAGTGACAGGATGAGGTGGAATGGTTTTAAACTGAAAGAGGGAAGCTTAGAGGAGATATTAGGAAGAAATTCTTTGCTGTGAGGGTGTTGAGACACTGGCACAGGTTGCCCAGAAAAGTCATTTGAAGCTCCCTTCCCTCCACACACTCCTTTGGATGAATTCCTCTTGCTGTGCACAAGTGTCCAACATGTGCCCACTATTGCAAGGGAGACTTTGCAAAGAGCTGTCAGCAGCTTTCTGCCTCTGCTGGAAAAACCTTGATTTAGACACCCTGGGATCTGCCACATCAGCACTGGAATGTACCAGAAGGTCTCAAAACCAGAAACACCTCGGGATGATTATTTACCTAGAGAAGATGAACTGATGTAAAGGGAGTGCTCTGAATGTACTGACTCTGTAACAGGACTGGCAAACCAGATCCTGAGGACAAGGAGAAAAAAGAAAATTAAAAAAAAAAGAAGGAAAGTAATGTTTTAAGCACTTTTCCTTAAAAAAAAAATTACAGCAGGAAACCTCTGGCTCAGGGAGAGGTTAAATCTGTACATGAAGCAGCACTGAATAAGGCCAAGGTAAATCCTAACTCTGAATTACTCTTCTTAGGGCAGAGCTGTGTACCTGCACACCACTGGATGAGAACACAGTGTGCTCGCTGCCTGCAAAAAAACACATTGTACTCCAGAGTCTCTTAGCAGAGCAGGGATTTTTGTATTAGCAAATAAAAAACAGACCTCTCTGAGTAAGTATATGATTACACCCTGGTGCCAGGTGAGGGGTTTGACCCAATGTATGGGTCAGCAAACCCTACCTCACTGCAGAAGCACATTATGATGGATGTTGGGGTGTTAAAACATCAGAGGTTTGGGGCTTTGGCAGGTTTTCGGGTCTGTGAGGAGGAGCTCGGAGCAGTAGGATAAATTCCAGGACCTGTTTCTGGTTTGCCAGAGGTATCTTACTTGTCCTCATATCATTGTACATTAGTGGGGTTTCCCAAGGAAGTCGCCATCCCTGGAGGGATTTAAAAGACATGGAGATGTGGTGCTTAAGGACAAGGTTTCGTGGTGGACTTGTCATTGCTAGGTTTGATGACCTTAAAGGTCTTTTCCAACCCGAACAATTCTGTGATTGGTATTAAATTAACATACCAGGATGGCTGCTTATGCCAGCCCTGTGATAGCGGCATTGAACTCTGACAGTGACAAGGCACCCCTAGATCCTCAAATGCCCTGCTAGATTTAGCCTGGTGTCTCCCAGGGGAGCTCTAAGGGCTGCTTGTGCCCTTAGGTGCACCATCACGCATCCTCTGCTGTTTGGCTGGCTCACCTGATCCCATTTTAAGTTCCCCAGGAATTTATGCACCACCAGTGACTTCAAGCTGAGCTGACACCTCAGCACTGTCACCTTGTCTTCCAGGCGAGCTGAAACAAAAAAATGCTCTGGAGGGGGAGGCACATCCCCAGCCCCCTGCCCTTTGGGTCTGCTCTCCTGATGTTGCTGCAAGCGCTTGGGAGACGTTGCCTGCAGTTTGAATTAGAGGAGGACTTTTGGCCAGAGATCACCTTGGCAAGAGGCAGCGTTATTCAGTATTTGACAAATCTTTGAAAATAAAAGCAGAGTGAATAGCAGAAGGCTGAGGAATAAGGTCATCGCGACACTGGTCAGTTTGAAGCACTCTGACACAGCAGAGCCATCCCATGGGCGATGGCCTTTGGCGGGCTCACACCTCCCAGGGAGCCAAGCGCCCGAACCTGCCGAGCGTGCAGACACAGTGTGGATCTGTCCCAGCCAGCAGATGCTGTTCCCATTTCCACTGCCAGGGGCTGTGACTCTCGTAGAGTTACTTAATCTCTTCATACAGCATAATTAACCTTTGGGAATTACTTCTAAAGAACAACATGTTGTAAACAGCCGGTGCCAAGATGTGACATACATGCCAAGATAACCTTAAAGGAAAAAACACTGAATGCCTTCAAATAATCCATTTTGGGATCTTTCTGACTCAGCAGCACATGCTTAAAACTTAACCGAGGGTAGGGGGTCATGCTCTCTGGACCTTTTCCCAGCTGTCCTGGTTAGGAATGAACATACACGCACTTTCTGACAGCAGCTGTAGTTCCACGTGTCCACATGCTGCTGGAAGATCAGCCTTCATTCAAGCAGAGCTTCCCAGCAGCAGCTGCTGTGCTAGAACTGTGAGACATCCCAGCAGCACGCAGAAGAGAACAGGGATCCAGAATAAAGTCACCAGAAAGCTGCGGTTTGTCCCTAGCTTTATATATGTTGCAAGTTGTACTTTGACTCTGTGTACTCACAGGAAATATTTACCTTGAGAGAGACAATGTAAAGCTTGCCCACAGAACTACCTCTGTTTCTAATTGTACTAAACCTCATAAACCTTTGAAATGCAAACACACACACACACAAACATCTTCTCCAGGTGACAGTTACCTAAGAAAAAGGGTTGTCCCTCACCGGGGAGTGCAGATTTACTTGGAGGGCTCAAAAATAATCAACAGGGAGAGGGTTTAAAAACTAAGTTTTTTTCATAGAATCATTTGGTTGGAAAAGACCTTTGAGATCATCAAGTCCAACCGTACCTGTCCACTACTAAACCATATCCCTGAGCACCTCATCAATCTATCTTTTAAACCCCCACAGGGATGGTGACTCCATCACTGCCCTGGGCAGCCTGTTTCAGTGCCTGATAACACTTTAGGTGAAGAATATTTACCTAATACCCAATCAAAACCTCCCCAAGCACAACTTAAGGCCATTTCTTCTCATCCTATCACTTGTTCCTTGGGAGAAAAGACCAACACCACCTCCCTACAACCTCCTTTCAGGGAGTTGTAGAGTATGATGAGGTCTCCCATCAGCCTCTTCTTCAGACTAAACTGCCCGGTTGCCTCAGCTGCTCCTCACAAACCTTGTTCTCCAGACCCCTCCACAGCTCCATTACCCTCCTCTGGATGTGCTCCAGCACCTCTAGTGCCAAAGCAGACAACAGACAGATCTCTATGCCTGCACTGCTGCTGAAAACGACAGTATCAAGGTCACAGAGGGCCTATCATGAACCCTCCATCTCCCAGCTCAAAGGACAGGTTGTGACCGCAAGCCTATGCTTCCTCCATGGTCCCCTAGAGAAATTACACTGTCACCACAAAACTTATCTGCATCACTTGCAGTAATTCAAGTAAATCCTAGCTGAGCCAATCAGAATGTTTGATTTGTACACACTCATTTGTTAGTTGAGTGCACTGATGAAGCCACATTCATTAATCCAGCGATTAAATGTTCTGCCCTGCGCAGCCACTGCTCAGGAACCACGGGGTTTGTGCTCCATCATTATCATCTTCCCAGGAGAAATGCCACCCATTATTCAGGATTTGGCAAGGCTCACGTGGAGATCAAGTAGCAATTATAGGTGCAGGCAGGGGTCAGGCACAGGCTGCTGGTGCTGCAACAGCCTGCAACCAAGTGAAGCCTCAAAAAGAGAAGAAAAACATTAATAGTGGTGCCTGACACTCCTGAATCTTCTTCAGCTGCTCCAAATGCTTTGCAAGAGGCAAGCTCATAGTGGATTGTGCGATGTTTTTAGGAATTAGGGCCAGCTAAGGGGCACTCAGGAGCATGCATGGCCGATTTTGAGAGCACAGCACTGCTCCTGTAGCCAGCAGCTGCCGGGAAGTTTTTGCAATCAAACAGTGGGAGCTAAAGAAAAAAGCTACCTGGCAGTAAATATACTTAGCAATTCAAACAGTGAACAGGTTCCAGGAAATTGAGATAACCCTGTAGGCACAAAGACCCTGATCCAAAGCCCCCAGAAGTCGGTAGTAAAGAGAATCAGGTTAGCTGTTAGCAGGCTTTGGATGAAGCCCAAGGAAAGTCAAATAAGCAATCCAGTCCCAATCACTCTAATTCTTCCTAATTAAATAGCCACCCAAGTCTCACACACCTTCCCTAGCAGTTCCTTTGGCATTTGTCCTTGAGCCTCCTGCAGTTACAAGGATATCTGAAGATTTTTAAAGGCAGCAAATGAAAACTCAGCAGCCCCCAAAGCAGTGAATTACCACGTAACTTCATAGTGCTCAAATCCAGGATGTGGGATCCACGAATCACCCAACAGGGACCAGCAGAGCATCACAGAATCATTTAGTTGGAAAAGACTTTTGAGATCATCAAGTACAACCATGCCTATCCCCTTCTAAGCCATATCCCTGAGCAGCTCCTCCACATGTCTTTTACATACCTCCAGGGACGTTGACTCAACAACTTCCCTGGCATCCCACAGCATGGAGAGGACACAGGACAGGAGCTGCCAGTCCTTTGCCAGGCTGAAGAAGATGTACTCCCATTACCCTGCACCCATCATGGAATGGATGCCCTAAGACGTCTGCAGGCACCCAGTTCCCAAGCGAAAGGCCCAGTGAGAGGCAGCAAAAGTCAGCTATTTGTAGACCCGAGCTCTGGTTACATGTTCTACCAACCAACTTTGTCTCACACTTGCAGGGGAGACCATCACATGCTATCTGTCCACTATCCAGAGGTCCACAATTCAGCAGGCAAAGGAGAAGTCACAACATATCTCCTCTTCCAAAAATATTTGACCAGTTTCTAAGCCCGCTGTCCGTGACTAAACTACATTAAAAGTCAATGGTTAATGACAGTGAACCATCTCATGCAATGCACCTTCCAAGATAACAACGTAGTCATTGAGTTAGATCCTGAGCTGAGGTGAGAGCCTGTATCTGCAGAACTGCACCTTTCGCCATGCTGAATCTGGCCTGGGGTGCCACCTCAGCTTCAGCCACCCCAAAATGCTGCATCACTCATCTAAACTTGCCCATTCCTTGCTGGCAGATACCAACTCCTCCAAATGAAGGCTGCTCCTCTGTAGGAAAGATCTTACTATCAAATTTTACACAGCCTCATGGCAAATGAGGTTCAGCTGATGGCTTAACCATCCCCTCTAATACACCTATAAAACAGGAATTTAAATAGAAACATCCTATGAAGAGTTTTGCTGATACAGCTTACATTGCTTACAATTTTCCCCACTGAACCTGGTCACTAGTGGCATGCACCAGCCTATATTCTCTATGCATGGTGCAGAAACATCTCTGCTGGAGCAACCAACTCTATGGAATGACTCAAAAGAGAAGGAATAATACACAACCCCTCCTCCTCCCAGGAATACTCCCAGCTGATGAACACAGCGATATCTGTAAGCCCCTGCCTTCTCTTGGAGGTACAATCTCAGCTACTGCTCACTGGTGTGGACAGTATGGGTTGAACTGTGCTCTTCTTCCATAGGCTCAGGCAATTCTGGAATGGTCAGACCCTACAGAACTTCACAGTCAGCTGGATGTATTGCAGATGCCTGACATGCTTACCCTAAGGATTTTTCTTTTTCCTCTATGGTCTTCATTTGTTTAAAAGACAAAATCCAAAGAGGGTAGGTAAACCCTCCCTGTTAAAGAGAATAGTTTCAGTTTTCCCAATGGGTGAGCAATTCAGTATCTCTCCCTGATTTGGTGCAATACCCTGGTTTAACCGGGACCCTTGTTTTGCTGCTCAGCTGCCAGCTGGCCCAAGCATTTTACTTTTAAAATGTGAGTTTTTCCTTTGCTCCCTTTAACTATGATTGGATTAAAAAAACCAGTTGTTATACAGTGCCTGCTCCAGAGACCACTGACATCAACAGCAAACCACTCCTGCCTTCAGTGGGGCTTTGAATCAGATCCTAAAAATGCAGCCCAGCCCATCCACATCAACAATCCCACAGTCAGAAAGGAGTTCAAACATCCTAGAAATCCAGAGAGCCAGGAGGGGCCAAAATAACTCCAAGGTGATATCTAGGAAAAGAAATGTGCCACAAGTTAGCATCTATGTTAGAGCTGGAAGGGGAAATCACTTGGCATTATTGGAAAGAAAATTGCCCTGTTAATATGAGTGCTATCCCAGGCCACTCCATTTCTCACTCATGCTGACAAGTTTTACTGTCCATGGGCTGGGCTGAACAACCGTTTTCCAACAGAAAGACCCTTGTCAAAGAAGCAAATGTCTCCCTGAGAACTATATGTTTATATGAGAAAATACAGATGTTTTATATCTACATGCTCCCTTCCCCCATTGAATTTATAACACAAAAATGAGTTGAAGAAAAAAATAAGACCATTGGGGTTTTAATTACAATATTTATCAAAGAGCAGCTTTCATGATACTGGGAAGATATTCAAGTTGAGACTTTGGAAAACTTCCTGGAAACAACTCCTTGCTTTTTAACATGTTTTTGGTATGGTTTCTTAAGGCCATAAAAATTAAGCATGAGTTGCATCTGCTCATCATTTCCCCCCTTAAATTTTAACCCACTGAGCCCTTTCAAATGGATTTGGCAGAGGGTGAGAACTTCCAAAGAGGAGTAGCTCCTGAGAGTGTTTTTCAGGAAAGGAAAGACCTGGAGAAGAGACTCCTGTGATGCCCTTCTTCCCCTCTGAGAGGCTGGAACATGAGCCATCAGAAGGCACAGATCCATAGACCCAGCCATCGAACTGGCACAACCAAAATCTTCCAGGGTAATGTCCGTTGTAACAAGGAGGGATTTAGTGGATTATTTTCTGGAAGTAAGTGGGAGGCAGCTTGGCTGCAAGAGTGCCCAGTGCTGTAAGGCTGTGCTGCTTTGCCACTCTCAAGATCAGTGTCCAGCATCTGCCTGTGGACAAGGAAACAATTAAGGCTGGGTGACACAGCCTGCATCAAGGCAGAGACGTTTTGGGCTTGCCATGCCAGCCATTTGTGCCCTCATGGCCTCAGTGAATGAGAAAGGTAGTAGGTTGTAACTCACATGCTTCCCACCAACCATGCCAGTAACAGCACAGGTCCAGAGCTGACACCAGATATCAGCCCTGCTGGTAGTGCAAGGCACCCCACCAGTATGGCAGTGACCTTTGTTGACATCTGACAAGGGATGGACCATGTCCTGTTCTCTCTCTCTCTTGCAACAGTTTGCACTTAGGCCAAGTCTTCGGGCAACAGCATGAAAGTCTAGAGTGGGTTCTGCGAATTATAGAATCACCAGGTTGGAAAAGACCCATCAAATCATTGAGTCCAACCATTCCTATGAAATACTAAACCATGTCCCTCAGTGCCTCATCCACCGGTGCCTTAAACACCTCCAGGGAAGGTGACATAGCCACCTCCCTGGGTAGCCTGTACCAGTGCTCAGTGACCCTTTCTGTGAAAAATTTTTAGCTAATATCCAGCCTGAACCTACCCTGGCAGAGCTTGAGGCTATTCCCGCTTGTCCTGTCCCCTGTCACTTGGAAGAAGAGGCCAGCACCCTCCTCTCCACAAACTCCTTTCAGGTAGTTGTAGAGAGCAATGAGGTCTCCCCTCAGCCTCCTCTTCTCCAGGCTAAAGACCCCCAGCTCTCTCAGCCGTTCCTCATAAGGCTTGTTCTCCAGCCCCTTCATCAGCTTTGTTGCTCTTCTCTGGACACAGACAGAGCCCTTGCCCCAACAACGTGGGGGTGACCTCTGTGGACATCTGACAAGGGATGAACCATACCCTGTTTGATTGGTACTGAAAGGGTTTGGGCCTAGGCCAGGTCTTTATGCATCAGCATGAAGGTCTAGACTGGGTTCTGCTAAAGACACAGGCTTAGCCCTTGACTCCAGAGAAACAGCCCTTCATTATGGTCCTTTACGGTGACACACAGGAAAACCACACTGCAGATCAGACATTCACATTTTCACCTCCCAGCAGAGCCTTCCTGCTTGCTCACATTCGTCCGTCATGGAAACTACTTGGTTGGTAGCAGGGAGAGCCCCAGCATATGCACTGCCCTGGCTGAGTGCAGCCACTCTTGACTGCTAACATTGAGAGGATGTGGGTTACAGCTGTTTCTATCTCACATCCACAGTTTTTGCCTCACCACAGCTTGCTTCTCACCAAATCAAAGGCAGATGATTCAATCATCCTTAGCCTGGCCAGGTCTGCCTTGCAGAAGATGGTGGTTACATGCATAAAGTAAAACTCCTCTTCTCTGTCCCATCCTTCAACCCAGCACCTGCCAGCACAAAACCTCCTCCGAGAGTCAGCCTGAAGGGCACAGTGCTCAGACTTTCTTCTCATTCCAGCCAAGTGGTTCTGGGGTCATTTTTTCTTATTCCATTACTGAGGCACGTTATGATCTTCTGGCATTTGTCAAGGTCACAGCTGATGTTCCTATTGATTTCTCCATTCATAAGTGCAGTTTATGACTCTGCCATGGAAGGCTGGGACACCCATACCCAGAGGGCTAGGGGTATATCCCATCACGCCCATTCCCCAACCAAGAGATGTCCAGCTTTTGCTAGAGGAGGTCTGGATTTATTTCACAAGCTGTCAGTTGGTTTTTTTTCTAAGGACTAGAGGCATAGAGCTTGTCAAGGCACAGAGCTGGCCTAATATTCTCATCAAAGCAAAGCAACTTATGATATTTGATAAAGGCAAGTTAAGAGCTAAGAGTTACCTGGAACCCTATATTCAGTTCTGGAGTCCTCAGTACAGGATGAACATGGATCTGTTAGAGCAAGTCTGGAGGAGGCCATGGGGATGATGTATGAAATGGAGCAGTACAAGGACAGACTGGGGGAGCTGGGATTATTCAGCCTGGAGAAGAGAAGGCTCTGGGAAGACCTTAGAGCAGCCTTCCAGTACTGAAAGAGGGTACGGGAAAGCTGTGGAAGGGCTCTCTATCAGGGAGTGCAGTGATAGGATGAAGGGGTTTTAACCTGAAAGATGGGAGATTTAGATGAGATCTTGGAGACAAATGTTTTCACTGTGAGGGTGGTGAGGCACTGGCTCAAGTTGCCCAGTGAAGTCATGGCTGTCCCATCCCTGGAGGTGTTCAAGGCCAGGTTGGATGAGGCTTTGAGCAGCCTGACCCAGTGGAAGGTTCCTGCTGATGGCAGGGGGGATGGAGCTGGATGATCTTTAAGGTTCCTTCCAGCCCAAACCATATTATGATTCTATGATTCTAAGTTCCAGCTATATTGATGCAGACAGAACCAGGCAGAGAAATGCAAGATGTCCACCTAAAACTAAAGAAAGTGGCTCAGAAGAAATAGAAAGCCATCCCCTCCGCTAGAGAACAGATGAACACTGGGTTAGAGCAGCCATCTCCCAGGCTTGTTTCAATATTCCCCAGGCAAAGACAGCTCTCCATTGACACAGATGGGTATCAGCAAGGCTGCTGTGAACCTCCCATCTCAGCAGTGGCTCAGATCAGGTGCATGCCAGAACTTAACTTTCCTGGAGGCCAAGACCAAAGTACCCCATCACTTTTTCACTTGAAGGAAGTTACAACAACCACTTGCCAGAAGAGCTGAGCATGGCATCTCCTGCAGCTCCTCAAGCTCATATTTGCTGCTGTAACCAGCTCTATATGCAGCTTAAATTTACAGGTTCTGATCTTCAACTCTTCCTGTATCTGCATGGAAGGGTCTCGGGCTCCCTCTGATAATGAGGACCTAAGCAAGAGCATTTCTAACTGAGTGAAAGCTTTAGTTCTCTGTAGCACATAACCCCAGCAAGTGCAAATGTCCTGTAGAGACAGGAAGGGAGTGGTGTCTCTAAAGTGTTTAAAGGGAAAAGCAGAAGAAAACATCCCCACACCAAAGCCACCCATGCCTTGGGAGGTGGGCAGCAAGAACTCAAGTCTCTAGCCTTGTTCCATCAGACCAGGTTTTTGAACTTGTGAATTTACCACCACCATAATCACCATGCTCTGCAATGGGTATGCACTCACCCTCTTTAGTCAGAGAACCCCTCCTTAATTAAATTGAAACCTATATTCCCAGGAAAATTTGTATCCTGGTTAAAGCATCCAACAGACAAAGGTGTTCCTGCAAAGTCTCTGTGTGCCTCCCCTTCCAGTGAGGGCTGGATGGTGGGTCTAACAGAAGAGGGAAGGAACAACACTGTAGTTTCTGTGGCTTGTTCTTTTTAGCACAATGCTGCCTGAAGGCAAAGATTTCCAGATCCATACATGTTTCATGCAGCCACACCAGTGGCTGTTGAAAGGCCAGCTACATCTCTGACACACCAAAATCTGATGTGCTTCCACTCATCTGCTGGATCACAGAGGGAGACCTGGTCTGCTCTGTTTTCCCATAGCTATTTCCTCTTTCGCACACCATTTTAAAGCATCGGGAGGTTTCCCCTACATACCTACATCCCTGCCCATGGCAGGAGAATTGGAACTGGATGAGTTTTAAGGTTCCTTCCAACCTAAACTATTCTGTGATTCTATAACCTATAAAATAAAGCTTTTAGTTCCCCATCCTTGGGCAGCCCAATACCCAAGAGTAATCCTCTTACAGAAGCCTGGTGGTTTAAATTACATCATGTCTGTTTGGATTGTCATTAATAATACTGGATTGGTTGCCCTGCAGCCAGACCTGTAGCAAGGAGGAGGTCCCATTGTGCCTGGTGCCATCTAGGTGCATGGACGGATATAGGCCCCTTCACATTTTTCTCCTTGGGAAACTGATCTGAACCAAGGACCTGTCTCAAGCTGCTGTTAGTAACCTCCAAATCAGCAGAGGCTCTATCCCCTCCAGCTCCAGCCAGGAAGGTTTGCATCCTCTGGCAACTGAGTTATTATAGCTGAAGGTGCCAATCTTCATGCAAAGCAGAGGCTTCATTCACATCCCTGATCCTTCCAGTGATGTTGGGAGAGAGCTGAGTAAATAAAGCAAGCTACATCTCTGTTACCATCCTGAAGGTGGATGACAGAAGTGAAAGGGGATGACGTGTAGGAGTGTGCTGGAGACCAATTCATTTATTTTTCCAGCACAGATCTCATGATACCAATATCTCCAGGGCTTTTCCTGGCCATCCTGGAAGGTCTGCATACTGATGTGCATTAGCACGTGTTCTCGGGTTTGATGCAGGGCTTGTCCCTCTGATGCTGCAGGCTTTTCTGTCTCACATGGGTGTCCAGGGTACACAACAGCAGCCGTGACAGCTTCAGGATCTTCCGCTGATTGGGCAGCATCTGTTAATATTTTTGCTGTTGTTTTTCCCCAGAGATTTTAGGGGGCTCATACCAATGTTAAAAGACACCTCCACCTACATGGACCACTTGCACTGGCTCCTGCTGCCTTAACCATGACAGCCAGAGCAGGGTGGCTGTAAACAGGACGACCTTGCAGCTCATAGGAAAGATGGGGACGGACTTTTTAGCAAGGCCTGTTGTGACAGGACAAGGAGTAATGGTTTTAAACTAAAGGAGAGGAGATTTAGACTCAATATAAGGAAGACATTTTTCACAATGTGGGTGATGAAACACTGGCACAGGTGTCCAGGGAGGTGATGGATATTCCATCCCTGGAAACATTGAAGATCAGGCTGGATGAGGCTCTGAGCAACCCGATCTGGTTAGAAATGCCCCTGCTCCTGCAGGGGAAATTGGACTGGATGATTTGTAAAGGTCCCTTCTAACCCAAAGCATTCTATGATTCCATGATTCTGCTCAGGGGAGAGTGTAATAACTCGTGGGGCCCTAATCTCATCCACCTTTTCCAGTCACAGCAGCCAACTGGAGAGAGTTATTGTCTCTCCCTGACTGATTCTGGCATTTGGCAGCAAACTCACCAGATAGGTCTGTGCTGCCTGGCTTCCTACAGCCATGGGCACCACACCTCTTCCCCACTCCTAACCACCTGTCACAGCTCACCCTTTCCCTGATGGTGCAGACAGGCTGATCAGGGAATGGATCCAGCTTAAAAAATTAGTCAGTACTAGGAAAAGACAAGGAGCAGGGATTACTTTCAGAGGCACGACCTGACCCAAGTCATGATGCTGCAGTGGCATAACTCCCAATCCACCTGTAGAGACAGGAGATGGGGAGAGACAGTCTGGGTTGATGGAAGGGGAAGGAATTTGGTGAAGCAGCAGAGCAATGACAAGTGTGTGGTGAGTACATGCACGTCCTACTCTGTCTGCCAGCTTCACGCCCTGCCAGCCACATTCTGCTCCAGAGATTCCCATTCCCCCAGGCTTTGCTTAACTCATGTGCTCATAATTTCCTAATGGGGAAAAAAAAAAAGAGAGGGAGATGTAAAGTAGGTCTGATGGAAATATCCTCTCCTCCTCGCTGACTAGTCAAGAAGAGCTGGCAATAAAAGGCCACTTCTGCCTGTTCCCCAGTGCTCTGTTTTATTTGCCTTTCCAACACGTGGAGACTTTTGGCTGGCATGGCAGTATTTTGGCAGGCTGAACTTACAGCCTTTCCTAACTTTCCAGAGGGAGGAATGCTCAACCCATTCCTGGCTTAGAATCATTTGGGTCAGAAGGGACCTTAAAGATCATCCAGATGCAACCCATGTCCCATGGCAGGGACACCTCTCAGGTTGCTCAAAGCCCATCCAACCTGGCCTTGAACATCTCCACGAATGGGGCAGACATCTGTCCTCTTTCACTGTAAAACTATTCCTCCTCATCCTATCCCTGCCCTACCTGATAAAGAGCCCCTCCCCATCTTTCCTATAGGGCCTTTCAGTGCTGGAAGGCTGCTATAAGGTCCCTCTAGAGCCTTGTCTTCTCCAGCCTAAACAAGACAAACTCTTTCAGTTTGTCCTCATGTCAGGAGTTTTCTGGTCCTCAGATCATCTTTGTGGTCTCCTCTGGACTTGCTCTAACAGATCTATGCCCTTCCTTTGCTGAGGACTCCAGAGCTGAATGCAAGACTCCAGGTGAGGTCTTATGAAAGCGGAGAATCCCCTCCCTTGCCCTGCTGGTCCCACTGCTTTGGATGCAGCTCAGGATACAGCTGGCTTTGTGGACTGCAAGTGCAATTACCCCAAATTGTTCCCCAGAGCAAGTGAGGCATCGGAAGGGAGCAGAAGTGTTTACCTGCCCACACTACATCGTGAGACGTCTGACCTTTCATTGCACTGAACCAAAAAAGAGGATTTTGGCCACCACATTGCATCACTAAGGAGGATCTGCCCTTTGCTTGCTGGGAGAAAGAGGGGGTCCTCCAGCAGGGGTAAATCACTGCTGCCCACTGATGCTAAGAGTGGCAGTGATTTCACTAGCTGGCAACACAAATAGCCAAGCCTGGATCATGTAAGCTCAGAGTTTTTCCTGGCATCACCTTTGCTCAGGAAGCTTTCTGAAAACAAGAATGCTGGTGAAAGCCTTGCCCCTGAGAAAAGTGGCGAGCTTTACCAGGGCCTGGCACTGGCTACAGCTGGAATTAAACACTCTAAGAGTAACGTTGCCCACAAAGAGATTGTCCGTCCTGTCCTGCTCACATGCCCATCCTGAAATTCCAAGTGGCTGCCAGCACACCTGCAGCAGAAATCACCCCCATGATGGGAAAGTCTGAAGGTCACAAATACAGACAAATATTTGATGAATTGATTATGAGGCAGCCTTGAACACTGCACCTCCAGCATTGAGAACTCTCCTCCGCCATGCCTTCAGCATAACACCCACGCTGCATTTGAGCCACCCCGCCGTGTGCACACTGCTTGCTTTGTTAATGTTTAGACTTTCCCTGGTAGGCCTGTCTGGGCTCAGCAAGCAGGAATCAGTGACATGAATTAGCTGGAGACAAAGTATTTGCCTCAAATACTGCTGTTATCTCTCTTTGCTGTAAGCAGAAGAGCCACATTCCTCCTGGTCTTCTCTACATGACCCTTCCTGCCCCCCTCTACTTCTGGGATTGTCTGACCTACACCTCTCTTGCTCTGGAGACGGCTACCAGAAACCCACCTGGTCATGCTCCTTCCAACCCTCCCTCTGAGCCCAAACAGGTTCAGCCCATCCCCTTAAAATGTCAAAAGGTCATTGAGGGGCAAATGTATTGTCTTGCTAGTGCTCTCACAGCAGAGCAAGGGACTAGCTGTGTGAAAGACCTTAGAATAAGTCTCTGGGTGAAATCCCTGGTCCATATGGCACCAGCACATGAGCTCATGGGATAACAGCCCTGCTTTGCTGGACCTGTTCTGCTGATGCATGTGTGACTTTGCCCTCAGGATGCATGAGACCACTCACAGGAGCATGGGGAACCAGAGCAGTCTCACGGTTGTAGTTAAAGTCCTGCTGCTGATAAACCACGAATATTGCCCCTGTAAAATCACTGAAGGTTTGTACCGGATGCCAGGAAATGTGACTTTGATGTGCACAGTATCCTTTTCGGTATCTCAAACAGCCTCTCCTGGTACCCAGCTCTCTGTCTCTCTCCATCTTCCCTTTGCCTCTTCCCTCCCTGTCCCCTTCCAAGTTCAGCTCCAAGAAAAGCCAGCAGCCTTGGATCCCAGTGCAGGAATATCACCATTTCGGGTGCAGACCTTTTGTTCTATCAGGGATGGATTTTTAATCCCCTCTGTATTTTTTTGTGGGAGACTTGCAAATTGCATGGCACAGTGCGCTCACCTGAGGGAAATGTCCTTCATGACATGAAGAACAAAGTGTTTTATTGAAAGCTGAGATTTGTTGGGATGGAGGTGATGTCTTGTCGCCTGACTCAGCCAACCTGGGTGGACAATACAGAATCATAGAATGCTTTGGGTTGGAAGGGACCTTAAAGGGACCTTAAAGATCATCCAGCTCCTACCCCCCCTGCCAGGTCAGGGACACCTTCTACTGCACCAGGTTGCACAAAGCCCCATCCAACCTGGCCTTGAGCACCTCTAGGAATAGGGCAGCCATGACTTCTCTGGGCAACCTGTGCCAATGCCTCACCAGTGCATATGCCCCAAGAGGCTACTTGCTTTGCTGGCTGTTTAGTGGAAAGCTGGAAGACAAAAGAAATTCTGAGGTTGCTTTCCACCCTCCCCTTAATTTTTCACATAGACACATAAGCCTGGCCATCCCACAGGCCCTCCAGCTGAATTTACTGCCCCACCACAGCATGGCAGGAGAGCATGAGCCCTACCAGCCCTTCAAGCTCCCCACCCAGCATCTCAGGACAACTCATCCAGCTGGCATGGATTCAGGGCTCTGCTGCGGCTATCCCAGGGAAAGCCCAGTTTAAAAGGAATTAAGAGGATATTGAAGCATTTTTACTGGATTAGTTTAACTGAGATCTGAGCTGCAGACAGTGATGAGACCAAATACCACTCCTCAGGAAGAGGAACTTGTAAGATAGACCTGCTAACAAATCTTTCTCTCATCCAAAAATCATTTTTGCTCCCAAATAGCTTAGAAGAGACAAACCATTTCATGGTGCTGGATTAAAATCCCCCTTCTTTCTCAAGAGCTCACCTTTCACCACTCCAACTCAATGTACCACCAAAATTGAGAGCCACCAGACAGTATTTGTCCCGGTGAACTGTGAGCTCCCTTGCTGTGAGAGCTAGGCATTTATTCTCACTAAATCCTCTCAAATCCTCTTCAACATGGAGACATAAGAGCTGCAAGATGCCCCATTAACCATTTTTTTCCCTGGCCTTGCTTCATCTCCCCAGCAAATGAGGTTTCCAACAGATTTAGTTTGAATTCTCCAGCTACGTGGCTTTTTCTTTTTGAACACCTGGCTGCTCAAGCACAGCAGCAGAGCTCAGTGAAGTAGGTTTGACTTTCAGCCTTTGAGGTGGTTTCAGACCTAAAACCACCTAAATTTCTCATGCTAAAAATATACCCTGCTGCTTTTCAGAACTAGAAAAGTGCCTAATGGTTGAGTTAATTTACCTGTCATCCACATATGTGCTATATCCCACTGTAAAGAAGCATGTTATCTTACTTCTTTCACTTTAAGTCTTAGCTTACAATCTGTGATGAAGGGACCATTCAAAAACAACACCAGGCTCTTCTGTGAAGTTTCAGGTGCTCTGGTTCCTCCCAGTGCTACAGCTACAAGTCTGTGGATTTCTGGGCAGAAGCTCCCATATAATAGCTATTTCTCTCAAAAATGCCAAGGGGTGGCCTAGCACCAGAATTTCCACACCTGCAAATGGATATAAATCCTTCCGGCCTCCAGTGCTCTACTCTCTCCCACCAGGGCTCGGGGCAAACCTTTTGGCTACAGACTTTATCTGGTACACAAACGTCAGGACTAACATGGGATGGAAGGAAGTCCCAGGAGTCCTCAGCACAGGAAGGACATGGATCTGTTAGAGCGAGTCCAGAGGAAGCCACAAAGATGATTCAAGGGATGGAGCACCTCCCACACGAGGACAGGCTGAGAGAGTTGGAGTTGTTTACCCTGGAGAAGAGTAGGATCTGAGGAAACTGTATAGTGGCCTCTCAGTATTTGAAAGGGGCTACAGGAAAGCTGGGGATGAGCTCTTTATCAGGGAGCGCAGGGATAGTGGAAGATGTTTGAAACTGGATGATCTTTAAGATCCCTAGCAAACCAAACCTTTCTATGATTCTATGTATGTTTAGAGCCATGCATCTTGCCACTTCAGGCTTTTTGCACAGCTGTTACTGAGGTGACAAGGCAGAAGTAAAGAGCACTAAAACTGGAGTAACACAGGGAGGGCAGCAGACCAGTTGCAAAAAGCACTCTAAAAGTCTTTATTTAAGCTCCTTGTCTGCGATTTGTTGTGGAGTTCAGTGGAATTCAAGCAAGATCAGACAAAATCTGCAAAAGGGTCATCACCAGTACATAAGTTGCAATAAGCCCCACCAACAAGTGGCTATCACTCTGGCATGGTACCATCCAGCCCTTGAGGAAGGAGAGGAGTCAGTTAACAATGATGTGGAGTTACTCCTCTCCTGGAGACCCCTGGCACCCCTGGAGACCCTCCAAAGCACCCCTGTGGTGGCGGGTTTAGGTCTTAGGTGGTCTTAAGAGGCAGCTTAGTCGTAGAGGCAGCTTTATCACCCTGGCATGATGCGGTATGGAAAAACAGAAGCAGATGTCTGCCTGGTGAGGCTGAAGGAGAGATTAGCATACTCACAGCCATGAGGAGAGGAAACGGAGGACACTCTGGCTGTTTGGTTTCCCAACAAGACAACTTGAACAAATGGTTGAGCTGTGCTACCCATGCAAAGGCACCAGGAGACACGGGAGAACATCTCCTGCTCTCCTTACCCACATAAGTAAATGATCTAGGAAAGAGTAAAAAAAAAATCTCCAGAAATTGTTTAGTTCATGCAAACCAAAAATTGATATTTCAGTGTGAGAGCCAAACTGCAAATACAATTGTTCATAGCTGTGTGTGGAACTGAAAGACAAAGCAGCTGCAGAGGGCTTGGTGTATTTTTAATGTGAAACTGAACCACGGAAGTGTGAACAAAAACCTTGTAGAACCCAAGATTTCACATACTTGCATGCAATTAGGAGACTCTTGGGAAGGAACATGTTACTAAGTATTCCCCCATCGTTTCTGGGACCTCTGATGCCAACTTGCAAGAGTTGCAGTCTTCAGCATCTAATGATGGGTCCAGTGGCTCCAAGGGGCTCTTTGGGAAACGCTGTGCACTCAGCGCTGAGCCAGACCCTTGGGGTATCTTTAGGGCACCTACCTCATCTTGGATGTAATGAGAACTAAGCACCCCTGGGACTTCTCTTCTCCATCCCAGCTCTCACCCTCTCCTGGTTTCGGTCCCTTTGTGGGACCCTGCAAGCAGGGCTGTTCCCCACCTCCCGACCGGCTTCACTTCCACCCTGGGACCACGTCACACCCCCCACAAAGAGGCGCCTGTGCAGGAGCTGCAGCTCATGCTGTGCTGAGAGGAGTCATAAAGCTCCTTTTAAGCAGGGCAGCACAAAGCCAAGCCTGTTCGGCCGCAGGTTGGGGGCCCCCGCCTGCCCTCCCTGTCTCTGCCAGGCACTGAGTCATCACCCTGACATGGGACTGCCAGCCTAGCACCAGTGAGAGAGGGAAACCTGCCCTGATGACCACTTCTACAGCCAGAGCTTGTGCCTGCAAATATTGCTTTTTCCCAGAGATGCAAATAGGAAATATTGTGGAAAAGACCAGGGTCTGCCAGAGAAAGGGGCAGTCACATCATGTGCAGCCTTCCTCAGGCTTTTATCTCCCAACACAAATCCCTTTCAAATCTTGTTGACATAAAAGGCACTGGCCAAGGTTGCCCAGAGAAGTCATAGCTGCCCCAACCCTCGAGGTGTTAAAGGCCAGGTTGGATGGGGCTTTAACCAACCTGATCCAGTGGAAGGTGTCCCTGCCCATGGCAGGAGGGTGGAACTGGATGGGTTTTAAAGTCCCTTCCAACCCTAACCATTCTATGATAAAGAAAAAGCAAAGGTTTCTATCACCTTCCATTTACAAGACAAAGGAGAGATAAAGACAAATATTTTCTAGCTTGCAATCGTAAGGACTCTCGCGTTGAGGGTTTCTCCCTCCAAGTTTCAGCACCCAGAATCAACACTGCAAAGAAATCTCCGCTGTTGACTAAAGCAGCTGGATGACCTTCTATGACTCTATGAACTGCAAGAGACAAAGACTTGTGCCCACAGAGGAAAAAAAAAAACTGTAAGAAGTAGATCTTGGCACTTTAGAAAGTTTTAAAAGCATTTTTATCATTCTGAGTTCCTCCTTTTTTTTGACACTCTGAGCTGGCAGCAAAGTAATGTTGACAGGTCAGGAGATTTACTGGTTGGTGCCCAGGGAATCAAGGTGTTGGTTCTTCTTAGCTCCCTTGAAAAGTACAGCCCAGTTTCCTAAGGTTAAATCAAGGTGCAAGCCTCCTGTAGAGATTTGATGCATATCATTAGCAGACGGGGAGGAGAGCTAGACATACATATTATAATTTCAGTCTCCCATCTCTTTAGTCATAGCAATATAAAAATTAAATAAAAGGCAGGATAAAAGCGTGGAAAGCATCCTACTAAGAGCCAGAGATATGGGATGGGTTGCAGAAATACACCCACAACTCCTTTACTCTGCCCATGCCCACAATCCAGGTACATTCCCTTAAAAAGTCCAGTTAGCACCGGCAGGAAAGAGCGTCAGCCAATTTAAAATTGAGGGAAATAGGAGACTTGGAGCCAAAACCAGAAACCTCTTGAGCAGTTCACCTGCGACCAGCTGTGCAGTTCAGCAGCTGGGAACCCTGGGCACTCAGTATTGCAAAGGCTTAGTCACACTCCTAAATACGTCCCAAACGGCTGGTTTCAGTCACTAATTGCCATTTTAGACCAAAAAAGAAAAAAACGAGGGTGAGAGGGAAAACAAACCAAACAGTTTAGAGGTCTGCAAGCTGAGAGAAAAAGTAACTTCAGCACAGGAAAAAAAGACTGCATTGCAAGGAGAAGATTCATCCTCTCCATTTCTTTTTGGTCTTCCTGACTCTGTCCTTCCTCTTCCTTTCACAAGTCTTATGAGGAGCGGCTGAGGGAACTGGGTTTGTTTAGTCTGGAGAAGAGGAGGCTGAGGGAAGACCTCATCACTCTCTACAACTGCCTAAAAGGAGGTTGTAGCGAGGTGGTGTTGGTCTCTTCATAGAATCATCAGGCTGGAAAAGACCTCTTGGATCATCGAGTCCAGCTATTCCTATCAAACACTAAACCATGCCCCTCAGCACCTCATCTATCCATGCCTTAATCAACTCCAGGGAAGATGACGCAGCCACCTCCCTGGGTAGCCTGTACCCGTGCCCAATGACCCTTTCTGTGAAAAATTTTTGTGATAGCCAGCCTGAACCTCCTCTGACAGAGCCTGAGGAGCTCCCTCTTGTCCTGTCCCCTGTTACTTGGGAGAAGAGGCCAGCTCCCTCCTCTCTACAACCTCCTTTCAGGCAGCTGTAGAGAGCAATGAGGTCTCCCCTCAGCCTCCTCTTCTCCAGGCTAAACAACCCCAGCTCTCTCAGCCGTTCCTCATAAGGCCTGTTCTCCAGCCCCTTCACCAGCTTCATTGCTCTTCCCTGGACTCACTCCAGAGCCTCAACATCCTTCTTGCGGTGAGGGGCCCAGAACTGAACACAGGATTTGAGGTGCAGTCTCACCAGTGCCGAGTACGGGGGCAGAATAACCTCCCCAGACCTGCTGGCCACGACGTTTCTGATACAAGCCAAGATGTCATTGGCCTTCTTGGCCACCTGGGCACACTGGTGGCTCATGTTCAGTTAGCTGTCAACCAACACCCCCAGGTCCTTTTCCTCCAGGCAACTTCCTAGCCACTCTTCCCGTAGTCTGTAACTGCACAGGGTTGTTGTGCCCCTTCTTGTACATGGGTATAACATCAGTCAGCCTCTAGTCAAGTGGAACTTCCCCAGTCACCCAGGAGTGCTGGAAGATGATGGAAAGGAGTTTGGCAAGTATGTCTGCCAGCTCTCTCCATGTCCTCTACATAGGACTAGATGAAATGGCCTCCAGTTGCAACAGGGGAGGTTTAGATTGGATATTAGGAAAAATTTTTTTACTGCAAGAATGGCAAAGTGCTGGAATAGGTTGCCCAGGGAATTGGTGGAGTCACCATTCCTGAAGGTGTTTAAAAAGTGTGTGGATGTGGTGCTTTGGGACATGGTTTAGTAGACGCAGTGGTGTTGGGCTGATGGTTGGACTGGATGATCTTAGAGGTCTTTCTAACCTTAACAATTCTATGATGCTATGATTCACTTCCAGGTTATTCAAGGCACATAGACAGCAGAGCCTCAGCTAGTGTCACTCTGATATCCTGCTGAGAGTCTAAACTCAGGGCAAGCACCAAGGACCAGTTTGCAAATTGGCATCAGTGCTGCACAGGTTTATAAAGGTTTCGCACACCTCTACTGTTCACTGAAGCCAAAATCACCCCATTTCCACCACGGGCATTCTCAAAAAAAAAAATTTTTTTTTGTCTGACACACTAGCTAACTGTGCTGTGATCCTACCTCATCTTACCCCACAGGTCTTGTTCTTCTTACAAGGTCACAACAGGCAGAGGAGCTCCAGTTTTATACGTACGCAGAGCTGAATAACGTGTATTTTCTCTTCAAAAAAATCCTGTGGTTTTGACCAGCAAGCAGAAGGGTCTTAAGGGATGAGCAGATATAATTAGTGCTTGAAATAGCTTTAAACTCAGCCTCTTGTACCAGGTTATATCAGTGTAGTATGTCAGCCATGCCAACCCAAAAGCTCCAAATCTCTAAAGAGAAGGTGT
The DNA here is from genome assembly GCA_033558105.1 of Coccyzus lansbergi. NCBI lineage: Eukaryota > Metazoa > Chordata > Aves > Cuculiformes > Coccyzidae > Coccyzus > Coccyzus lansbergi. Next base: position 40,616 of record JAUMJK010000767.1, on the reverse strand, counting down.
CAGACTCCTACAAAAAAAAAAATAATCAAAGCCCTGCAGCTACTGCTAACAAGTGGAGAGAAGAGTCTCTTCTCCTAGTTTCCTCTGCAAAGGGATGGGTACTTCGAGCACATTGGGACATCCTGGAGATGCTCACTGCTCTGACAGCCTTGAATGGAGCAGCACCAGGCACTGCCTCTCCAAGGCCTGACCAGCAACCACTGGGCAGCCCTGAGCCTCTGCCCTCCCTCAGGTCTGGGGAACCAGACCTTCACACACACACCTTTTTATTTTTTATTAACTGAATAAGCTGCTTTTTCAGGATGAAGGCTGGAATGGGTCTCACCCACAAAGATGTTTTAAACCAGGCTTCCCATTGCCTTTGAAAGGCCAGCAATTCCTTCCTTTCCATAGGATGCTCTGCCCATATAGCCCACAATGCACCTGAGCTGTGAGGGACAATGGAGAGGAAGTGCTGCAAAGCCACTGGGATGGACTCCCAGCCTGGCTCTGAGCTAAACCACCCCACCCAGATCCCAGATCCACTGTTTGCTCTGAGCTCTGGGAATGCTGGCCCTGGCTGGGCATCTCCAGCTGCAAACATGCCAGCAACCCTGCTTGAAGCTCCTTTAGCCCCTCCATCTCAGTCAGGAACAGTGGGAAGTGCCTGCACATGGCAGTGAGGGTGGAACTGGTTGAGGTTTAAGGTCCCTTCTAACCCAAACCATTCTACAATTCTATGATTTTTTTCTCCACCCCCATGCCTGCATCATCATTCAGACCCCAGATCACCTCTGTGATGCCTTGCTGGGTGGCAAAGGTGCTTTGCAAGGGGTGGGAGGGATTTGAAGGTGATGGGATAGAAGTGTCTTTTTTCTGCATGAAAGTGTTTTTGCAAACCAGCCTTCACAGGTTTCACAACAGGCAGGCTGCCACCAGCAATAGGTGTAGTAAGCGCCTGCAATCCTGGCCTGGAGAAGACAGCACAGTCTGTTTGGCAGCAGAAGGATCACAGGATGTATTAAAAGAGCTTATTAAAGTCATTTTGGTTGCACTCCAAAGTGCACTGAAGGTTGAGGAAGATTCTCGCATTGATACAAAGGGGGTTTGGATTAAGGTTGATACCATTAACCCATGTGCTTAGGAGCTGCTCCAAACCCAGCTGAGCCCTGTGGTTATTACTGTGCATGTGAGCTGTCCCTAATAAAATAAAGAAGACAAACTTGCCTCCTGTGTTTAATGATCTGTGACAACTAATGGATCGGGTGTGTTTGTTAATAAGCATGTCTTACACAGCCTTGTCTTTCTCTCCTTCGTTACTGAAACCACAGCCAGCTTTCCTCCAGAAGGTGAATGCCTTTTGGAGTCACATTTAATTTGCTGCAAGCTACCCCTTTAAATCCCAGCTTTTACATGCAGTTACACCAGAGAATATGAGGAATGCCTCTGCTGGTTTTTCACTGAGTCCATTTAGCCTTTTTTGGATACAAGGAAGCATTGGAGAGGGAGGGCACATTTTTCCCTCTTTGAATCACAGAAGGAACACCACAGCTCATTCCTCATGTCCAGACTACTTAACCCTTCCCATATCCAAGGAGCCCTTAGCTGCTCCTCTGGTGGCCTTGAAGCCTTTTGCTATCATGTTGCCTGCTGGTCTGAAAGCCCAGAACGTGTACTAGGTCCCCTTCGGAAACAAAAGTGTGAGATTTTACATCCTTTCAGGACTACAGCCAGGACAACTGCTCCCACCTTGATCCCATGATACAAACGACAGCCTGACACACAGTCTCACAGCTCCTCGCACAGCAAGGCTCTACACAGAAAGTCCAGAGAGATTATTCTCTCTCCAAAACAAGGGAAGAGTGGGGTTTGCTTCCCACTCACTTATTGGCTGTCACAACAGCTGGTCTCCATGGATTTACTGCACAGCTCTCCAGCTCAGCTCGGTTTTCAAGCACGCTAAATTTGCATCCATGCCACATGACCCAGTCATTAAACCTGCCCACACCACTGGCAAAGAGCTTTATGATATAAGCTTGGCTGCAGGGACTGACTTTCTGATGAGCATAACACTGCTAAGAGGTTCCCCTGTCCTCTCCTCCTCTTCACATTCCCACAGGATGATGTGGCATGCCAGATCATCATACTAAGCTAGAGAGCACAGGAAAGGTCAGAGCCTGAGCTGTGGGACTCAAGTTTTATGTATGCTTGAGTCCTAAGTTATAGAATCACTGAATCACAGAACGATTTGGGTTGGAAAAGATCTTATGATCAGTCAGTTCCAACCCTCCTGCCACAGGCAGGGACACCTACCACTGGATCAGATTGCTCAAAACCCCATCCAACCTGGCCTTGAACACCTCCAGGGATGGGGCAGACACCACTTCTCTGGGCAGTGTGGACCAGTGCCTCACCATCCTCACAGTGAAAACATTTCTTCCCGAGGTCTCATCTAAATCTCCCCTCTTTCACCGTAAAACTATTCCTCCTCACCCTATCCCTGCACTACCTGAAAAAGAGCCCCTTCCCAGCTTTCCTGTAGCCCCGTTCAGTACTGGAGGCTGCTATATGGTCTCCCTGGAGCCTTCTCTTCTTCAGGCTGAACAAGCCCAGCTCTCTCAGCCTGTCCTCATAGGGGAAGTGCTCCAGTCCTTCGATCTTCTATTTTTGTCTAGTGTTTTAATGCAGGTTAAATCATCCATGTAAGTGGAGCCAAGGATGAAAGCAAAGCAGTTTCTCTCTGCCACAGCCCAGAGAGTGGCAAATGCTGGTTGCATTTTTACAGTCACAGATGCTGGGGCTTTATGCACTATCCTTAAGTTAAAACATTCCCCAAGATGACTTCAAGTAAGCTGACCTCTCGGTGTACTCTTCAAACTGAGATATGTTTGAGACACTTGTTCCACTCTTAATAAGAAAATCCCATGTAGCAAAACACTGAAGACCTCAAAATCTGACAGATGTGCCTGTTTGGAAGGCTGCAAAGTTAAATTATGTAGCAATAATTTTACTGTGAAAATGAAAATTGGTTTCAGATGCCACAGAGTGCGGGTACTTAGGGAATTATCACATCTCAGCTGTGCCACATCAGCATCTGCACCTGCACTCTGGGCACGGGAGAAGATCCAGTGATGGAGCCTACTCTGAGACAGGATTAGACCTGGTCTCCTGTTCCAGCAGACTGTACTGAGCCACCGGGAGAGCATCTGAGTGCTCAGGCCACACACCCACCACCAGTAACACAGCATCTGTGCACCAGAGCACTGCACAGCATACATTTCATCTCAGTTTTGTATGAGCAGAAGATCTAATTTCTACCCAATTAGCCATAGCAATGGTGTTTATGCTGTCTTTGCACAGGAAAACAGGCAGTACACAGTCCAACATGCAGTTAGTGGGGCAGGGAGACAGGCAGGTCCTGATGTGGCACAAGGCTCTCTAGTCAGCCTGCCAAAAATACTTAACAAATCTGAACCAGAAAACTGAATTTGCATTGGTCATTAGTGCCTTGTGTCACGGGACTGGGATGTTTCTTGATGTGGTTACAGGAGCCCTGAAACCACAGCCTCCGATCCACGGCATGAACTTCACCAAGGACAGGAAACAGCACAGGATTCACCATGTGATGAGCAGCACCATTACCCTGGCTTCATTAGGGAGAGCAAAGCCTTGAAATCTGGTTATGTGAGGACCACAGATGAACAGACAAACCTCAGCTCCTCCAACACACTTCCAGAAAAGTGGAAGAGCTTAAGAAACTTAAAATGTGACAGTAAAAGAAACCAGCATGAAAAAAGACCTACATGCTTTAAGGGTACCCAAGACACAAAGACAGCAGCTGTGCAAGGAGATAGCAAAACAATTCTAAACCCACCAGTCATACTTCTGCAGTTGCGATGGTTTCTGCACGCAGCTAAAAGGACAAGAATATTCTGTTTCCCTTGACAGCTTCATCAGCCTACGGGTGCAGCAGGACTCGCAGTCACTTCACCAGGAGTTTAGTGTTCTTGTCATCATGCCCAAGGCCAGGACCCCTTTCTGCAGCACTGTTCAAGCACGCACAGCAAAGACAACCCCCATCCCAAGCAGTTCAAGGGCTGCAAACAGTTGGATTGTGTTGCAGGGAATTAATTGGTGGCCTTCAGAGGAGAGCAGCAGCTGTGAACACAAGGTTTCTTTGCGCAGCACTGAAATAATTTTCCTCCTGGGGAGGAGCATGGCAGCTGCTTCTGTGGCAACCTTTGGTAAAGCCACGACTGGAGCAGGTGGTGGCAGCTCAAGACAAGATGCCACGAAAACCCAAGAAACTGAGGACACCTCTGCCCAGTCACCAGCTGTGGTTTGTGTCTTACAGAATCATAGAAACATTTGCTGGAAAAGGCCTTTGAGATCATCAAGTCAGACCATCAAGTCCTCAACTAAACCATATCTCTGAGCACCTCATCAACTCATCTTTTAAACACCTTCAGGGATGGTGACTCAACCATTTCCCTGGGCAAATTCTCAGTTTGCTGAGAAGCATATATTCAAATGCTGGCCAAACATCTACTAGGGCAGAAAACACATAGCGACTTAGTGCTTACCTGTAAGTGAGGCAGGGAACATGTTTCTAGTGGGTCGCTTGGCCATGTGCAAAGCCCACAGAACTCAGGAGTGGATTTCCACCCATTCTGCAGGCTCTGGTTTCCAGATATATCACTGAATGGAAGAGTATGAAATAGGCCATCAGCAGGCAGACACTATGCCCCCATTGGTGAGGCTCAGGCACCTGTCATTGTCAGGAAATCCCAGCTCTCTCCTCTGAAGGCATTCAGGGACATTCATGTGGTGTGGAGAGGGAAGGGGCTTTCCCGGCACTTTCTCTTTCAGGAGTAAAAGTCTCCCATGAAAGTCGAAGCACTGAGATGAAATGCAAGTAGCCCAAGGGGTTTATACCTCCCCAGTCCACACCACTTTTAAAGGATGAGCTGAGAAATTAACAAGGCAAATAAACACAATGAACAGGCACAGTCCTTGTCCACATCAAACTGCAACATCCCTTGGTGGGTCAGGCCCACTCCAAGGTGGCTGTGCCAGGCAGGAGATACACACAGCCTAGGGTGGGGCAACGGATTAATTCAGCTCAATCATACCACAAGATGCTACCCAGCATGAATGGAAACTATCATGCTTTCCTACTGGAGAACAAGAAAAGAAAAGGTTACCATCTCCAGCATACTCTGGAAGAAGAGAACCTGCTAGAGAACAGCAATAGCACTTCCAGCTCTTCCCAGGGGTTCCCATGCTTCCTTTGGTCATAAATAAATTGAGGCTGGGGACCAACCTTAGGTCAAGGCAGATACATAGATTCCCACACAGGCCAGTCTGCTCTTCCTTAGATTCAGGCAAGGAAGCAAAGTCAATTCCTCACCCAGGTCCCCCCAGGTTGAATCCACAAGGATGGTGGGAAATAGGGTGCCTCAACACAGGCAGTAAATGTGGGTAGAGCATGGCTGGACCGGCCAAAACAGAGCTGTCAGTTGTCCTGTACTGAGCCGAAAGAGCGTCAGCCCATTTCTGAAGGACTAGTCCCCTCCTTTCAACCCAGCAAAGACATTAATGAATCTGCTGTTACAGTCAAGCGGACGAGCACTTCCTCAGGAAGTGGGAATACAGAGCGTGAAAATGCATGACTGGAGGATGCAGGGACTTACTGATAAAAACACCAGCTGCCTCCTGTTAGCCCCTTCAGGAGCTAACACTAGGTAATCCCCTTCTGCTGCTCCCTTCCCTTTCACTAGGTCAAAATAAAGAGTTCCGGGTTCTATGCCAATGTTGCAACCCTATAACGGGGGTAAACATCTCCCCAACAAGTCAATCAGAAAATGGAACATCATCAGAGTTCAGCTGGTGCATAATTCACAATCATTTTCATAGAATTGTAGAGCCACAGAATGGTTTGGGTTGGAAGGGATCATAAAGGTCACCTAGTCCAACTCCCCTCCAGTAAGCAGGGATATTTTCAACAGGATTAGGTTGTTCAGAGCCCCATCCAACCTGACCTTGGTTATTCCCAGGGATGGGGGATCTACCACCTTTCTGGGCAACTTATTTTAGCCAGTTCTGGGTGTGAATAAGGGCTTAGGGTTCTCTTGCTCTGAAATATGCTGTTATTACCTCCAAAAGCAGGTATGCCAGGAGAAGCAGCAGCATATTTCTTAAAACCCTCCTCTGATATCAGCTATAATTTATCAGGCAAAACATGTCTGTACTCAAAACCTGAGAACACTTCTTGGGAAAGCTCACCTAACTCCTCTGACCATGGAGAAGTCTCCATTGCCGCACCCATGGCCCTGTGTATCTGCTGCCCAGTGTAGCCACCTTGGAGTGGTGTCATCAGAACCACCCGAGCCGCCAGTTTCGCTGGGTTATTTTTAGCCTGGGTCAGCTCCCTGCTCTGTTTTACTCCTGCAGGAGGTTTCCCAAAAAGATTCTTTTGTTTAAGGAACAAGGCTGGGAATGGAAGCGTGTCAAGCAGACCCTAAGAGAAGTTAGTGGCACATTAACACCCAGGAACAGAAGCAAGAATGCGTCCCTTTGGTTTACAGGGGTGCAGTCAAAGAACATTCCCCTCAACACCAGCACCAGAGCAGCCAGCTAGCTTGGGATGCTTGACACGCTCTGGGCTGCAACAAGGGTGGTATTAGAGGTGTCCACATCAGTCTGTTTCAAATCATCTTTCTCCAAAGGCTGTAACATTACAGGCCCTCAAAGTGTTTATCACTTGCACAGTGATTGCAGCAGGTTAGAGATGAAGAAATTAGTTAATTACCACACCTGTCTTGTCTCCCTCTCTTCCTCTCTTTCAACATCTCTGAGAGCAGAATTCAGGAGACCATCACAGTCTGTAAACTCTCGGACACCTTTTGGTAGGGTGGATGCCTGGGTTTTTGGGAACGATGGCAGGTCCATCAGGAGGGAAGAGAGCTTTAAGCCAGCACAGATCCCTGGTCTGATCCACTGCACACCCAGGCTAGATGGAAATCACATGGGAGACAAGTCTTATGCCATGGAATCAAAGAGGTGTTGCTGAATCCATGCACACAGAATCACAGAACGGTTTTGGTTGGAAGGGACCTTAAAGATCATCCGGTTCCAACCCTCCTGGGCACCCCTTCCACTGCATCAGGTTGCTCAAAGCCTCATCCACCGTGGCCTTGAACACCTCCAGGAATAGAACATCCATGACTTCCCTGGGCAGCCTGTGCCAGAATCTCACCACACTCACAGGAAAGAATTTCTTTTTAAGGTCTCACCTAAATCTTCCCTCTTTCAGCTTAAAACCGTTACTCTTCATCCTATCAGCTCCTTGAATCCTGTGTTCAGTTTTGGCCCCGTCACCATAAGAAGGATGTTGAGGCTCTGGAGCAAGTCCAGAGAAGAGCAATGAAGCTGGTGAAGGGGCTGGAGAACCAGCCTTATGAGGAGCGGCTGAGAGAGCTGGGGGTGTTTATCCTGGAGAAGAGGAGGCTGAGAGGAGACCTCATTGCTCTCTACAACTACCTGAAAGGAGGTTGTAGAGAGGAGGGTGACGGCCTCTTCTCCCAGGTGACAGGGGACAGGACAAGAGGGAATGGCCTCAAGCTCCACCAGGGGAGATTTAGACTGGACATTAGGAAAAAAATTTTCATAGAAAGGGTCATTGGGCCCTGGAACAGTCTACCCAGGGAGGTGGTTGATTCACCTTCCCTGGAGTTGTTTAAGGCACGGGTAGACGAGGTGCTGAGAGGCATGGTTTAGTGTTTGATAGGAATGGTTGGACTCGATGATCCAGTGGGTCTCTTCCAGCCTGGTTATTCTATGATTCTATCCCTGCACTCCGTGATAAAGAGCCCCTCCCCAGCTTTCCTGTAGCCCCTTTCAGTATTGGAAGGCTGCTTTAAGGTCTCCCTGGAGCCTTCTCTTCTCCAAACTGATCAAGCCCAACTCTCTCAGCCTGTCCTTGTTTGGGAGGTGCTCCAGCCCTTCTATCATTTTTGTGGCCTACTCTGGACTCACTTTAACACATTCATGTCCTGCCTTGTACTGAGGGAGCGTTGTCTGAGAGTTGGTGGCAAGGGGGTTCCAGTGGCTGCTCATCTCTCCCCCAGCAGTGCCAGCCTTTCCCTCTGGGCTCCTCATGGCACTGATGCCTAGTACAGATTGATGTGAGATGACTGCCCTGTGGCCAGGCTGGTGTGTTAGAGAACCTTGTGTATTATGGAATCACAGAATCACCAGGTTGGAAGAGACCCACCAGATCATCGAGTCCAACCATTCCTATCAAATACTAAACCATGCCCCTTAGCACCTCTAACAAGGACCTGTGATTTCCCAGCAGTTTTATGGGGTTACTTCCACACCTTCAGCTGTGTCCATCTCCACTTTAAACCAAATGCTTTGCTGCTGAGTCCAGGATTGCTGGATCTGTCCCTGCAGCAGGCATGCACCACAGGCACTGTGGCAGCTCCGTGCCACAAGAACAATGCCTGGCAGATCTCCCACCTTCACCTTGTCTGCAAATATTTGCATGCTTCCCTTGTCCATCAGCAGCCTGGTGTTTGTGCAAGGAGAAGGTAACAGATGTTGGAGGAATTCATTTTCTTTGCAGCCCATTCACAAGAGTCATGTAGGAAGGCTTCTGGGTGGGAGTGTGGCATAGCAAAGAAGAGGAAACAGCAGCAATTCCTGCTGCTATGTAATGCCGCCAAGGGGCATGGTCTCAGCAATGTTCATCTGGGGATTTACAGGGCATTAAGCTTATCTAGCAACTGCCCACAAAACAAATTGGCTTGAAGCACTGGTGTTCATAGGCTGCTACAAAGAAGATGGCTCTTCATAAACAATCTGTATAACATCTTACCTTTTAACACTTTCCTGAGTGGAAACCTGTTCCAGTGGTTACAGATCTCACTGTTTCTTTTTTCCTAAGACTAACAGGAGATCTGCGGTAGCTGGATTGCCCAGCAGCAAGACAAGTGGGCAGGTATCCCTTTCCTCCTGGATGAGACATAGCCCCTCTGAGATTGGCAATATGCTGCTTTTCCTTCCACCCCCAGTCCAACAGGTGGGTTTCTGCTGCCACATGCAGATAAGGGAGATCGTGGGGCTCTGATATGAGGGTTCTTCTAGGGTCCTAGTAGATTTAACTTCATGAGGATCTTGCACCTCCTGTGAGAAGACAAGGGTTGAGAGAGTTGGGCTTATTCAGCTCAGAGAAGATAAGGCTCCAGGGAAACTTTAAAGCAGCCTTACAATACTGAAAGGGGCTACAGGAAAGCTATGGAGGGGTTCTTTATCAAGGAGTGCAGAGATAAGATGAGGGGTAACCGTTTTAAGCTGAAAGAGAGGAGAGTTAGGTGAGACCTTAAAAAGAAATGCTTTCCTGTGAGGGTGGTGAGATTCTGGCACAGATAGCCCACACAAGTTGTGGCTGCCTCATTTCTGGGTGTGCTCAAAGTCAGGTTGGATGAGGCTTTAAGCAACCTGATGCAGTGGAAGGTGTCCCTGCCCATAGTAGGGGAGTTAGAACTGGATGATCTTTAAGATGCCTTCCAACCCAAGCCATTCCATGATTCTATAACGCAAAAGCCCCAAACATCATCCTTTAGATATATATTCAGTCTCTCCCTTGTCCAGCAAAGCATGAAGCTGGAATAGCTCCCTGCCCTCATACAGAGTAACCAGCCTCTCACTGGATCAAAAGAAGGAGGCAGCAGTTTCTGGGTTGACCTAGAAGTAGAGCCATGTCAGCTAGGATGGTTCCTAGTGGGGCTTCAGCCTGTGCTAAGTAGCTTCATTCTGTATATGTCCCAGATCTGATAAACTGTGAGGGCCACATAGCACTTCCAGCAGGCAGCATGGACGTGGCCACCCTGTTCTGAAGGGAATTTAATAACATAGGGACTTGGCCAAACCCTACTGCAGAATGCTCCAGCATACCCGTAACTTCTCTATGGCAACATAGTCCCCTGCATGCTCATTTCTCCAATTGGAGACCTTAGGATGAGAACCACAGGGTGGATGGACTCTCTTTCATTCCAGTGTTGCAGTTTCGCTCATGAATTCCTCTTTGATTACCTTAGCAGCCATCCAAAGCATCAGGCCAGTTTCTTGGGGTTTCTCCTTTTTCCAGGGCTGGAAACCAAATTGTGGTGATGAGGAGAACGTTGGCTAGGGAAGCAGGGCCTGCTTTTGATGTTTTAACAGGGAGAATTTCAACCTGCCTTGCCTCAGAAAAGGACCATATTTCTCCCAAATTTACAGCAGGAACCTGTAGTATGGAAAAACACTTGTTAGAACAAACCTCTCCTACCCATTGTGGTGTCCTTGTCACAGCTGATCACCCTAAACTTTTCATTCCCCCACCTAGCGCTACACTAGAAGAAGCACCTCAATAAAACGTGCCAAGTTATTTTTCCAGTTTCTCTCCCTACGAGCCCCAGGAAGTCTGCTATAATATTGCTTTCACATATCAGATTTCTGGCCTCATTCATTCATGGCAACAAAAAACATATGGTGAGAACACATCCTGCACAGCCCAACAGGGAGGTGCACGGAACGGCTGGGCAAGGATATAGGTTATGGTGGAGCCCATGGGGAAGTCCAAGGCAGAACAAAGTTTCACTTTACCCTCTCCCTCTCACCAAACAACACAAGCTTGTCTTCCATCTGGGCACCAAGTGGATAACACATGGACGCTACTCATCAGCAAATACGAAGGTCACCAACATACTGATGCTGCGTTCAGTCCTGCATTCATTTCTGGAGTCTTCAGCACAGGAAGGACAGGGATCTGTCTGGGAGAGGCCAGAAAGATGATCCAAGGGCTGAAGCACCTCCCATGACAGGCTGAGAGAGTCAGGGTTGTTCAGTCAGGAGAAGAGAAAGCTCAGGGAGACCTTAGAGCAGCCTTCCACCACTGAAAGTGACGACAGAAAATCTGGGCAGGGGCTGTTTATCAAGGTGTGCAGGAATAGGATGAGAAGAAATGGTTTTAAGCTGAATGAGGGGAGATTTAGATAAGAAATGTTTTCTTGCTAGGGTGGGGAGGCACTGGCAAAGGTTACCCAGAGCAGTGGTAGATGCCCCATCCGTGGAGGTGTTCAAGGCCACATTGGATGAGGCTTTGAGCAGCTTGATCCAGTGGAAGTAGTCTATGTCCATGGCAGGAGGGTTGGAGCTTGATGGGCTTTAATGTCCCTTCCAACCCAAACCACGACACATTTCTATCTTGCTATAATCCTATATGGAGACAAGCTCCTCTAAATAGTTCAATAGGCGGGATTAAGACACATTATTCCTGCAGCCCAGGGATCCTTGATTCATTCCAGCATAGTGGGCAGCACTGACTGTCTCTCTTCCCTCCATTTCCCCCCCTCTGATTTGTACTTGTTCACCACAGCAGTGCAACTCTTGCCTTTAAGTATCTGTGCAGTCGCAGGCCAAGGGGATAAACCTGTTTTCTCTGGCCCTCTCTGCAGAAGTCTCGCCCATAACTAGCATAGAGACTGTCTGAAAGCAGCTGGAACCCTGGCAGAGCCTCCTCCTTTCCTTACCACTCAGCACGTATCTGGCCACTGATCCCTGCAAAGCAAAGAGCCCTAAAGGTTCCAAGGGCTTGGAAAAAGCTGGGATCAGCTCTCCTCCATGCAAGGCATTACGCAAACACTAGCAAAGGCCATTGCCTGTCTTGGGCAGCTTTGCCGCTGAGATTGCTGAGCAAAAAAGGGAGCTTTTTGTAAAGCCAGTGGTGTATCTCTGCTATGCAATACATCCAGGTTATAAGGACAGAAAATGCCTCTTCCATAGAGATCAGCAGAATTCAACCTGCTCCCAAACCTGCTGACCTGCCCAGGGCATTGAATCATTGCCCAGTTCCCCATCGCATGCCCTAGGCAAAGTAGCTCAGACAAGCTTTGCCTGCACTTATGTATGTGTCCTACACAGCACCTTCCTCACCTCTTTGGGACAGTAAAGGAAACCATCTCTCACGTGACTGTGCTGCAGGGGTGTGCTAAAACTGGAGGGTACTGTCACAGCTCTGGCCAAATTTGTGAGAACCCAGCATTCCATGTCCCACATCAGCATCCTGGCCACCTTCTGCACCCATCCAGTGGACAGCCACTTGCTTGTCTCCCCCATCTCTCTGCTTTTTATGCCTTTCCAGAGCTGCATGACTGCTGCTTCAACAAGGGATTGTGTAATTTCAGTGCAGAGTTCAGTTACTCATTTGGTAAATACTTCTCTTTGCAAGACTGCCTTATCTTGCAGCTTCAATAGGCACAGGGTATGCACACAGTGGCACAGCAGGGCAGACACATAATGCCCTCAAGGCCCCCATTTCCTTCTCTCCATTGTGTTTTCAAGAGTATTTATCCCTTTTCATACCTCCTGGAGTATCCCTGAAAGTGCTCTACCTGTTCATCCTGCAGGGGAGCTGCAAGAAGAACCCAGACCCCACTACTGCAGAAGGAAGGAGATGGGCTACCTGCTTAATGTGCTCCACAAACCACACTGCACACCCCTTATCCACACAACCCACCGTATAGCAGGTTACCGAGCAGGAATACTCAATGGCACAATGCTAATATAGGCATGATTCCTACATCATTCCTGCCATGGATGAAGCTGGGAGAGGAAAGAGGGGAGGAAGCCAACAGAACCTCATCTTTCAGCAACACAATCCATCTCTCATCAGCTATTAATCAGGGCGCATACCTTCCTAGTGGCCTTGCTCCTTTTTTAGCGCCTCTGTAACCAAACAGAGCCAGGTGGTTTACTTACCAAGATTTCTCCACTAAGACACATGGATGTTTGTCTCCCACAGAGGGCTCCCTGTTTGCATTGTACCTCCCTCTGGTTGCGTGCGCTGAAGAAGCTTCGGCCGTTGTATCTTGCATCCTCACGCACGACACTGCTTCTACGATTAACCGGTTCTGTAGACTGAATTACCCTGCCAGAGGAAAGCTTTTCAGCCAAGCATCATCTTTCTTCCTTCAGCACGCATCTTCAAGCTTGCAATTCCCCTCAAGCAGGCAAACGTCACACAGACAGTTCCAAGGACAGCAAGTAAATGTGTTTTCTCACCTTCCCTCTGTCCAAGGCTGAGGTATGCACACAGCATACAGATGCCACATCATGTTCTTGCACTGCGTTTAATCAAGTCAAAAGGATTTTACAAGTCACCTTCTCTAGAGCTCTTTGAAGTGTCTAACAAAGGAGAGCTTATACGTTTGTGCATCCATACTGCAAGAGATGAGCAAACTTGCATCCATCAGTCCTTTTTCTGGATCACTGTCTCCATTGCCTTTCCCTCTTTCCTCCTGCAGAAGGCCAAACTCTGGCTGTACTTTTTGTCAGTCCTTGCCACAGGAGACACTGTCCTCAGTTTGACATGAGACGCAATTCACCCTCCTGAGCCCTGTTCTTCAGCCCTTTCTTTTAACAAAAGGATGGCCTTGTCCCTCTAGAAAATGAAAGACAGACTCCGCGCTGCACAGAATGGTTGTCACTGAAAACCAGCAAGACCGTCTCTGTTTTCATTCATTGACTTAAATTCCTCTGTTTTGTTTCTCCCTTTTTGCACACAAAAGGGACAAGCAGGGTTTTCCTTTTTCATGTTGTACTTTCTGACATCAGTGATCAGTTTTCATATCACCTTGCATGTTCTACATGTTTAGAAGCTTCATGGGGATCAAGCAACCTTAAAGAAACCCAGACAGGTCCTACACCAATGGGCTAAATGGCACCACTCTAAATCCAGAGTGCCAGCCCCACAATTGAAGTAGACTTTCTGGAGCAGATGCAAAGCCTAAAAAGCCCGGTCTCACATTAGTGTAGAAGAACCATCTCACATCAAGGTAAAGACATCACACACCATCAGATATCAATGGAAAAAATAAAGCAACACTGAGGGTGAGACATGACTTGTGTAAATATACCTAGGGCGGGCTGGTATATAGAAAGTAGGAGGTGGCGCTCTGTGGTCACTCATAAAAGGAAGATGTGAATCAAGTTTCTGCGTATTGACTCTGAACAGACGTCACAACCTGCCATATTCAGAGCTAGGCAAACACAGCCAGAGACCCCTGTCGGTGTAAACCAGCCCTGCGTTCATGTAAGTCAACACAAAGATGGCAAGTTACATCAGAAGACACTCTCCCAACATGAGAAGAAGTGCAAGAGAGCTGTTTGAACTAGGATTGCGTCATTATGCACTGTATAAAAGCTGGGCTGTGGCAAGTCTAGGAACAGCTGCCAAGGAAATCCTGGAGTCGCTTCAGGGAGGATCCAGGAATTTAAACCCCTACAATTGCAGCCCTGGAATTTTGATGCTGTTTCCATCACACTGAGTGCCGAGGATGCCTTCAGTTCACCCACACCATCCCTCTGAGCAGGTCCTGAGAAGTATTCGTAGAGGCCTTGCTGCTGATTTAACAGCATGCAGCATTAGGAACAACACAGCTTGGTTAAAGACAAAGCAAGTGGCACAACATGGTAAATGCAACAACAACTGGTGCACAATGAGGAGTTGAAGAGCACAGCTGCCTTTCCTCTCTAGCCAGGACATTTCCCGTAACACCATGGTCTACATCCAGAAGTATCTTCCAGACCCTTGGAACTACAAGTTCAACTCCATGAGTACCAGTGCAAAAACTTGGCCCAGAAAACATGGCCAAGCAGAGGTTAAAGCTAACCCAGTCACACAGGGCTTTCTCTGTTTCTGTTTCAGCACTTAACACAACTCAGGACTGCAACAGTGCACACAGGACAGCAGTGGGACAGAACCCAAATTAAACAACTGACAAACCTGCCTCTGGAGGAAGGGTAAGTCCTGATCCAGTGATCCATCTACCACTGGTGTGCATCAGTGGTAATCTGTTCATCTAGCCTCTGAAGCAGATCACAGTGAAGGACAACTACTGCTGATGGGTTAGGTATTCATTTCTGGCAGCAATCAAGCACCTCAGCCTTAATACAGCTCAATGATGTTAACAGTGACGGCTGATTAACCCACCACAGGCTTGTCTGCTCTCAGCTCCTGAGGGATCTGGGTCATCTTGCAGAGCTTGCAGTGGAAAGATGGCACCAACATGCCTTGAAATATTTTCCTCACCTCTTCCCCTCTTCACAAGGATAGGCCAGCCCTAAGCATCTGGGTATTTGCAGAAGCAGACAGCCAGCTGCTAGAACTGCACACATGGCCTGAGCTGCTGTTCCCAACTCCAGCAATTACAGGCAGGATACATCGCAGATTGCCAGATGGAAAGCACAGACCCACCACAGCAGAGACACCTCCGTGGTCCAAGACGTGACGCTTCAAGATGTCCAAGGGAAGAAGAGACAAACAGCAGAGGGAAAACAGGAATAAAATGAGCTACAGGGTTAAAAGGAGAAGCAGGTACTGTAAATTTGCTAAATATCTTAGTCCCAAGTGAAAATCTCTCCTGCTGTTTACATTAATCAGGGCACTTAAAACTCATCCTAACCAGCTGCTCCCACATCCTTTGTCCAGCTCCTCTCCAAACGCCCAAGCAGCCCACTAAGAAACAGAGCAAATATGCGCAAGGGTTTGCAGACAAAACCAGGGACCCTTGGAAAACACCACACAGAAGCAAGCACCCCTCTCCCAGCAGGGAGGCAGCTGCGCTTTACAGTAGGACAGTTTCCAATGTTTTCCTTCTCGGTGCAGACAGGGGATTTCCTGTCCTCCATGGCAACCACCTCGCATTTACTGAAGGCGGCTGTGCCAATAATCTCCACAACAGAATAAAAAAAAAAAATTTAAAGTGGCACTGCCTGTTAGCTCAGGGCTTCCAACTTGCAGATGTTTTCCACACCAACGCTCCAAACCCACCTAAAATTTGTGAGTGGGGGTTTCTCCAGTGCCACACCACCCACAATAGGGGAAGCACTTACTGGACTAGTGCTGGTCCAAGAGTTTCAAAATGCAACCGAGCTGAGTGTGCCCAGTGAAAAAGGAACTTGGGGTGCTGGTCAACAGCCAGATGAACATAAGCCAGCTGCATTGGACAAGGCAGCCAACAGCATCCTGGCTTGGATTAGCAATGGTATAGCCAGCAGGAGTAGGGAAGAGATTATATTCGGCATTGGTGAGGTCATACATCAAATCCTGGGTTCATTTTTGGGCCCCTCAGTACAAGGCAGACATTGAGAAACAGGAGCATGTCCAGGGGAGGGTAACGGAGCTGGGGAACGGTCTCGGGCACAAATCTTATTAGGAGTGGCTGAGGGAACAGGGATTGTTTAGCCTGAAGAAGAGGAGGCTGAGGGGAGACCTCATCACTCTCTGCTGCTCCCTGGAAGGTGAGCGTAGTGAGGTGGGTGCTGGTCTCTTCTTATAAGTAACAAATAATAGGATGAGAAGAAATGGCCCCAAGTTGCAGGCAGGGAGGTTTAGATTGGGTATTAGTGAAAACTTGTTCACTGAAAGGGTTAGCGGCCACTGGAACAGTGACTCAACCACTTCTGTCAGCAGCCCATCCCTGGAGACTGGAGATGTTTAAAAGACTGGTGGATGAAGTGCTCAGAGATATGGTTTAGTAGTGGGCAGGTATGGTTGGACTCGATCTCAAAGGTCTTTTTTAAGCAAATGATTCTATGGAAGTCCTCCCCTTTCCATCTCCCTTGCACAGGCCCGTGTGCTCCTCTGCTCCAGGAACACAGCTACAGTGAGCTCAATTGGCAAAGAGCCCATCTTTGTTTTGGCCCATCTCCATTTTGGCCCATCTCATGCCATTTTAGCGAGTTACATCAGCTTGGCACGAGGCCACATGAACATCAGGACCAGCCCAAGGGATGCAAGAGGAACAAAACAGGAGGGGAAGCGAGGCCATTCCCTTCCAGTGGCAGCGAGAACATAATGAAACTACATCTGTCGTTGTCTCAAATTCAACTAGAGAAGCTAACAATACTGGTACATCTCTGCTAACCTGCTCATTGCCTCTCATGCCTAAAGAGGTTTGGTTCAGCAAGTATTTCAAGGAGGAGCAGCTCAGAAAAGAACTGTAAATCCCCAGTGACACCAAACCTGCATTACATTTTTGGGTTAGGCTAAGCCAGAGACAATGAAGCCGTTTGTTATTCTCAAAAGAGATAGTGGTCTAGCACTAAACAGGAACCTTAAACTTCATTACTTCCTGTGCTTTATACCAGTGAATCACACTCTCTGGGGTGTTCCCCCTCACAGAACAGGCTTAGGAAAGTCTTTAAGTAACAGCAAAGCAACATTAAACACAATAAACAGTGAATGAGAATTCCTTTACTGATGGGGAAGAGCTGTATATCCTTACCTAAAAGACCTTATTGCTCTCTGCAGCTCCCTGAAAGGAGGTTTTAGCAAGGTGCGAGTTTGCCTCTTCTCCCAAGTAACAAGCAATAGGACAAGAGGAAATAGCCTCAAGTTGTGCCAGGGGAGGTTTAGATTGGATATCAGGAAAAACTTCTTCACTTTAAGAGCGGTGAAGTCTAGGAACAGGCTGCCCAGGGCTGTAGTGGAGCCTCCATCCCTGGAGGTAGACAAAAAGCATGTAGACATGGCACTTTGTGACATGGTTTACTAGGTACAGTGGTGTTGGGCTGACAGTTGGACTGAATGATCTTGGAAGTCTTTTCCTACGTTAATGATTCTATGATGACTTCTGTGAACAGAAGTCATGGTGCTACAAGCAGTTATGTGCACACAATCTGGATGCTGTGCTCTACCTTTGGGTGCTGACACGAAGCTAAAGCATCAGCAGAGAAGCTTTCACAATGTTTTACTACCTGCCCAGGACTCTACCACCCTCTTCTGCAGAAAGTTGCCTTGAATTCCACTGCCAAGTAAAACAAATCCACAAAAAAAGAGCACCAAGTCATTGAAAAGGACACATTCCACTGCATTGGAGCAGAGGCAGAACAGTCACACCAGCAGTTACCACCTCTCCACAGAAGAGCAGTAAACCACAGCCTAGGGACAGCCAGACTGAAATCACAAGCACTCATTTGACCACTTCCAATAGCAGCCAACCAAGACAGCAGGAGCCCTGGCGTGGAATTTCAGACCCAAGTTAAATTTCTCACTCTGACAAAAACCTCCTCATGTAACAGGCAAATCCCCTTTCCACACTCTACCTGAATCCCCTCTTGTAAAACAGGCACTGTTCTTGCTTGTCTGTTCAAGTTACACAGCAGTCCTAGCAGAGATTATTTTTAGCATGCAAGCATGAAAACTCAGCTGAGCTGGACTCTGATCTCAGCTGGGTTTTCTCATTGGCTTCAGAATATAAAAAGTAAACAAAAAGCAAGGCTAAGCCCACACCATAGCATTTGATAACAGATGAACCATAATTTTGAGAAAACAGTAAGCTGCAAGTCCAAAGCTGGAGCCAGGCAACAGTCTGAGGGATTAAAGTGGATCACCAGTGCTTGCATTAATTCATCAGTGACCAGTGAGCAGATAGACAGATTTCAAATCCATTTTAGATACTACACCGTCACCCAGCGATGACGCAGGTGTTTAAGAGCACAAGGTGAAATAACTCATAACCACACTCCAGACATAACAGCAAGTGCTGGGAGAGCAGAAAAACACTGAAAACTAAAAAAAGTGGGAACTCTGTAGGTTCTCCTTCACAGCACAAACAAGTGTCTCCTCCTAATCTTTTCAGAGAGATTACAAGTGCCAGAAAATATTAATACCTGCCAAGAAAACCTCTTCAGCTCTGTGTTTTGAGAAATTGGCATTTGTTGCTATCAGAAGCATAGCACAAGGCTACAAAACTGCTAAAAGGCAGGGCTTCAGATTAGAGCTCCCTTTACAGAGTGTGCTATAAGGAAAAAAATAAAAACCAAGATGAAATGGAGAGGAGCGGAGTAAATTGGGAGCACATTAAAAAAAAACACAACCAAAAACTAGTCATAATGAACCTAATTAAAACATCAGTAATTATCCCAAGATAAGTCAAGCTGCAGCTCAATTCCTGCCCCCCATCTAAACATCCCAGTAGGGTGTTTAGAAGTGCCTCAAGCTTGCAAAGCTGCAGAGCCACTGTTAGGAAACACAGAGCCAACAACAATTCACCCAGAGTCCATGCTAGCTCTTCAAGGATTTCTGTATCCCAAAGGCGTATGTACCACTCTCTGCTCGGCTTACCAGCCTTAGCATCAGTGATCTGTCTCCTAGAACCATGAGTACTTGCATAAGCCATGGCAAACCAGCTTCCTTGAAGTAGACTCAACTCTTAATCATTCCCCTTTTACAGCTACCAAACTGGTTTATTACACCATCTGGAATCACAATCTTGTGAAACAGGACGCATTTATGAGCCTCTCTTATCCAACCAGGTAGGTTCCTATCTGCATTTTTCCAATATCTAGATACTGTGAAGTCCCCAAGTATAATTCCCACCTGTTTCACCCACCCCAAGGATGCTTTTATTTCAGTATGTCCAACCTGCTGCAAGCATACTACTAAGACTGCAGCCTACTGCATCCAGCTATCCTGCTGCTAGCCTCTCCTAAATTTGCACTGGGATCCGGATCGACTGCTCTGCTCCTTTGAAAACAGCCAGCCAGATACCAGTAGCACCCAAGGACTTGATTCTAGCACATTTTGCCTGCACCATCCCAACAGTCATTGCCACTTTCTGTGAGCAGAGGCATGCTACTACTGTCCAAGGACGTGAATCACTTTACTCCAGGACTGAGCACACAGCTGGATTCCTCAGGATCTGTGCTTCTGTTGGGAGGATGAGAAACATCAGCTCCTCCCCAAGATGGAAAAGAAAAAGCTAGACTCCAGACTAACAATGCGGAGAAGGGAGTATTGTGTCCTGTAACATCCTACGCAGCCTGGTGGCTGAATGCCAGTAGAAACATTCTCCCTGGGAGGGCAGTTTCTCAGGGATATCTCCCATAACACAGGTCACAAGCACAGCACCAAGGCACAAGCAGATGCACTGCTTATCAGCTATGTTATGAGAATACATCCCTGATTCCAGGCTGAAGAGTTGCTACTGGGAGAACCCCTAGCCTGTTTCAGGCAAGGCGAGCTAGATTAATGCAGAACTTTTGGAAAGAACACTGCTGGAAGGAATTGCAGAGAACCAACCTAAGTACTTGTGCTGCAGGCCAGGGGCACACTTACCTCCATCTGCCTTCATCAACAACACTAGAGCTGATGTCAAACAATCCTTATGAAGCTCATCCCAACATTTATTTATTCCTAATATTTAGATTAAGTCTTCCCTCTTTCAACTTAAATCCCTTCCCATTCATGCTATCCCTGCATTCCCTACTAAAAAGCCCCTCACCAGCTTTCCTGTAAGTGAGGCATAACTGACATCAGATGTGATAAGCCATGCACCACAACTGCCATCACAGCTGTGAGGCTCATGCCTGTTCTCCAAACCCACTTTGCAACCCAGAAACTAGAACAACAAGCTTGTAAGGGTAAACTGCTTTACAGATATGATCAGTAGATATACACTAGACTCAACCAGCCTTTCAAACAGAGTCTCAGAAATGTTTCTAAAAGCTTGTTTCCATATTGATTGTAGTCTGCATTGTTACACTGACTGGCCAGTGCTGACCTTTGTTCTGCTAAGGCTTTATTCAAGGCTCTGCTTACAAGGGAAGCCAGGTTCAGTCACATTGCAACAGTTAATGAAAGATGTCTGTCCTTCCTTACAAGCAGACTGCTCACGCGCAGCTAGTATCTCCATCAACACACATCCAGCTGCCAGGAAAGACACTGGGTAAGCAGCAGCCTTCTAGGGCTTCATGACAACGCGGTCTGAGGGCAAACGTGGTGCAATTCGCCACCAGCAGCTGTCCCAGCCTGCCACCCACTGGCCTCCAGGAACTTCATCTGTGCTGTGACTCATATTTTCCAAGTCAACGCGTTTCAGACATGGAAGCTGACTGCAATGCCCTCAACTGGTATAGCTGAGACAAAACAGCTTCCTTGTGAGCAACAGTGTTATTGGCAGAAACTGCTTCGTAACTACAGTTTGTTGCAGTTACTGTAAATTACATAAGTATAATCCCATAAATGCACCCAGTCTTTTGCATACTTTTAATCTGATTAGATCAGTATTTTAATACAAGTCAAACAAACAATGTCGAGAATTTAGCGCACAAACATCTCATGGAAAAGCTCTAAAAACACTTTAAAAGGTCAGACTTTTAAAGCTTCAAGTATCTTTGCTGGCAGTACCTGAAGACCACCATAGTCTAGACTGCTTCTGGAGTAAGGACACAGCGTTGTCAGAGAAGTACTAGTGTAGCTGCACCCTTCCTCCTAGCAAAATAAGAAAAGCCTTTGAAGCAAGTTGAAGGGGTTTAGCATCAACAGAATCAAAGCTCGGCTTCTTCAGACTCAGACTAAAGTTGGGTGCATAGGCTGCAAGTTCCTCACTACTGACTTTAATTTCCAATGACCTCTCAGCTTCTGGCAGTGGTTTCCTGAGGACCCAATATAGAAGAGTACTTTACTGTAAGAAAAAGCATAAGCAAGATGCTACTTATCCTGTGCCACAGGCAATAGGTGCAAAAGGGCATTAAGCAATGATGACTTTCAAGAGCCCCAGCACACTAGAAACTCATCCTGGCACAGCTGGCAGAGGAGCAGATACTAAGATGAAGCAGCTAGAATTTAAAGCAAGATGCACACTGTGCATATCTAGGAAAAGTCAAAGCTTTGCCAGCATTTTGTCCGAGCTCACTGAAGGAGAGTTGGACAAAACGATCTTCATGGTCCCTTCCGACCTAGACCATTCCATGACTCTACAAGCTGTCCCAGCTTGACACCACCAGGACAAGTGTCTAGGAATTTACATGCCATCTGCCACAGGTGACAGTGATGCTACCTACCGGCTCTCTTCATCTTTGTGGCCTCCTCTGGACTCACTTTTAACAGATCCATGCCCTTCCAGGGCTGAGGATTCCAGAACTGAAAACGGGGCTCCAGGTGAGCTTCATCAGAGCAGAGTAGAGGGGGAGAAGTTGACATGCTTTTATGTCAACATTCATTCAAAGAACAAGCATATTGAGTCAAATATTCATCTATAGAGCTCTGAATGAAAAGATCCAGGTGATGAGCAATTTGTGATAGATCTGTGCCTGAAAACTCAGTCTATCGTTTCACATCCCACACAAAATCTTGCCATACAACAACTTCTGTATCAGACATTTTTATTCACTGTATTGCCCAAGTGTACAAATACTGAATGTAGTTATAGAAATCCAAAATATACTGTAGTAGAAATCTGTCTGGGAAGTGGAATGTTAAGATATTTGCTTTATAAAATTACTACACTTGCATAAGTCACTCCCACTTGCAAGTTATATATATATTTGGGCTATGAAGAGACCGATTACTTTATGATCCTGCAAAAAAGGAGTCTTCAGAAAACATTTTCTGCTATATTAAGTCAGTCAACAGCAAATTGATTTCTTACATTTGACTCATTTTGAGTTATCAGCCGGCAGGATGTTAGCTACATCCAGACAATTTATACACAATTCAGCTCTCATCTGTACCAGGAAGGTCAACGTATCACTACCAACATATTTAAGTATTAGTCAAACAGAATCTCAGTGACAATATTTAAGCTAATGAAATTAAGCCAATAAGTTTCCCCTGGCCATTGAGTGCAATTGACGTTTTTTTCACATTTTCAGAATAAGGCGCCTTAGTTCTTCAATAAATCAATGCAGCTTTGCAGAAGAGAGACATTGTTCTGGAAAGGAAAAAAATTAGTTTCAAGTAAGCACATCTGATAATTTAAATCCTGCTTTCCACAATGAAGTAGCTTCCAAAACAGTAGGTCCCTCCCAGGATTTTGTAGCCTGTGACAATGCTAAAGAGCTTATACTGCACAGAAAACCACTTAAGCAGTAAAGCATCAAAACCAGATCAGAGTCTGCAATTGCTTCTTCCTGTGGGCTGGCATCCAACTTGGTTTGTGGGAAAGACGGGCAAGGGATAGAGTAGTAAGTTTTCAAGTATGTCAAACTGAGCAGCACTGTCAAGCCTTTTATGTCATGCAAGCTCAGTGGTGAAGTAGCTACCTGCAGTGAAGTCCAGGACTTTCAGGGAACAGGAAATTAGACTTTTCTTCAAAAGAAGCTGAGTATGCAGTTGCCTCTTCCTGTGGCTTCCTGCTTTGTTCTCTACACTAAATTAGCAGACCTCATAACCTGTGTGCAGTTTTCCTGGCTCAAGCTGCCAGCGCAGTGTCGTCTTCACAGCCTACTTTAATCCTGCTCAGACTTTCTGCATGGGACGGATAAGACTGTCGGCATTTCTTCTGTGTATGCACTACACCTACAGATTTTCACTTCCTTTCCTTCCCCGCTTCAGCTTTCACCTAAGGAGCCCAACTGTTCCGTTTTATAGTTCCTAGTTTTAAAGGAGCCTCAGCAAAACCTCCAAATCACATACTACTCATTTCTCTCAAGCAGTGCCTGCTAAATTCCAAAAAAGGACATACCTTTGCATGTTTTATTTCCAGTTCTGCCATTTCAATTAGGTTTTTGCGGAATGCTGCTATTCTCTTCTGTTTGAAGCTCACTAATTCTGTAGGAAAGAAAGAACAAAGACAAGACAGATGTACAAAGTGTGACTGAACATTTAGTAATGCCCCTTAGTTTTCCCAAGTTCTGTTACATAGTTCTAGTTACAGTATCTGATCACAAAAAGATTCAGGAATTAAGTCTATGCTTCTAGCCAGAAGATGCATTCATCACATGACACTGACACCTCGGTGAGGACACAGACAGCTTGTCTAAGACAAACGCTTTGAGGGAAGATAACTGGAATAAACACAGAAGCAAGCCACACAAGCTTTGAAGAACATTTTAAACCCAAGAACACTAAGGGAGCAGCACATGTATCATGAAAGCACGCTTCATGTTTTATATTGTGGTTCTTACAGGAGATGTCTTTGCAGGGAAAATAAGGCACTTGGCTGTACTGGGACAGAGCAAAAGCCTGTTTGCACAGTTCTAATGGAGATAACCAGAAGCCTGAGTAGTTACCTTCGGGGGAGGCCAAGAACAAGAGTTCGGTCTGGAAAGCAGAGACTAGGGGCTTATAATTAAAGCTGATCTAATAGTAACATTGCTCTGCTTCAGACAATTATTCTTAATGTTTAGCTGCATTAAATTTTACAGGCATCTATACTGCCTTAGGGATGTCAGGACTATTTGTTCCAGGAGTGTATTCAGAAGCCTTCAGTAGCTGAAGATCAGAGGGAGACCTGGATCTCCCTTCAGCATAAACACACCAAAGCCCTGGTTTACCTTGTTTTGCAGATTCTGAAATCTTTTCAAACTTCTGACAGCATTCCTGTTGATGTGCCTCAGCCAGCCTGACATCCTTGCTCTTTAGTCTGGCTTTATCCAGAGCTTTGTTCGAGTTTTCATAGTTGATAAGAGCCTTTGTGCGTCTGTGCAGAAGATCCTGAAGACAGACACAAAGAGCATATCAAAATCTTAAAGAGGACAACTTCCCAAACTGAGGTTACGACTACTCTCACAGCAGGAGACTTCACTTTAAGCACCAGATTCTGCTGCTTCCAACAAGCTATTTAACCTGCTCTGCTCTTAACATTGCAACAGCTGCTTTTCACTACTGAAGTATCAAACATTCAGGACAGCCACGTGCACCTTAGACAAGGAATTCTGAGGGCTACTGGAAGCAATGCTGCTTCCCTTGAAGTAGCTTTATCCTTATATAAAGTGGGCCTCTCCACCCAGGAGTAATAGCACTTAATTTGCACAGTCTACTTCCAGTAAGGGACACAGTATCAATTATTTCTATGGAGACCTGGTAGTTTGAAGCACTATGCAAACCTAGACACAAGAAGCAGCATAGCTCTCCGACAGTTTCTTTCTAATCTAGCTGCAGCACAGTTTTGATGTCTAAATAGCAGTGAACCACATAGAGGGAGCCTGCAGTGGATGCTCCAGGGTATATGACATTAGAATTACAACACTAGATGAAGAGGCCCATCAGGTTACACCTAAATACCATTTCTCAGCATAGTCATTCCCTTGCCAAGACGCGTATAAGTCAGAAAAAAGCTGCTGGCAAGGCTTTTGCAGTCACATCCACTTAAACTCCTCTTGAAAGCTCAGACTCCAACAGCCCTATCATGGATATACAGTAACATTTCACAGAATCACAGAACAACCAGGTTGGAAGGGACCCATCGGATCTTCTAGTCCAACCATTCCTATCTAACACTAAACCAAGTCCCTCAATACCTCATCCACCCGTGTCTTAAACACCTCCAGGGAAGGTGAATCAACCACCTCCCTGGGCAGCCTATTCCAATGCCCAATGACCCTCTGCGTGAAAAACCTCCTCCTAATCTCCAGCCTAAACCTACCCTGGTAGAGCTTGAGGCCATTCCCTCTCGTCCTGTCCCCTGTCACTTGGGAGAAGAGGTCAGCTCCCTCCTCTCCACAACCACCTTTCAGGTACTTGTAGAGATTAATGAGGTCTCCTCTCAGCCTCCTCTTCTCCAGGCTGAACAACCCCAGCTCTCTCAGCCGCTCCTCATAGAGTCTGTTCTCCAGCCCCTTCACCAGCCTCGTCGCTCTTCTCTGGACTTGCTCCAGAGCCTCAACATCCTTCTTGTGCTGAGGGGCCCATAACTGGACACAATATTCAAGGAGCGGCCTCACCAGTGCTGAATACAGAGGGAGAATCACCTCCCTGGACCTGCTGGTCACACCGTTTCTGATACAAGCCAGGATGCCATTGGCCTTCTTGGCCACCTGGGCACACTGCTGGCTCATGTTCAGTCAGCTGTCGACCAACACCCCCAGGTCCCTCTCCTCCTGGCAGCTTTCCAGCCAGGCTTCTCCCAGTCTGTAGCTTTGCTTAGGGTTGTTGTGCCCCAAGTGCAGGACCCAGCATTTGGCCGTGTTAAACCTCATGCCGTTGGACACTGCCCAGTGGTCCAGCCTGTCCAGCTCCCTTTGCAAAGCCTCCCTACCCTCCAGCAGATCGACACTTGCACACAGCTTTGTGTCATCTGCAAACTTGCTAAGGGTACCCTCAATGCCCTCATCCAGGTCATTGATGAAGACATTGAACAGGACTGGACCTAGCACTGAGCCCTGGGGGACACCACTCGTCACTGGCCTCCAGCTGGACTTAACACCATTTACCACCATTCTCTGGGCCCGGCCAACCAACCAGTTTTCTACCCAGGAGAGTGTGTGTCTGTCCAGGCCAGAGGCTGACAGTTTCCGCAGCAGAATGCTGTGAGAAACTGTGTCAAAGGCTTTACTGAAGTCCAGAAAGACCACATCCACAGCCTTTCCTTCATCCAGCAGCCGAGTGACTTTGTCATAGAAGGCGATCAGGTTGGTTTGGCAGGACCTGCCTCTGGTAAACCCATGTTGACTGGGCCTGATCACCCGCTTCTCTTGCATGTGCTTCATGATAGCACTCAAGATCACCTGTTCCATGACTTTCCCTGGCACTGAGGTCAGACTGACTGGCCTGTAGTTCCCCGGATCCTCCCTGCTACCCTTCTTGTAAATGGGAACTACATCAGCCAGCCTCCAGTCCAGAGGTACCTCCCCAGTCTTCCAGGACTGCTGGAAGATGATGGAAAGGGGTTTGGCCAATACATCCGCCAGCTCCCTCAAAACCCTAGGATGTATCCCATCTGGCCCCATGAACTTGTGGGTGTCCAGCTGGCCAAGCAGGGCTCTGACCACCTCCTCTTGGACTACGGGAGCCTCATATTTCTCCTCTGTTTCCCGGGTATCTACACAGAGGGAACAGCTTTCTTTACAATTAAAGACTGAGGCAAAGAAGGCATTAAGTACCTCAGCCTTCTCCTCGTCCCCTGTCACTGCTGTTCCCTCTGAGTCCAAAAGGGACTGTATGGTCTCCCTAGTCCTCCTTTTACTGTTAATATACTTATAAAAAGATTTTTTATTGTCTTTTGCTGACTTAACTAATCTGACCTCTAGCTCGGCCTTAGCCCCTCTGATTTTTTCCCTACATAGCCTCGCTTCCCTCCTGAAGTCCAGTGGCTGGGATTCACACCAGGATTTTTCATCAGTCACCACTGGTTTTACTGACAAGTCATGAGCACCCAGACAGGGCAAGGGTCAGAAACCTATTAAGTTCTTCTCTACATGTCAAAGAAACTTGTCATAGATCTTAAACAGCCCTTCTGTAAGTAGGCTGGACTGCAGCTACCCAAGATATAGATCCTATATTCTGCTGTGATTCAAGAATGCCAGGCTTCTTCAGTAAAAGAAAGGTCCTCTGTACTATCTTCTCAATGCACAAGGAATACCACAAAAAAGTCATGATGCCTGTAATAAAACTAATCTTAAAAAAAACCCCAAACATTCTCACCTTTGCAGCTTCTATATTGAGCATGTAGTATCTCAACAGTTCAGAGAGTTTTAGGTCTTCATCAGATGAAACTCTACTCTCTACCTTCTGCAGAAGAGATCAAATAGTTGATATGTAACAGGATACAGCAACATCCAGATTCAGAGATTTTTTTTTTAACCGCTCCCAAAGCTTCTCTTACCCTGAGTTTCTCAAATAGCTCAGCAACTTTCAACAAGTACCTAGGGGGGAAAAAATAGCAGAAGCAAGTTTTACATACTTTCAGTTTGATAAAAGCCAGAATCTACTCCCAGGAAACTAAAAAGCTGAAGGCTGGAGTTTACCTCTCCATACAGACACAACCAACCACCTAAGAAGAAATCTAGTCTAAGCAAAGACCTGGACAAAAGGTTCAGCGTAAGTGGTGCTGATTCCAGCCTAACAGACTAATAGTTGAACAACTAGACACCATTTAAAGTAACACTGATCTCCAGATCAGAAAGGTCTTGTGGAGAATTACCCTGCTGTTGCTTTCCAAGAGGGATGAACAGCCTTGTTTCTTCAGCTATTTACTTTAACAAGGTCTTGCTAAATTGATAGCAAAGTTTAGAGAGGTGGAAAAAATTCACCTCAGATGTAGCTTTAAAAAACCTGCAATATCTTCTGGACCTTTGAAGTTCCAGAAGATAATACAGGCTTAGCATAAACTGTGGTTGTACTTAACAGCACTTTAGAACAGAGGTGCATAGCCCCCTTCCCCCCTATTCTCTGGGACTTTGTAACCTGAACAAGAAGTCACAGAGACTTTTGTTTAGAATGAGATTTGATGACCAGCACAAATCAGCTCCAGGGCACAACTGGCAGAAGATCAGCCAGTTGAGTTAGATCCAACTGACAGCTTTAAGTCTGCTACATAAGAGAGGAATAAAGTTTCAATATCACTTGCTGGAAATTAAAGAAACTCAAAACAGCTATTTCGCAAACCCTTGGATTTTCAGGACAAACTTGGTATTTCCAGACTCAGGATATGCTTATGAACAGTTAGAATTGTTTACCTTTTGATAACTGTAGGTTCTTCTAATGCCAAGCTGTTCATGCAAGCTGAAGTATAAATATAATCGTCTGCAACATCTGCAAGAACAAGACAAGGTTTTCAGGCTGAAATCAGCAAGACTGCAAGGCCTTTAGAAAGGTCTTTGAAAAGATTCACTTTTATGAGATCTTGTCATCTTATCTGCTTTTGCACATGCATCCTTGATTCTGCTGTAGTAGATTACAAGAAAAATCTTCTCTTGCTCAAAAAAGTCTTCTACTTCCTGAAAGAGAGTATGACCTGTTAAGTCAGCTCCATTACTGCAGAATACAAGCTCTTCCCTATTTTGGGAAGGGCTAAATAACCATAGCTATCTGAGCTTTATGTCAAGTACCTGCTGAAGAGCAGCATTCAAGACAAGACCCTGATGTGAAGACAGACTTGACGCTCAACTATTCAACACCACAGGTTCTCTGAAGCAACCAGTAAATTGGTATCAGAGGGCTACCAGCTGTTACAATTTTATTTCCCAGGCCCACTGCAACACTAGCTAAGCAATGACCAGTTTACAAGCCTGCTTCACACCCACAAACAGTATACATACTGTGACATTTCAAGATAGCGTTTAGGACAGCAAGTCTGTTAGAAAGAGCTAACATGGAAACATGATAGAAAAGCTGAAGCTGGACCAGCTACAGCAGTCTTTGGTATTTGATTTCATCTAATGCAAGCAGAAAGCCATAAATCACATTTGTTCAGAGCTCCAAAGTAAACAGAAGTCACAAGCACATTTGCTGAAGGTGCAATTCCTTCTTCCCCACCAGTGTCAGGTGTTAAGACAGTTCTTGTGCATTCACCAGAACCTTTACATATACACTTAAATGTACAAACTGCCTATAGCTCCAATGTCTTATTCCTACAGGAGTCAAAATTAACAAAGGCTACTCCACCCAACTTGGGAGAGCAGCAACAAGGAAGGTTTGCAGTAGTAACAGCTTCACACACAAGTGAGCCTGAGGCAGACAACTTCCCTGGAGCAGGTAGCAAGAAACCATCAACATTAGGCTAAGTAAGAGGTAAACCAGTCACTTTACCTTGACTCCAGAGAAAAGAACTTCATCAGCGCTCTTCACCACACTTTTTAAAAAGCCACCAAACACCTCTTTTGTGTTTTTCCTCCGAACACTCAGCTGCAACAGAGAGGCCAGGACAGCTTTAAAGTCATCCCAAGGTATAAAAAAGTGACTCTTTGACACTCACTTTTGTAGCATCATTTATATCTAGCATACAACAGAGCAGGCCAGTTTCCAAGCTCTCCATAACACTCACATGACCTGTACAAAGAAGGCTCATGTAGCCAATAGCTTGACTTGAACTTGTTCAAGTATTCTGTGACACAGATTTTTCCCATTCCACAGAAAGCTCAGTCTTTACTTACTTATCTTGGGTCACAATCCACCACACAATTTGTTGCAACAAAACAGATGCAGCACTACCTTTAATACATCTCCATTTTCCCATTTTAGAACTATGCAACACAGCACAGGTACACCTGGATCATAGTTTTCTAATCAACCTGACTAGGATTAAGAAACACTGAGATTTATAGCAGAAAGAGGTCTAAAGGTCAGACTTTCATCCTTTACTCATCTCACAGAAGTACTGGCAATACCTGTTTGCTGGCACTGCACATAGATTTACCCAACATTCTGACTGTGCCTAGAACTGGAAGAAAAAAAAAAGCCTTACATCCTGATCATACTCCAAGAAAACATGAAAATTGCGATCTTTGCTGAGCACAGGATGAGAAGCAATCCGCTGAAGGAAAATTTCATGTGATGATACAGTCTTCTTGAAGACAGCGAGGTATTCACTGAAAGGAAAGAACAGATTGAGATCCTCTTGTACCGCTTTCTTCTGTATACAAAGAACTGCTTTAAGTTTATCCAGTGAAAATACTCAACAGCACACTTCAGTAACACCCAGCTAGTGATAGAGAAGCACTTTTCAATCTCTTTAGCTAGGAAGTTTTCCATTTTGAAAGCAACTCCAGGAAACACCCCACCTCCAGGATTTTAAAGATGATGCAGCAGTAAATACCTTTCCAGTCACATTCCAGATCAGTTACCACCAATTAACCTGCTCTCCCAAATGGCTCCTCTACATCCTGCTTTTGGCAGCAGACTAATTTTACTTACGCTTCTAGCTCTTGCTTCATTTTGGCAAACTCTTCTTTTGTCATAGACACTTCTCCTTCCCCTAACTTCTGCATCTTCTCTCTGGGACCATCAAAGTCTGGCTTTGAAGGTGCTGGAGGTATCTAGCAAAAGAATTGGTTAGTAACGGATGCTAGCAACTTAAGTTTTCCAAAAGTTACTTCTAGACTTCTCCAGGAGGCCCTTCTGCCTGATCATGGCAAGTCAGCAAGGCTCTACACCCAGGAATTCTACAGGCATGTTTCGCCCCCATTTGCCTCTCCCAGCTCTGTGCTAGCTCTGCCCTAGGAGCGAAATCAACTGAGAGGAACAGCCTCTGTAGTCCACCCCATAGCCAGCCACCTTCTATAGCCCACAGGACCTCCTGAAGAACCAGAAAATAAAAGCAACTATACTTAGAGTGTTCCACTGTGTTATCTATGGGCAGATATCGCCACAGAACAGGGAACTCACAGAACATCAAGCTTTTTTTGCTGCTCCAAGCTATATGGAAAGTCCAGATAGAGCCATACCACTCAAGCTGTTCGGGAATCAAGGCAAAAGGAAGCATAGGGAATACCCAAGTCATGAAATACTAACATTGGTAAAGTCAGTTTTATGCCCTTGCTAGTCTATATTTTAAATCACCATAGTTTTTCCTTTAGAATTACACTTTCTTAGGAAGTACTTACAATGAGTCCTGCATACTCTTCAGTTTCAATGAGTGTGTCATGCAGCCACACAAAGTCTTCATGCTGCCTTGTAACAGAGAACTCAGGGCTTTGAAAAGCTGGCAGTGTAGTCTGGAAGACAAGATATAGAAGCCCTACTGTTTTGTAAATTAGTGCTTTTAGAAACAGTTCTGTACTTTCCCAAAGGAAGCTATTTTGCCTAGTAAAAGCCTCGCCTACTCTCTTTTAGCTGAGCTGGCACTCCTTTGAAAGCCTTACTACTAAGAAGGCTATTTTAAGAAAAGGCACTGTTGTGAAACAGCATTAATGCAGTTTATTTTGTCAAGTTTCACAGTAGCTGGTTTCCTCACTCCTACCCCCATCCTTCTGGTGTCAACCTAGGATTCCTCAGCAAAGCCAGCCTAGTGTATCAGCTACTGTGGCTCTAAACAGAGAGTGTTCAAGTCTTAGGAAACCTGAAGCTTCTGCTTATATATATATACACACACACATCTTCCAGCTACATTTAAGTGAAAAAGCTCCTTGTAATTACATTTCCTTCATTGCCAAGCCCTTCTTTACAGGTACGTATATTGCAAATACAGAATATACTTGCATTAACACTTACGAAGACCACTTTCTACCCTGTGATCTTACCTTAGTGTGCACAGTGAACTTCACTCTGTCCTTTTCACTCAGAGCATCAGGAATATCAATTTGGAGAGAAGGATCAACATTCAGGTCTACAGATACAGACCTCAGCTGCAACAGAATTCAGACCATAAGCCTTGGTCAAGCATCAGGTGGGTTTAGTGAAGCTAGACTGGTCATCAGCTGTTAACAGAAACCACATCACTGCAAAAACTAGCAAATGCCAGTGCATATGGATAAGCACAACAGCCTTGACACCACCTGTGCATCACCGTGACAAACCTTCCCTTCCAAACACAAGAAAAGCCTTGCTAGCTTAAAGTCTAAAGAACCAATGGTTAGAGTTCACATTAGAAGTATTTGGGAAGTCTTCCCTCCAAAGAAGCATCCTCCTCCCAGTACTTCTCCAGCCAGTTTTCTTGGAGCACATTAAGCCAAAGCCTTTTATGCCACTTAGATGATAGCAATAACCCTAGTATTCTCTTTTCATTATCCCGTGCCTCCACGATGTGGCAGAACAGCTGCCCTCAGGAAAAAAATGGGGAATGAAGCCTTTTTTGGCTCTCATCAAGTCTAACTGCCAACTGCTTTCCAGAAACAGTACCAAAACACAAAAACACTGTGGCACTGGTGTATGCAACTTTTTCAGGATACCTGGCATCAGGTTATTAATTGCTGCTGGAATGCACATTCACTGATATAGAATGCTCCAGTAAGGTGGTACAAGAACTGGTCTCGAGGATATCTGAACTTTCCCTTATAAAAAGCCATCTATCATTTGTAATTGCAAGCCTCTTCCCCTCCTTAATCCAGGTCTTGTCTTATCCTTTCCAGACAGAGCTTTGTGTCTGGCAACAATTTAATGCTATTTGTTTCCACTTAGAGCAGCTGGGAAGAGGTTTCTGAGCATGGAGCATGCTGAGAGATGGACTCTTTACAAGAGGCCTCAGAGCATATCAGCTTCAATAAAGACCAGACTAACCTTCCCAGCACTTCAGACAGCTCTTGAACAGAGCCAACATCTTCCTATAGGGACTTATTTCTTCATCCCAACAGCTTACTCCATAAATACAATTTCAATCATACTTAAAACTTTTCTAGAGCAGTGAAATAACCCTCTCAAGCTGAAGATGCTCTAGGTTACACTCCAACATCCTCACTGGATGTTCCTTGCTATGACAGCACTCCGACTCAGAGAAGACAAGGCCTTGATGTTCAGCATGCCACCCCGTTCTAGAAAGCCAGGGAAATGGCCAGGCTGCGCTTACAAGCCGTAAGATTCAGCACGGTTACCAGCTCATTTCTCCCTCTGGTTTACAATTTGAACTTCCTTTCTCAAGTTGTACATCACTGCTTATGGTCAACCACTGAAGACAAATGGCTTCAATTCTCTACAGGACCTCAGAAGCAAGCAAAAAAAAAATTAGGCTTATCCACAGAACTTAGAAATAATGCATACATCCAGTTCTTATATCACATAAAAGTCAATTCCTTGGTAGCTAGGGATTCTGTGAGCTACTAGACACTAGCAATTGCCAGCTTCAGTCATCCATATTCCACAAGCATGCAGGAAACTAATTCCATCACACTACAGTTGTTCCTGTGCTACAAAACCTGTCTTTTAAGAGGTCCTCCCTTCAATGCTGCAGCCTCGCAAATCACTCTTCTTTGCAGCCTAAGGGAGAAACTGCAAGAAATCAAGACCACAACACAGGAAATTTGCTGAAGGGTAACCATCAGAGCCAGGTAGAATCCTGAGGTTATCCTTTACAAAGGTAATTCCAAATGCCATCCCAGGAAAGCAAGCATGAGAACTGGGCCATGTTGTTTCACCTGCAGCA
This sequence comes from Coccyzus lansbergi, assembly GCA_033558105.1. NCBI lineage: Eukaryota > Metazoa > Chordata > Aves > Cuculiformes > Coccyzidae > Coccyzus > Coccyzus lansbergi. Next base: position 6,852 of record JAUMJK010000767.1, on the reverse strand, counting down.
TAGGAGTGCACAGACCCCACCAACCAGGAACTCATCCTGACCACCACCTAAGCACAAGTTTCAGCCCCAAAGCCAATAAGCAAACAGTGCCAGACAGCATCTGAGCAGCCCTGTCACATCACAGACAGCTCCTGCACTGCCTTAAGCTTCTGTAAAGCTGCATAAGAACTGCTGAGAGGTTGCCCTTTACCAGGTGAAGCTTCGCTTCCAAAAGCTTTGGAGACTCCCTCCCACTAGCCTGGCCATCTGTGTACTCAAGCTGCAATCCAGCAGACACAAGCCTCTCTGGCTGCCTGCTAAGGACCACGGCTGTCAGGTCAGCATGCATTTCCCCTCTACGCAGCCTGTCCCAGTCTGGATTCCCACTGCCAATGGTGGTTACTGCTACAACAGGCCCTGGGGTACCCTAGTCACTGTACCCTTATCCATCTAACCATACTAAAAGACTGCTGTATGCTAGTTGTTAGCCAGAGTTAGGAGGTACTTCATCTGAGATAGTTGTAAAGTTTAAAAAGGAGTATAGAAAGACCTTCCACATAGCATATTGAGCTTCCTGTTCTCACTTCCATAGGATGGAAGGGTTTTATCCCACCCTTGGTGCTGTCTCGGCTGCAGGCATGGACATTGAGCTTACAGAGTGTGCCCTCAGTTCTTTGCAGTTCCTGCACTGCTCACATGCAGATGGACATGGTCGGACTCCTACAGGACAGATGCTTCTCTCCAGCCACTTTATAGGACAGATTATATGCCCCTATGGGTGTGTGATCTGAGGACTTGCTAAGAAGACTCAGACCAAACAGGACAAGATGTATGGTTCAGCGATCACTGACACTGGTTTAGGCAGAGGCTGCCCTATTCAAGCACTAGAGGAAGGATAAGCGGAAGGGCACCATTGGTTCCACTGGGAGCACAGCTCCCTGCCTGTTGTCAACTAAAAAGGCAAGTCAGTCAGTGTTTCCCAGCCAGATAACACCAGCAGCCAAAGCAGAGAGATGCAGATGCCAGTGTTTTGCATCCTGCTTACTTATCTTCACTGTCCAAACAGGATCAGCAGTGTTAACAATATGAACTGCTGAGTCTGTTAAGTATGATAAGCCAAAGGAAACTGCCTCCTTTCAACTAAACCAAGGAAAGGATTACACAAATCAGCCAGTCCTGAATTTATGACCTTTTAGAGTGTTGTGAAGAAAGCAACCTGTGATTAGATTCTATCCGCACACACCGACCCATGCTTGGTAGTTGCCTGCACAAGGGATGGGCACTTACAGACATAGGATGGCACTGCTCTGTTGGATTAAAGCAATTCACATGTCTTGAAACTCTTGTATCTCTCCTACCCTAAACATCTGCTGCAAGTGTACATGATTCAGTCTACACTTAAAGGTCACTGCAGGCTCAAACACCAAGTGTACCATTGTTTGAAGACAGTATAGGATTTCTCTATCCTTCAGTGAAGGACTGGGAGCCACATGAAACGGAGGATTATAAAGCCACTGGTGTACTCAAGTCCTGTGAAGGTCACTGTGGGCTCCTAACTCCAGGCCAGAGACCTGCACAATTGCAGCAGCAAGGCTCAGACTACAAAGATAGCATTCACACTGCCTTCAGGAGGACAAAGAGCTCTGCTGCCTTTACAGGAAGCACTGGGGCAGTATTTCTCCAATGAACTAGAAGCCCCCCTCTCATTATCACAGCTCCAAGAGCACACCTAGAGCAGACATTCCTCACCACAAGCTTAGTCAACACAAGCATCCTCTTCTGCAGCAATAGCAGCTCATCATTCAGGATCTTCCATTCTACCATCCCTCCTACAAGCAGGAATGAAGACTAACTTGCTTATGGTCACATGAAGGCTCTGCAAAGCAGAGGAACTAAACTTTCACCTCCAGGGCCCAGGCTTGTTCCTTTATCGCAGCAGGCACCCAGCCCAAGACCTTCCCAGGAAGCCACTCCAGCTCAGCTCTCTAGCCAGCCATGCCTGGACATCATTGCTTCCTCCCTGCACTCAAGGCCATGGGCAAGAGAACTGAAGCTTCCCTATCCCAGTTACCAGAAACTGTCCCAAAGATCCTCAGGGCAGGGATAAAATCCAAGCTCAGCATCTGGTAAAATATTATTCCTTACTAGCAGCACATGCCCACTGGAGCAGCACATGCCCACTGGAGCAGCACATGCCCACTGGAGCAGCACAGTGGGGAAGCAGCTGGGTCTGGCAGCAAACTGAAACCCTCATCCAAACCCAGCAGTGCTGCCACTTTCACCTCTCATTTCCCTTCTCAGAAACAACTTAAAAACTGCTGGGTTGCAGTAACTACAGCAACTGTTACGGCTGCTCTGATGCCTTCCAATTCTAGGCTCAGACCTCTTCAGTTACTTGGACTGGGATCTCTAGGGTTTCTTGAACACTCAACAGAAACTTTTCCCTGTTCAGCAACACCACTGTCCACAACTGTCTGACCTGGAAGGTAGAACAAGACACCAAGCAGAGCCCTCCAGTCACACTGATTAATGTTTGTAGGTGTCATAACCAGAAGACTAAAATATATATTACAGTATTAATTAGGACAGTGTAATAATCACCTGATCTGGAAACCCAAGAGAAGATACATCAGACACCATTACTGTGACCACTATCAGGCAGACTTCTACAGCACTTGCTTAGAGATGTTAAAAATAAATAAAAAATGAACCATTTAAGTACAACCCAGTGATGGCCATCAGCCACCAGAAGCTTCAACTTGACAGACAAAAGCTTCTGGTTGGGCCTCACCCAACACAAACACATCTTCGCAGTTGCAAGCACCCACTGGAAGGAAATGCCTTCAACCACTGCAGCCACTGGATTCTTCTGCACTGCCAGAACTGCTTTTATAATTCTGCCCTTTAGCATCAGTTCTGGATGACTCGCTATTACTTCTGCACCCTAACAAAAACTAGCTGCTAGTGCAGCCACTGTGTACAACATTCAATTGCCTGCAAAATAAGAATCTAGTTTTTCCTCCAAGTAAGGTTAATCCAGGGGGTTTCCACACAGCTATGCTCTCAGAAGGAGCAAGGAGTCATTCCACAAGGGCAGAGCAGTCTTTCTAATTAAGCCAGTTTAAGTGTTCTCCAGAGACCACTAAGCTAGTTCAAGCATTCTCCAGAGAGCACTAAAAGATCATGATGTTTTCTGGCAGTTTATAGAGAACCTTCAGTTCCAGAGGGCCTCATTTCAGCATCCAGAAGTTCATCAGCAGGCTTTCAGAGTACCTGGCCAGCAGATGTAAGTAGCATTAGTTTCTGGTGCTGAATATGACTGAAACACAGTTCAAGTAGCTTAAGTTCCCTTTAATCAAGATACTAAAAATACATCTGGAAGAGCACAGAAGACATGCAGCAGTGAAGAGCCAGTACAGTAGACGTGAAGCTTTGATTTTTGCAGCCTTCATGACAGACTTACTGTTAGCTCTGACACTGTGCTGGAAAAGCCTCAAAGTAGTCAGTTACAAACATCCAGGAAAATCAAAACAGTCTTCTTGCATGCAGTCTTCACATTGCTACTTATGCTACAGAAAATGTTTCCCCAAATCTGTGCCTTTGGACTGTAGAACTCCAGTGATGCAATGGTTTAATTATTTTGCTTGAAACAAAGATAAAGAGGGAAAATCTAGCAGCCCTGAAATGGCATTCCTTACCAAGTGCAGCACCTGCCAACTGAGCAGAAGGCAGTCTTTACAGCCAGAGCACCTGTGGCCACTGGTTGCAAAATAAGCTGGCCCGAGTACCCAGCTTTCCTGTCAGAGCTATCTCTGTATCACCCTGGAGGAAGCAAACAGTCACACACCTCCTTACACAGAGGGCAAGCGCTGCGGGAAGGACTCTATCAGCATTCAAGGATCCCATATTCCAAGCAAAAGCCTTTCTTGCTCCACCTCACAGCACACAGGACACCTCCATCCAACCCACCACATGCTCAGGTTGAGGAGTCACGCAAGAACCTTGGCAGCACAGCCCAAACCCTCCCTGCCACAGCAGCCTGCCTCAGAGCACAGCCCACAGCTAAATGCTTTTAGCCTGTATGTCTTCTGTAATGTGAAGCATGCCCAGCTAAAGTGGAAACTGCAGCAGAAATGAACCCTTACGCCACAGTCAGCATCTACAAGAATGTTTTGCTGACTTCCTGCAGTGAGGCCGGAGCTGGTGGTAGGGAGTATCAGCAATACGGCCTCACCACGTGCTTTTCACCTCCCATGGATCTGAAATGGTGTCATCAGCACAAACCAATGTTCCAGCTTCATGGAGGCTGTACATCCTTGACAGCATATTACCTTTATTCAGTAGCTTCCACCTTGCTAGCAGTTCAACTCCCTACTTGCTTTTGGGCCCAGCAGCACACAGAAGCTGTTTTCCAACAAGACTTAGCAGTTGTTTGGTTTTTTCCCAGAGCACACAGCAGTTGCGCAGTGGCTAGAACCACTGTTCAGGAGTGATAACAGCAAGTCCCAGGCTGTAACAGACCACTTAGTCTTCCACTGACTGTTCTGTCAGTATTTTGATCCAGAACAGTTGAACTCCAGACTGAAGCCGTCACAATACTACTGAGCCACTGACATTAAGAAATAGCAGGGTATTTGCACAAGTTTAGCTTGGCAGTCCCATTACTTGCTTCACTTTCTGAAGCGTCTTTCCCTTCCCACGACAGATTACACTATCTTTCCCGCTGCACTTCCAATCACCCTCATCCCACCCTCCCTTCCTCTTCCTACGTATCCTGATCCTCCCCAGCTTCACCACCTCAGGGTCAATTTTCACTTTATACTTACCAAGGATTCCTACTCAAGGCTCATTCCTAACAAAGTTTCCCTTAGAGGCATCGGCTTTATCTACTAGCCACACATCAATTCCATGTTGCCATTTCCTTATGTAAACAGGAACAGACAAGATAGGAGTGTTTCTATCCTCCCCCCTGCTCCTGGAATCTTAAAACACCCCTACAACCTGAAACAAGCTAGTTAATCTTTGGCTATTTAGCATTAGAGTTTAAAGCTACTCCACCCTCGCCATGGGAATATTTTGCCCTCCTCCCAGTATTCCTGTCTGCTAAGCAAGAAAGGGCACATAAACAATTAACGTTACCAACAGCTGCAAGACAGTTGATGTTTTACCTTCCTCTCCACCTGCAGGTTCCATAGGGCTACAGAAACCATCAGTCACTATTCTTAAAAAAAAACAGATAATTGAACACTAACAGTTTCACACACAGCAGAAAGGCTAAAGCACCAGCTAGCTCACAATTAAAAGCGAATAACTAGAAAATATCCATTCAACAAACTTTTGCCAGTTCTACAGGATCAAGATTGTTTTAAAAGATGTAAATGCAAGAGAAGCAGATGAAAGGAAGGACTCCAAAAAGAGGTAGCCAAGTAGGTGTATTTATAGCCCTCAATTCAGCTAAAATACATCCTCCAAAAGGCTGGGCAAGGAGTAATGGTTTTAAACTAAGGAAAGATGGATTTAGACTGGGTATAAATAAAAAACTTTTACGATGAGGGTAGTGAAACACTGGCACAGGTTGCCAAAGGAGGTGGTGGAGGCCTTATCCCTGGAAACATTCGGCATCAGGTTGGAAGGGGCTCCACACTACCTGATCCTGTTAAAGATGTGCCTGCTCCAGCAGAGGGGTTGGACTGGATGACTTGTAGAGGTCCCTTCCTCCCCAAAGCATTCTACGATTCCAAAACGTTGGAGAAAACAGACTGAAGAGACTTAACTACCTTTAACAGCTTAAAACAGAGGTCTCCTTCCTGCAAGTGCTTAGTCACAGTGCAAAACCACATGCAGGTGCAACACTATGAAAACAAACAGGCAGCTCAGATGGTTACAGACTGTCTTACCCTATGCAAGACCCTATGCTATCAAACCGGGTAGACTGGGTAGATTGAGCCAGGCAGCTTGTCCTGCATGAGAAATGATCCCAAGCACTGCCTACATACACGGACATTCATTCACAAAGTTCCTGCTTTAGCAATTGATTTGCATTTCCTCGGAGAAGTTGAGAGCCTTAACGTCAGGCAACACCCCACGCTCCCTCAAAGACAAGACATAAGCCTCCTTGGCTCTTCAAGCTTCGACGCTGCTACAGAGAGAAGACAAAAATCAAGCCGGGTAGCTACAGGACAGTGAAAGGGAAGAGGTGTCACAGCTGAAGCGGCAGCTGACAGCCTAAGGCACACGAGCCACAGGGTCAGGAAGGCCGGTCAGACACACCACTCGGCCAGCCCACTGAGAAAGATCATGTTTTTATGTCCCGACAGAAGCACCTACGAGGCTTCATCGAGCCCCTGAGCCCCAAGTCCCGAGGAGCAGGCCGGGCTCCGCGCCCCACGCGCCCCAATACCCGCAGGCCCCGCTCCCCACCTGCCCTCCTGCTGCCAGCCCTTCCCTTCTCCTCCTTCCCACCCCGTTTTGCCACCTTCTCCCTCTTTTTCCCCCCTCGGGGGCGGCGCCCCCGGCCGCAGGGACCAGGAACACCGAGGCTAGGAAACCAAACACCGACGGCAAAAACACCAAAGCGGACAACCCCGAGCGCCCGTCCCCACCGCGGGAGAGGGCGGGGAGTCCCCCGCACGGCTCGCCACAGGTCTCACCTTGCCGTGAGCGTCCTCCCGGAGCAGAGCCATCGCGCTCAGGCTCAGCACTGGGAACCGCTCGGCGCCCGCCCCGCCTGCTCCTCATAGAGCGCCGGGTGGAGCCGCCGCCGCCACACCCCCACCGTCCCGGCAACCCCCGCGCCTGAGACCGCCCTCGCCATCTTGGGGGCGGGCAGGGCGCTGCTTGCCCTCATCCAGAGCAGCCGTGGAAAGGTTTGGG